>JAYEPQ010000004.1:5485348-5715348 GCA_036321105.1 Dracaena cambodiana
TTTAATAAAATTATTTCTATTAAAAATAATTAAACATGATTTTTCTATGATTTTGGTATATGGAGTTTTAAGCAATAATGAAAACCTTTAAAAAAAAAAAGAATGCAAACAAAAAATCAGAAGTCAATTCAATAGGCTAATTATCATAAAGTAGTCAACTCCTTTTAACTCATGTTTAGATTTAGAATCATTTCGTATTTCGGGTGCCAATTACTATGAGGACGCTGGTGCTTCTAGAATTTCCATTCAGATTATTTCACGGTGACCGATCATGCATTTCTAAATATTTCCGAGCCTATTTTTTTTTTTTTTTTTTTTTTTTTTATCTCTAAACAATTACTCTTTTCATTTGACGCGAGAGTAGTTTTGTGGGGCTTAGATCGGAAGGCTTGATCATGATGATTTTCTATTTGAATTTGCCTGGTTCACGAAAAAATAGAGCTATAGTATTAGATATTACAATTGTATTTATACATACAGCTTTAATTTTGCTTTAGAGTTGCGAAAAAAGGTCTAATCTTGTTACGAATACAACAACTACTACTACTAGGTCTTTCAAAAGAAATCTCATTTCTGCTGGTTTCCAACGTAAAAAGACTCGTACAATCATCTGATATTAAGAATCTCACAGCACAACAACAAAGAGAAGAAGAAAACTCATCTGGTGTTCAAATCAAACTCACCAGACTCCCGCCACTCTCCCTGCGATCCAGCCTCCTCTCCGTTCTCCGCCGGTTCATTCTCGTCGTTCAAGAAATCCTCCGACGGCTCCTCGTCATCCCTCTGACCATTGTTATTGTTATTATTGCTGTTTCCCCACCCATGGATCATCTCTTCCATGTTCCCCCCTTGCTCCGGGCCGACATCTTGACTGCCAGAATGGTTGTCGCTATGGGATCCCATAGCGTTTGCTCTCATCATCGCTGGTACTCGAACCATCGTCTCACCATGGGCCTGGGCCTCGGCTCGAGCCTGCTCTGCCTGAGCCATTGCCATCCTCATCTTGGCCTCTGCTGCCTCTCGGCTGGCCCTCTCTCTGGACTCCATCTCTGCTCTAATCTCAAGTATAGCATGCTTCTCCTCCTGCAGAAGGGCTTGTTCAATCGTGAGCCTTTCTTCGGATCTGAACTCACCGAGTGCTCTCTTTTTAGACAGTATGTTGAAGGCAAGGACTTGCTTCTCAAAGGTGGTGGTGAACTCGGCAATCCTTGCAAGGATGTTGTGATCCCATTGCTGCAGGCGAGAGGGGACCTGTCCTGTGGTATCGCTGTCGAGAGCCCAGTCGTCCTCTTCTGCCTCGAAATCAGATACCACATGATATGGAAGTAACCTGGAGACAGCATAATAAAGATGAGAAGGTGGCAGTTTTTGATAAAGGATAGAGAGAGCCAAAAAAATAAAATTGATACAACTTCCAAAAGCAAATAGGCTGCCTACAGAATGCGTAGATGATTATTCCCATTACTGGCAACAGCAAGTTGCTCCATAAGGTTCTTCAAAAAATACAGAACCAAAATGGACATAACTTTCAAACAAGCACAGGTGAAACAGAATAAGCTTTAGAAATTCATGAATACTAGGCTCCCCCTTCCAGTGTGGGTTCAAGAATCAGCATGATTTTTGCTAACCAGTATGAGATTCTATATCTACAATGGCTTTTAAATTTTCAGAACCAAACGACAAACTGTTAAATCTCCCATATCTAGCAATTAAATAATGATAATTCCTTAAAAATCTTAAACGACTTGCTCAGAATATTAATGTGGAGTATCAAAATAGTTAATAGGGGTATTTACAGATTTGTCTCTTAAATCTTTATAAATTATAATTTAGTTCTTCAAATCTTCATATTTAGGATTTAGTCCCCCAAATCCTCTAAGTTACCGTAATTTAGTCCCCCTCCCTAACTTTCGTTAGCCTAGTTTATTTTTTGACCTGATTTTTCCATTTTACCCCTCCTTAATTACTTCTTCCCTCTTATTTCTCTCTTCTCCTTCCCTCTTCCTCCTCTCTTCTCTCTCTCTTCCTCCTCTCTTCTCCTTTTCTTCATGGGATTCATTGACTTCCCCCCTTCTTCTTCTCTTCTATCTCTCTATTCTTCTCCATTTTTTCTTCATAGGGATATTTAAGTCATTTCATTATTTAAAAAAAGCAAAAATTAAATTTTGCCGTTTATTTGGACAGAAAAACTAATTGAGGGACTAAATTGTAGTAATTTAGAGGATTTGGGAGACTAAATCCTAAATATGAAGATTTAGGAGACTAAATCATAATTTATAAAGATTTAAGGTACAAACCTGTAAATACCCCTAGTTAATATTAAAACAATACATAGTGACATTAACTGATTATAATATAAGCGTACAAGGGTACGCATAAAGCAATAGCAAATAATGTACGATGATGACACCAAATTGCCTTTTATCCCAAATAAACCAAGTCTTTGAGGTTGGCAACCTGCTTGGTTAAATATATTTTCCTCCATTCAGTTCTATAACAAACCATCTCTGCTGTTAAATCAGTAGGTGTCAACATTTTTTCTGCTTCAATACTTGTATGTTGAGTGCCTGAGGCATTCCCCTAGTGCTCATCTCTCCTTTCACTGAGATCCTACCGCACCCTGACTCCTAATCGCCCTGAGCCCTAGTGTCGAATCTCTTTTTCTGTTTCAATCCTTGTTTGTTGAGGTATGCCCCTGAGTGCTAATCCCTCCTTCGACTGCTGTGTCATCAGTGTCTACTACACAAGTGCAAACCATTCAAAATGATTCTCTGATCTAGCATGTGACCCTATCAACATATGATAATCTCGTAGATGTCATTTAAAATTAGCCATGTAACACTCTAATTTATATTGAGGTAAGCAATATTTAACAAAAATAAAAAAGAAAGGATGTAGATTTCATGCATGGTTTGGTGTGCTTTGAAAACCCAACAAAAAAGCACCTTTCAAGCTGAGGTTAAGAAAGGACAAGGGGATCCATAAACAGAGTTGAAAGAAGCCCAAACACAACTAGGAGGTACAACATTTCTTGCATATATCCATTTTTGCTACTGATTCCCTCGAGTCAGATCAACCACAGACAATTTCATTTACTGAAAACTATCTTTGGTTGACCAGTAGAGTTATGACAAGTAGCTCTATTTATCTTGTTGATTTTATATCCATAAAGAAACAAAGATAACATTCTGTCCCAAAAGTTTATCTACAGATGTCATGCGAGTTGAAGCTGATGGATTCTACCCATCCATGAAATTTCATCACTGGTGAAGACCCATTACAAGATAAAGAGATAGGCTGGGAAATCCCCCTTCGATAGACCATGAACTCATCTCTCAGGCACCGAAACAAGACACTGTGGCATACAAATGGCATAATGTAAAACAATCAATAGATAGACATGTCTAGCGCAGTCAGCAACCTCTAAATATCGGCGAATGCAAAAAAGAGAACAAATTTTAATTTTAAAATAAAAATAGATGCAAAATGAGTTTCAACATGAGCATCCTGGAATAGCTGGTTCAGAGCAAATAGCAATTGTATCAAAATTGGACCCAAGAACACATTTAAAACTTTAGCAATCCTTTTAAGGGTAAAACAGTTCCAAATTAAGGATTTTTGGGCAAAAATCAGAATTTGTTAATGGGAATGGTACAGTTACAAAGTTTATTTTCCTCTGAATGTGAGACGTAGAAAGTATTTGAGAAACAACCCTTTCTCAAGTACAATGCTCGTTGAAGAACCTGACCATGCATATTAGCTTGCTTAGCCGCTTACAAGGTCTGGATAAGATTCATCTTCTTAATCAGTCCCAGAAGGTTTCTTATCTTGTTCATTTCTTAGTTCATTCTACTTCTTCCCCAGTTGCATAATGGACTTTGAGTATGAAATAACTTCAAAATAAATCAAACTGCAATTTCCTCCTGCGACTAGACTCTAGATTTTCTCGTCATCATATTAATTGTGTCCCAGAAGCTTCATTGTGTCTTCTTCATCTCTTTAGTTCATCCTACTTCTTACCCAGTTGCATAATGGTCTTCGCATATGAAATAACTTCAAAATAAATCAAACAGCAATTTCCGCCTGTAATCTAGACTCAAGATTCTATATCCCATTTTTCTTCTAAATCAGCAATTATACTATTCCTCCAAGATCTTGATAAGGTAATAGACATGATACTTGTAGCTTACATTCTATGCAAACCACCTTACTATAAATTTTAAGTAGGATGGTTGGTGGTCTGTGTGAAGATCAAACACAATTTGCTATACAAATCCCAGTTGCAAACACCTATCATACTCTGTACAAAGTTGCCACAGTTGCGCCAATCTGCATTATGTATCAGAGAATGTTCCATACCATCTTTAACAAGTATGGCAAATTATTTAGGCTTGTTTTATCTAGAAGTGATTGATATTTTTAAGCAAATTGTAAAGCTATAAAGAAATGCACAAGTAGAAGAAGTTTTGACAAGTAATTCATGATAATAAAGAAAAGGAAAATATCTAACCAGATCACCCAGGAATAGAGAAAAATGCATGCAGACAGTAAGGAGTACAAATGTTTCCAGCATTAAATTTCCACAACAGTGAGGAATAAATAAGAGTCATCTGACTTGCACATAAAAGAGCACCTTAAAAGTATAGGACAGCATAGCATGGGCACTGGTCAAAATCAAATATATCTAGAAAATTATTGTCTTTGGCCATTTCTAAGAATGTGAACAATATATGGCATTGTGTAACTATCAACATTGTGGAATTATCAAAAGGTACATCAGCTTCTGTAACTATGCAGAATAGAAGTTGAAGGGAAAAATCAATTGAAATTTTGTTTTTTAAATAGTTAATTTAGGAAAAGAAAGGCACAGAAACCAAGAAAGCGAGCAAATAAGCTATTGTAGAGAAAGAAAGTAAACAGCAAATACATATTACTAGAGGATAAGATAATCATTAAATTCCATCCCATCACAATCATCTACGAATGGAAAAAAAAAAAAAAAAAAAACAAAACAAAACAATAGAACCAATATCATAGTACCCATAAATGCTTAAATGATCCTAGTGCATTTTCACATTTCTCACGGTGTTGTATCCACCTACAGAATGGATTCAATAGTAAATGTAGACTTGATATATGTAAAGCATGACCTGGTTGTGACTGGACTCCAAGCCAGACATGAGCTGGAAAGAAGAGTCAGAAAGATTCTTTTCCATAGATGGCCATTATGTGTGGGGTTTTAGAAACCAGCTATCACCCAGAGCCTCTGTGTGTGTGTGTGTCCACACATACATCGTGTTTGCAGAGTTTCTATATCCTAAGTTTTTTTCACATATTGATTTTCAAAGCAACATGAACATCATGATATACTGAGAGAGAGAGAGAGATGCTAAAATATAATCAACTTTTCCTCTAGCAAGTACAGGAATATAATACCTAATAATGCAATTACGGAACCTTCAAACATCCAGACATTTGGCATGAGAGTCAACATTACATTAATTATCTCAAGGAAATACACAACCATAAGAATCAACATTACCTGTCCACTGCCTGTTACAAACCCTAGAAGATATTAGAAAGTCATGCCACTAACATAGAAACATCTAAAATTTAAAGGGAAAGGTTTTTATAGCTTCTTTTGATCCACAAGACCTGGAGATAACATAAACTGAGTCAGGTCTCCAACTATCAGACCATTCTTGAACTTTTCACAGCTTACAGTAACTCCAGGCTAAAGAGTGTCGGAATTAACAGTATAAGGATTTGAGGCCAACTTGAGCGAGCAGGATAGATAAAACTGAAGGGATAGAAAACATTTACTTGCAAATCACAAGTTGAGAGTAAAAAATAATATTTCATCCTCCAAAAAACTCAGAGTTGTAACTACAAAAAAGAATTGGCTAAATGAAAGCCAAAGTAACATATTATTTGGGGTAGCTCCTGCGTAGGTGCACAAGCATTTATCCAGTACCTAAATAAGCAATACAGTTTTGTCTGCCAGATCAGGACCATGCAAAGGCATGTGCCACGAGAAAATCCCAATCAGTTAGCTCACAAATTGTTTTGAGTTTCCACATATCTGGTTCCAGATCAGATTGACCTTTAAAAAGGATAAAAAGGGCAAAAAAAGAAAAGAAAGAAAGAACACTGAGACATATTAGCGAAAGAGAATGGCAATGCTAACAGTAGTACAAATATATAGGGGTGAGCATCGGTCGGTTCGGGTTGGTTTTGAGGGAAAAAATTCCTATCAAAAACCGAACCGAACTATTAAAACCGAAACCGATACCGATCGAACTTCCAAAAAAAACCGAAATCGAATTTTCCGTTCGGTTCGGTCGGTTTTCGATTATTTGGGTTTAAAACTAAATATGTGATAAACACTTGTATTTTATAGGAAAGATAATAATTTTTCTTTCTATTTTTTTCCTTTTGTACCTATTAAAATAACAATAATATGTTTTTCATCAAAAATTTAAAAGAAAAACATATTGAAAATAAATAAATAAAATAAATAAACTACAATTGTAAAATTTCGGTTTTTTCGATCGGTTTTAGTTGGAGCTAAAACCACCGAAACCCGACCCGAAAGAATCAAGGGCCTGGCTTGATAGTATATTGCATTTGACGGCATATTATCTTAATCCCTATTTTTATTATAGGGATAATACAGTCACAGAAAATACACTAGTAAAAAATGTCGTCATGCATTGCATATGCATATTTTTCCCTGAGCATAACATCCAAAATCAGATTGGCTCGTATGAATTTCGTGTCTACAAAGATAAGGGCGGACTTATGGGGAGTGGCATGGCAGAAAGGTACCGAATGAGCTTTAATGGCACGGATAATTTCGACCCAGTTAACCTTTATACATGAAATTTAAAAGAATTTAATATTAACTTCTATTCTTTCTAATTATTAATATATTGTTATATGTTGCTTTAATAGCTCATTGGTGGGATTTTTATGGAGGAGATGCACCAAATCTTCGAAAAATAGCAATTAAGATCCTAAGCTTGACAAGTAGCTCTTCAGAGTGCGAGAGAAATTTCAGTGTATTTGAAGGGATAAATACTACTACAATGATTATATATTTTAAAATTTTTAATTACATTATTTTCAGAGTTAACACTCTAACCTTCTCTTTTCTCTTGTGTAAAATCATATATAAATTTATAGATACATACAAAAAAGAAAAACAGGCTGGATGCTAAAAAGTTGAATGATCTCGTCTTCGTTCAGTTTAACAAAAAAATGGCACAGAAAAGGAATGCGAAGAAGAAAGATAGAGATAGTAAAGATGCGCTGATTGCTTCAGATGATTCCAGAGCTTTTCACTGGAAAGATGAATTTGTTAGAGAAATAAAGAATGATGACGAAGATTAGATCTTCCCTGGTTCCAGCTTAACATGGGATCTTGTTGTTGCGGCGAGTGGAGCTAACGAAGATAGACTCAGGAGGAGCAAAAAGACGCTAAGAAGGAGAGCTGCAGCGGGAATGAAAGCACAAGAGGGTTCATCTAGTGCAGTTGTTGAAGATCTTCCTGAACATTATCAAGGTATAACTGTTTTAGAAGAAGAGGGTGATGATCTGAATGACGATGATGATGATAGCTCTGAGGAGGAGTTGGAAAACAATGTTCAATATGAAGATGAAATGAGGAATAGTAGAGAATTTGTCATTTTGTTGAGTGGGATGAACTGTGTTTGATAAAAACTTGTATTTTTTTTGGAATATGTAAAACTAATTACTTATGTAGTTGACACAAACATGTATTAGCAATGTGTGGATTATTGTCATATATTCATTTGTACATGCATTATTCATTTTTATGTGTTAAGAACTTTCTTAATTCTTATATATCATATATATTGATTCTCATTTAAATTTTCTTTTCGATTTGCAGGTGAACGACGTTTTTAATCCATACATATATGCGTCGTTCTTTTTTTTTATATTGGGAGTTAAGAGATAAGTCTTTCTATCTTTTTAATTTCTTATGTAGAGCCAGTTTATATTCATTTTATATGCTTATGGTTATTATTTATAATTTTTTAGAGTTTTATAGCATTAATATATCTATTTTTTAATAATTATTATATTAATATATATTAAAATATTAATATTCCGCATAATTCCGCGTAATCCGCATAATCGGCACGTAATCTGATTATGCGTTATGCGGTCCTGGACCGCACGCATAATGAAAACGCATTCTTGAACATTGACGAGATCAAAACTACTTGCAATCGAAAGAAGTCCGCATTTAGACCAATTATTAATATAATTGAGAAAGAATCCAGGGGCAGACTTGATAGTATATTGCATTTGACGGCATATTATCTTAATCCCTATTTTTATTATAGGGATAATACAGTCACAGAAAATACACTAGTAAGAAATGTCGTCATGCATTGCATATGCATATTTTACCCTGAGCATGACATCCAAGATCAGATTGGCTCGTATGAATTTCGTGTCTACAAAGATAAGGGCGGACTTATGGAGAGTGGCATGGCAGAAAGGTACCGAATGAGCTTTAATGGCACGGATAATTTCGACCCAGTTAACCTTTATACATGAAATTTAAAAGAATTTAATATTAAATTCTATTCTTTCTAATTATTAACATATTGTTATATGTTACTTTAATAGCTCATTGGTGGGATTTTTATGGAGGAGATGCACCAAATCTTCGAAAAATAGCAATTAAGATCCTAAGCTTGACAAGTAGCTCTTCAGGGTGCGAAAGAAATTTCAGTGTATTTGAAGGGATAAATACTACTACAATGATTATATATTTTAAAATTTTTAATTACATTATTTTCAGAGTTAACACTCTAACCTTCTCTTTTCTCTTGTGTAAAATCATATATAAATTTATAGATACATACAAAGAAGATAAACAAGCTAGATGCTAAAAGGTTGAATGATCTCGTCTTCATTCAGTTTAACAAAAAAATAGCACAGAAAAGGAATGCGAAGAAGAAGGATGGAGATAGTAAAGATGTGTTGATTGCTTCAGATAATTCCAGAGCTTTGCACTGGAAAGATGAATTTGTTAGAGAAATAGAGAATGATGACGAAGATGAGATCTTCCCTGGTTCCGGCTTAACATGGAATCTTGTTGCTGCGGCGAGTGGAGCTAACGAAGATAGACTCAGGAGGAGCAAAAGGACGCTAAGAAGGAGAGCTGCAGCGGGAATGAGAGCACAAGAGGGTTTATCTAGTGCAGTTGTT
Source organism: Dracaena cambodiana (assembly GCA_036321105.1). NCBI lineage: Eukaryota > Viridiplantae > Streptophyta > Magnoliopsida > Asparagales > Asparagaceae > Dracaena > Dracaena cambodiana. Next base: position 5,494,595 of record JAYEPQ010000004.1, read on the forward strand.
GAAGATCTTCCTGAACATGATCAAACTATGGCTGTTTTAGAAGAAGAGGGTGATGATGTGAATGACGGTGATGATGATAGCTCTGAGGAGGAGTTGGAAAACAATGTTCAATATGAAGATGACAATGAGGAATAGTAGAGAATTTGTCATTTTGTTGAGTGGGATGAACTGTGTTTGATAAAAACTTGTATTATTTTTGGAATATGTAAAACTAATTACTTATGTAGTTGACACAAACATGTATTAGTAATGTGTGGATTATTATCATATGTTCATTTGTACATGCATTATTCATTTTTATGTGTTAAAGAACTTTCTTAATTCTTATATATCATATATATTGATTCTCATTTAAATTTTCTTTTCGATTTGCAGGTGAACGACGTTTTTGATCCATACATACATGCGTCGTTCTTTTTTTTTATATTGAGAGTTAAGAGATAAGTCTTTCTATCTTTTTAATTTCTTATGTAGAGCCAGTTTATATTCATTTTATATGCTTATTGTTATTATTTATAATTTTTTAGAGTTTTATAGCATTAATATATCTATTTTTTAATAATTATTATATTAATATATATTAAAATATTAATATTCCGCATAATCCGCATAATCGGCGCGTAATCCGATTATGCGTTATGCGGTCCTAGACCGCACGCATAATGAAAACGCATTCTTGAACATTGGTCCACAGATAAATTTCCACATGAAAAACCAGTCCAAAATTGAATTTGGCCCATCCACCTTAAGCTTAATTTCATTCAAGAGACGCTTTTTGTTTTCGAATATACCCATTTCTAGAACTAGAGAAAGCCTCGTCATATTATATATACGTATCACGACTTAGCATATAGACTGCTCTGTTTCAGTTGTATATTTTTCCCCTTATATTTACATTTTCCATATATTTGTTTTCCATCAAAACAAAACTCAGTAGTACTCTATAAGTGCATTTAGAAATTGAAATCTAATAGAGCAGAACTGTAACTCAAGAAGGATGCATAGAAAGATTGAACAAATTTGTACAACAGGCTGTCAATCTAACTCTAACTTCAATATGTGGCATGGTATGCAACAAATCAATAACAATTAACAAGTTAAAAAAAATACATATAAAAGAACCTGCAGTAGGATTTTCTACTATAAAGGATGAAAAAAATTATTGATTGAAACAATTTAAAACTCAAGTGTACAGTTTGAATTTAGTCACCTAACATGATATTTAAAAATTGAAGTCAGACCTTCCTAACAGATGCGACTTGGAGAAACTAAGAAGGGTATGGGATTATGGGATTTTAAGTTTGAGTCTGGCCTAATGAGATACATATCTGATATCTCTCAGGCATCTGTAACGTTAAAAAGGTAGAGACCTTGGACATCAGATGTATAATCGCATCAGAACAATATATTAGAGCTTTCTCATATGTCTTTGTGCTGGCTACATGTCTTTGCTCTATGTTCAGATATATTTAGAAAGTTTTATTCTCAGAATTTTTTTTTTTTTTTTATCTAAGCCATATCGTAGTATGCATCTTAAATCCTACAGCCTGCTGGTAGGCCTATCAATTTCTGTCATCTTGATTGGATTTTCCCCGTTTATGCTTGATTAAAAACCCCATATTCGAACAAGTTACCTAACTTCTTGTTCATATTTTTCAGACTTTATTCTTCCATTTCCACATTGTCCTCCTAGCTATGCACTTTTAATTTGTTTGATGTGTTTCATATTGCACAGCACACAATTCCAAAAATACCTGATCCATTCACTGAATGTTCCATCAGTACACAATATCCAGCTTCATTTTTATTCTAACATCAATATCAACTGCTTAGCGTAGATTATGCTGAATTATCTCTCTAAAATTTTGGTGATGCCTCATAAGTAGGACCACATACCATAGCATGAGTCAACAAAATCAGCATATACGTAAAATTTAAAACTTAAAGAAAAAACTATGAAACACAAGATGTAGATATAAACAATGTAAAGAGAAACCACAATGCCAGTGAGGCTGCAGAGTTCTTCAGTATCAATATAGAACCATAACCATGTTTATATATGATGTTACAATTATATTAAAAAATTGCATATCATATAGCACGCCACATAAAGACTAAATCTACTAGGATCTACCCTTGTTCGAAATCCTGTCAATTCCATATGTATTCTTTGTTGCTTTTCTACCTATCAATCATAATGTTATTGACTTCTTTTTCTACCTTCTACAGATGATATCCAGATAAAATGCCCGTCTAAACTAATATTCGCCCTGCCTGGCCTTGAGTTTACTTCCAATCAATATACCCTTTATGGAAGTATACCAAGACCTTATCATGTTATATCTACCATCCTGTTTTCTTCAAATATTTACACTTGCCACATATATTTTTTCTCCCAAAACACCATTAAATAGTACTACTAAAGTGCATTACAAAATTTGTTCAGTGACTGCACAAAACTGTAGTCAAGTAAGCATACATGGAGAGACTAAACAATTTTATATGATAGGTTTACAGTCTAACCCTGCCTCTATGAGGTGGTGCATTGTGCAACAAACCAATAATAATCTAAAATAACTACAAAGAAAGGCATCAGTGCTAAGATTCTCAACTGTAAAGAATGTAAAGTTTAAGAATAACATAGAATTCAACAGATGCTTTAATCTCATAAAATGAACTTTAAGGATTCAAATTGTGTCTATTTATTATTTACTATGGGACTTCTATGATCTGATAAGCGGAATTTCAAATCAAGATTAGGATTAAGTGTTCCATCAGATCTAAGAAATCTACATAACTAACTAGACTAGTTAGAAACATTAGACATCAGATGCTGCCAGCCTGCAACCACATCATAACAATAACGACAATAAACCTTTGTAGGATACTTATGGCTTTGCTCTTAATTCAGATTTGTCAGCAATCCTCTCTCTCTCTCTCTCTCTCTCTCTCTCTCTCTCTCTCTCTCTCTCTTTGTGTGTGTGTACAGAGAGAGAGAGAGACTTCGCTCCATCCTGAAGGATTTGAGATCATACCCTTTCCGTTCAAAATCAACTTTGAACCGTTCTTATCCACAACTGTTTAAGTTGATATATATAATCAGAACTGACTTAAACCAAAAATCAAAGAACGTAACTATTTTTTAATCATAATCTAATAGGCACAAAATTGATAACCTAACTTGCGAGTTGATTAGTTTAACGGTATAGAATGTCTAAAATCTAACAAAAATTAGTGTGTAAGCTTTCCTAAGTGTTGAATCATAACTAAATAATTGGATCGAGAATTTACATGTTTTAAAATGTAGATTTATAAAAAGTAGCATTTTCAGTCATCCATTTTGTTCCTGCTTAATACATGGGCAAAAGAATTTTAAAAATTTTGTTTCTTTTTAGAATAGTTTAAATGGTATAGATCAATTTTATCAGAATGCGGACCATGATAATCAATGTCACATTATTGAAATCCAATTGAAAGAATATGAGCCTAAATCTTTTCCAAAATATCCAAGTCTCCCTCTATCTATATGTATATGTATGTATGTATATATATAGAGAGAATAATGGAAATGAGTCATCACCTCACGTAAATTACCTGAGCGATGGCCATTTCTACTATCTCTAATAAATTTTAAAAAAAAAATCTCTTGACTTGTGATCTCAAACCCCTAGGATCCACTCACATTAGATTCCTTAGGTTTTAGTTTTGATTTGGTCTTGCATCAAATAGATACAAAATTAACTATTTTTTGTGAATATAATATTTTGTATTCACTTGATGAAGAGCAAATAAACTTCATAACCTATGAAATTTGATTCTAAAGAAACTAAGTAGGTAGAGATCATGATCCTAAAATAAATTTTTTAAAAAAAATAATAGGATCATTATGTTTTTGCCGCTAACTAATATAACTTATCTAAACCGATGGCTCATATACAGGACTCATGTGTGTGTGTGTATTAGAGAGAGAGAGAGAGAGAGAGAGAGAGAGAGAGAGAGAGAGAGAGAGAGAGAGTATCCATAAGTCATCTTTGATACAGTTTGATTAAAAGGATTTTGGTCTAACCCTACTCCAACTATATATCATCATCAACAACCTTACAATCATATATCAGGTTGTTGGCGCACTACCTATCAATTTCTGTGTGCAAATCACCTAACAGTTTCAGTGTGCAAAATCAACCATCTCGCACAGAATATTCCTCACTCCATAGTCCATCCTCTGTTAAAGCTCCCCTAACTTACATCAGATAAAAATTATTGATTCAACTTCTCCACTTGGCACGTCCATTTCGAAATTATCTTTCTTTCTATACACTTTTTTTTTTCTCTGGGATGTGTATTCCAAATGCAAAACATTCAGACGGCTGATCCTTCCACTGCATTTCCTATCAATACCTCCAAAAATCTTTATCTCCTACTGTATTAACCTTCTAAATACTATACAAAACCAAATTGATTTCTAAACATACATTTACACAAATTCTCTTTTTTCAGCCTTTATCATATGGCTCCAAAATAAGACCATGCACCATACTAGGAGTTCGAAATCAACAAAAACATATAAAAATCAGAATATAATTATAAAAAACAAGAAAATTTTTAATCAAATACAAGATCCTCCACGAGTTAAACAAGACAATCATAAAAACCCTAAATTTTACCCCAAAATTCCAAATTTCGTCCAAATATAGAAATCCTAACCCTAGAGAATGAATTACCTGAGCACGACATCCTCGATGGACGCGAATGGCCTCTTGAAATCGGGATTGCAGACCTTCATCGCGTCCTGATGCGCCATCTCCACCTCGACGGGGTTTCCCCCCTGCCTCACCGCTGCGGCCTTCGCCGCCTGCTGCTGCAGCTGCAGCTGGTGCGCGGTCGCGTGTTGTTGTTGGTGCTGCTGCTGCTGCTGCTGCTGCTGGAGTTGGAGGGATCGGAGGCCTGGGGCCCGCAGGTGGGCGTCGATGTTGGAGGGGAACCGCGAGATCGCCTGCTGCTGCTGCAGGCTCAGCACGCTGTGCTGCTGCTGCTGCTGTTGAGATTGGGGTTGTTGCGACTGGGATTGGGATTGGGATTGCTGCTGCTGTTGGTATTGGTGTTGCTGCTGGTGCTGTTGGTACTGGCGGAGGAGAAAAAGCTGCTGCTGGAAGAGGTGCTGCTGTTTCTGCATGAGGGTGGGGTTGGCGGCGGTTCCGGCGGCGGCGGTAGCGGCGGTGCCGGTCGATTCCTCCATTGGGACAGATCGACAAGGGTGGAGCGAGGGATTTGGGAGATGGGGGTACAAAATGAGTCGGATGGGGATGTCCAAAAGGGCCGGGCAGGGCCAGGACCCGGTTTTCATGGGCCGGTCGGACTACCAAAAGAAATAATTTTTAAGTAAAGATATATTTTCTGGGATAAAAGGCTTAGCTGTTGCCGTAGTATATATTTTCTAGGTAAAAAAGAATTAGAGAGAAAAAATTCAGAAAAAAATATATGAAAATTCGGAAAAATTTTAGATTTTTTAACTTTTCAAAGATTCTTTATAAAATTGAGATTTTTTTTGCTACAAGTTACAATTATTATTATTTAATGTTCAAAACTTGTAATACAACTCGAGCTTTAGTTATAGATAATAATAACCAGATAAAAAACCTTGTAATATGCTTGCGAAATTAATTTTGATGTTTTTTGAGATATTTTGAAGTGATGTGCTATGAAGTATTTATAAAACCACTTGTTTGTAAGTTTTTAGAGAAGTTTTTTTTATTTTTTTGAAGAGTTTTTACAACACCTCAGAACAAATAAAAGATAAAAGTAACCCTCTTTTACATAACCCAATTATCATGTCGTAATATTTAAAATAACCAGTTTTTTATTTAGAAGTCTCAATTTCTAAAGTTAGAGAAACCTGACAATTAAGCTCAGCAAAATAAAATATTTATCTTTGATTCTATCTTTAATTTATACTTTGAAATATCGCTATCACAGACATAAATTTGGCAGAAAAACATTAAAAATCTATAGATGAAAAGCATCCCTAATATGTTAACGACATATAATCTAATATAGAACATCACACTACAAAAAGAAGTGATAAATTTATGATCAGCAAGTCCCATTAATTAACTCAAATGCTTTAAATTCCATCAGTGAACGTAGCTTGAATGCATACAACAAAATAACATAATTACTATAAAGGGAGAAATAATAGGAAAGAAAAAACCTTACTTGCATCCGAAACCGCCTGGCATTGAATAAGATGAACTTCCTCCAAGACTTAATTGAATTGATTGAATTCCCTTTCTGTACAAAAAATTATTCATACTACTAAATCTCTCAATCGCTCTTTTGAGGGCTCTATCAAAATCAAAACTGAACCCATGCCATCTCTACAGTTCTACACCCGATATGACAACAAAAAGAACCAAAAGAGAACACTACATGCTACAAACTTTACAGAGAAACATGTACATCATCCAGACTCTGCAATGGTCGAGAGGGCAAAAGATGATACAAGCAGCAAGTTGAAGAAGACACTCCCGTACTGCTGTGGAACTTGAAACCAAGAAGAGAAGGACCAACTGCTTCCTGATACGAGCAGCTAGTTGGATAAACATATGGGATTAGTCATCTGGGCGCTGGATCTCTCCCATCATGATACGGTTGCTGTGAACCTTGAAACCAAGAAGAGAAGGATCAATTTGCCTCCCTTTCTTCCCTTTCTTCTTGCTGCTGCTTCCCTTGCTACTGCTGCCAGCATCATGGGACTCGGTGGAAGCTTCAGCCTCTGGAGGAACCATCTTCTTGGTGCTCTTCAGCATGTCAATGAATGAAGCCTCCGGGGCATCACTGCCTGAGGATGTTGGCCGGAATCTCATTTCCTTCTTGGTCATAGGAGCAGCCGACTCCAAAGGATTTCCTCCAGGTTCTCTCCTTCCTTCTGAGTTGAGAAATTTCAGTCTAATAAACTTCAAAACATAAAAACGAAATAGACATATGAGATAGTAAACCTGTACCTTCAGAAGATGGGAAGGCAGATTTAGTTTTTCCTTTGATGGATGGAACAGAAACAAGCTCTGATCCTGTCCCCTGAGACGATAGCTTTAATGAGGCATCAAGAGGCCCTCTAGGAAGGATACCAGGCACCCTAATAAAGAACCAAAGAAAAATTACAACAGAACAAACTGCTAGGAAATGCCTTCAGATGGGACAAAAGAACAGAAAAATAGCGAAGGAACAAAAAATAAAAGCTAAAGCATGAAATACAAATATGCTTTTGCGAGTGCAATTTACTGGAATGCAGAAAGCTGTCCGCTGACGTGATCTATTATAACACGTGCATGTTAAGATTTTTTTTTTTTTTTTTTTAGCATGTTAAGATAATTTTAGCCTACATATTTTCAAGATACTACTTTACATATGTTGATGAAGCTAATTACCAAATTTAGCTGCAAGGTTGTAGTGCTTTCTCCCATGAATCAGAAAATATCCAGCTAAAAATGATCTCTAGAAATATACATTGGGCAAATAAATTGCCATTTGTTGCAGGTAGGGTTCCTCAAATTAACAGCAAGGAAATATCCTTGCAAACCACTGTATAGCTATTTTGCACACATAAAACTTGTTCACAAATATTTAGATGAGAATAAATGCCCCAAAAACTCCTAAGAAGTCGCATTATGCTTGATTGGCATTTAGACATCCAGTAGGCATTTTGACCGTGCAAACAAACAAGAAACAAATAACGCCACTACATCCTATGTCCGAAACCAAACGGAAAATTTCCTTACAACAACCAAGTCTTTTATCCAAAGTACTTGGGGAAAATCTCCTTAATAAGTTGTAACTAATAGCTATGGTTATGGTGTTGCTCTCCTTGTACATAAACAGACTAAAGTTCAACCGTAATTAAGACCAAGCCTTCAAGACACAAAGTAAAACGGATGCATCAAAAAAGATAAAACAAACTTAAGGGAGACAAGTACAAAAATGAAGGTAAATAACATCAAGTCCTGGGTCTCGAGAAATGAAGAAGAATTAGACTTGGAGTTCCAAGAATTGGTGTATGTGGTGTTGATACATGTGTGATGCGGACACGGTACTCACGTTGAATTGTCCTTGCTTAAGAGGCGCCATTAATCAGGTATATAGTGTATTCCCATGTTTAATATTTCTTCTTTTCTGATCTACTACTGCTTCACATTCAACTGTCACTTTTTCCCGTTTTCTTTCTCTACTTCAATCCAACTACTACAATAACTTGTTCTAAATTAACTCATTTATATTCTTTACATCTTTTTGCTCCTATTTCATTATTTTTCATTCCAACTCTGTTTTGTTTTATTCATTTTCTTCTATCAGACCTTTTCCTCTGTCTCCCTTTTCCCCTTCAATCCTTCCATTTCTTCCCCTTTACTCTTGTAACCCTTCCTTGGTGAGAAAGGGTCCCTTAAAGATATAGACAATAGCAGAAGCGGAATACACTCTTCATTTACATTCCCTCCAACTTCACTTCTTATTCTTCTTACTCCAGTGCGTCTCCTCTCCTTGTCATTACTCCTTTCTTCTCTCCCATCCCCTTTCTCTAGTCTCCCTAAGTCATTCCATGAATATTTTCGAAATTTACCAACAAGCAGATGTAGTGCCTAGTAATCTCCTTGCCTCCAGAGTTAGGCACAACTATCTAGCACCTCACTATGTGTCTCGTACCATTTCAATCAATCCTCGAGCAATTCACTGCTTATTGCAAGCCACTTAATTCAGCATCCTACCAATGACCCTCTGCATAAAAACTTATACTGCTTTCTATCAATTCTGATATAAGATTCTCTACTCCCTAGCCTATTTACATGTAAATTAGTAATACATGTGAAATCGTAGAAGCTATATCCTGTCTTTAAATATCTTAATCTAGTAAGAGACTTGTCAACAAAAGCAAAAAGAACATAACATGTACTACCGATGCCACCTTTCTGAAGTTCGCTTCAATTTTTTTCTAATCAAAGAAACGTATTTTGACTTCAGTAATTACCATTCTCGGTAGGTCACATAACATGCTCGGCCATGTGATTCTTCTCAGTATTTTGCATCCATTTGTTCCAAAAGGCCGGCATGTCATATTACAAGAATAAATCTATGGAGAAGAGAAGCAAAAGAAACCATCACTTGGAATGTGGTCAACTATAACATAACCACAGCTTCTATTGACAACAAGGATACATCACACTTTCTCTAGGATAATGAAATGTCTTAAATTCATATCACTTTTGTACATTTTGTTCAAGTGATTCATAGTGCTGTCACAACAAAAGGATAAAGGTAAATAGTCTTCATGCCGAAGTATGCCTGCTATAAAGAAAGAAGAGGTATTTGCTGGTAAGCAGGATGATTAAAGATTTTGATCTAAATTCAAAAAAGGACATGAAGTCATGAATACAAGGTGCTAGCTAGATAGCAATGTAGTTTTAGAAGGGTAAATGACTATAGACATTTATGGAATGAAAAATGTTTATAAGCCGAAATTTCATATGTATAGATAATAACTAGAAAGAAATACAAGAGTTCAGAATTGTTCTAAAACCCAGAACTTGTCAGAATACTCGGGCAAATACTTGGACTTGTTCCCTGAGTACACCAAGAACAAGAAACTCGCTTAAAAAAGCGAAAAAAACAAGTATTTGTTTGACTAGACCAAGTACAGTTAATGAAGCAGGTATTTGGACCTTTATTAGATTGAAAAACAAAAAAAAAAAACTGTAATATTTGTATCCGCACCTGACCTGCTAGCATTTGTTATGAAATGGATCGACTTTGTGGAAATCCCATAGCGGAGATCGATCTTGATTCTTTTATTAAAAAAAAATACTTATAATACCTAAAACAATCAACTCTACAAACACCAAAGAGACTAAGAGTTTCTTGGTAGTTCTCTAATGCCTTATAAATTTTATTCCTTCTTTTAAATGCACTTACATTATGTCTCTTTAAATTCTATTTTTAAAATTGTCCTTTGTCTTTAGAAATAAGTATATTTCACCTTTACATATCTGTCACTTGATAATAGTGTAATCCTCATATGTGTCTAAAACTAGTTTTTAATCTTACATACTTTCAAAATCTTCTTAATTAATGTGTCGAGTTCTACACGAATTATCTGAGTACTCGCCGAGTTTTCCAAGCACTCGATACTCACTTTCTGACTGAGCATGTAATAAAAATGGATTTTACACCGCTGGAAGAGTTTACTGCTTTTAGAAATTCCTAGTTGCTATGTTGGATGCAATGCTTTGCAATAGTAATAATAAATGGAAAAATACACTAAAAGAAAACTGCCACTTTCTAGCTGATTGGGGTACACAAAGACAAGCATGGTGCAACAATGTGGGTCAGTCACAAAGGAATAATTAGGAGAGTACAAGTTAAAGATGACAAATAGTCGTCATTAGAATAAACTCAGATATAAGTCATAGGTTCCGTTAGTAAAGACCAACAAAGTAAAAATATCATGAGTACAGGGATTTCCTTTCATATAATCCAATTCATGACCATTAAAAAATAAGTGGAGTTAACTGTTATGTTGATGCAATAAAATCATTGTTAAAGTAAAACTTATCCTGTTACTCTTTTAGATGATTAAGTTCTAAGAGCAGGCCTGAAAGTATGACCGATGACTTTAAAATAAAATTTAAGCAAAATAAAATGCAACAAAAACATATTATCTGGATTTATTAATATTAGGGGTCACAAACGGGTCTCGACCAGCAGGGTAGACCTGAACCCGACCCACTAATTCCGAGTTTCTGTCTGCCCTAATCCAGTACAAGCCAGAATCAGGTCAAACCGCTGGACATGAATAATAATCGGATTTGGTACGGACTTGACCAATTAATCCATTTTGACCTAACCAACCCAATTATAATAGCCATAACATGTCATAGATGATAGTACTTCACTTGGTTTACTAGTTGGTAGGTTTGGACCTATCCTCCATGTTCCTAGGCTTCGAAGTACGGACATGGCAAAACCATGGCCGTACTCATGTTAGGCACGTATCGGGTACGGATTCGCACCCAATACATGATCGACACAGGTCGGACACAGTTTTTTCATATACGATGCCAAGTCAACAGAAAAAATGACTGGACGTAATGAAGACATGCTTCCGACTCAACTCGGACACAAGCAAACGCGGGTGTGGTTTCTTTTATTCGGGTTGCGAATTCGACAATTCGCAAACCCATTAATCCTATTAATAAAATCTAACCAAATCATACCTATCAATCCTTTCTCACACTCAGCTCCTTGATCACTCTTTCTCCCTCCCTGATCGTCATTGATGCCCTCTCCCCACTCTCTTTGATGCTCTCTCCCCTCTCTCTCCCATCCTCGACACGCCTCACCATTGGCAACCGCCTCTCCCCCTCTCCCCCATCCCCAATTCCAATATCCCCTCTTTCCCCTCTACATCCAATGCCTTCTCCTCTCTCTAACCCCTTCTCCATAGACTCCGACAGCTCCTCTTCCACCTTCGATGATCTCTGATGCCCTATGTTCTCTCTCCCCTCCTCGGCAACACCCAACATCCCTCTTAAATCTCCAACGATCTTTCCTCATTTCCCTCCTCGGCAACCCCCGACGGTCCTCCTCCAACCTCTGACGATCTCTCCCCACCACCTCCAACGCCTTCTCCTCTCACTCTTCCCTCCTCGACAACCCCTGGCAATGTCTCCACCTTCAACAACCTCTCCTCTCTCTCTTCCATCCTCCCCAAACCCCATAATAACCTCTCGCCCTTCGACCCCTCCGACAATCTCTCCCCTCCTCAGCAACCCCCTACAGACTGTACATGTAATTTTTTTATTTCAATTAAATTCAATAGCTTCCCTCTTAATTTATATTTGTTATAAATGAACAATAAACATCTTGTTATTTTGTATAAGTTGATTTATTTTTTTGTTGGTTAAATTTTTACGTAAAATAATATTAGTAAATGTTGCTTGCCAGTATTCTACTTTTTAAGATTTTTCCATATCTTGTATCTGTGTCTTTGTTATATCCGTGCTTCATAATGTCTAGGTTTAAACTGATGTTAAAACACAATGAAAATAACATAAATGAACTGCTGTTAACATGTAAGGCAACTTGACATAGTGGTTGGAGCAAATGATATTTGCGTGTTGGTTTCTAATATGGTTATCAGACTAGTCAGTTATGGGCGTAGCCTCCTTACCCGCTAATAACCTGGTCTGACTAATATGGGAAATTACCCAATTTTTTTATGGTAATTCCTTCCTGACAAATACAACCCCCCCCCCCCCCCCCCCCCCCCCTCCCCCCCACCCCCCCCCCCCCCCCCCCCCCCCCTCCCCCCCACCAAAAAAAAAAAAAAAAAAACTCCCAAAAAAAAACACCCACAACCACATGCGTTCAAAGGAATCTGCCTCATAGAGACAAAAATCATGTCAACAGGAAAAATACTTCTTGACTATGATTGCAATACTACCAGAAACAAATAAAGAGGACATATAAAAGTTATAGCACAATAGACAGTCATGCTTTTTCATGAAACAAGGGAATGATGCTCATCATTGTAAATCACTATATACACCTGGCAATCAATACAAATCTTCCCCAACAGTTTTAGCAATCATTACTTACTTGTGATTAACCAGGTCTGTGCCGTAAGAATTATCTACTCCCATATCATAATTGTAAATAGCTGAACCACCTGCAAAGTTTCAAAATAACATGAAAATTTTTGACATAATCACTTTCAAAAAGCAAGCACTCAATCAACTTACTGCTTTTGCCAAATGAACCATGTCTGGAGGGTGCATTAATTTTCAGATTACCATGATCTACAACAGAACTCGCTGGCAGCATGATGCCACTTTCTGAGCTGTCCAGGTTTGAACTACTCAATTTTCCTTTAGAACCATGCTTCTTCACCCTCTTCCCCTCCATCGCTTCTGTGGGATCCACTCTATCAGCCGATGTATCGCCACCTAAGGAATCAGTAAAATGTTCTTTTTCGATACCAGGAAAATCTGGTAAATCTGCGAAAAGTTGATTGTTCTCCAGAAAAACTCCAGAGCTAGAATGAGAAACTAATCTTCCAGTGCTTTCATATCGTTCTAGGTTAGCAACAAGATGGTCCTGCTGTGCCTTCCCCGTTTGATTATAATAAGAACTCTCTCTGAAAGAATCAGCCAATCCCATTTTATCTGCATTGAAATTAAAAGAATGATCTGAGGCAGAATGAGGAAAGGGCCAAGAGGCATCTCTGTTCTCATACGATGTTGGAGCAGCATCACTCATTTCTAATGACTGTGAGGATTGGAGAACCATATTACGATGGAGTAAGTCAGCCAACACTTGATTGGAGTTTTCATCACTTCCCACAGGCGCTACCCATGGATTTGGGTCCCTCCCAGCAATATTTACTTTCATGTCCCTCTTTTGTTTCTCTGCTTCAATATGCAACTGGTTTAAATGGGACTCTATGAGACTATTAGATGACTGCAGATTGCGCTCAGACCAGTGATTTTCCAACGCATCTAAATGCGCAGGCGCAAATTGGTTAGGAGCACAACTTCCGGAAGGGAATTGTCCCCTTTGCATAGACGGGTGCATCTGACCATGAAGATCCTGCCCATCCAGCCCCTGAAGACGTGCCAAAACATTTACTATGTCAACATTTGAACCAGGCATACCTGCAGATATCGAACCTGCCCTCTCAAAAGGTTGTGGGTTCACTTCATAATTCCCTCGCTGGCTTCGATCATGAAACATGAAGTTCCTCTCAAGCTGACTTGGTTGTTCATAGGATGAAGGCCTGTGAAGAGGCTGGGCAAAATCCAGCTGGTTAAGTCTACCAGAGTGAACCTGGTGTGAGCCACCTGCAGTCCTGATGAACTGGCCAGACTCATCAACCGACCAGACTCCACCAACATTTCTCTCTTTCTCTATGCCTAACGAGTGCCTTGAAGTAAGAGGGAACTGCTGAGCTTGCAGTTGCTCCTGTTGAAGACCCAATAGAAGTTGTTCCATGGAAAGCAAAGACCTATTTCTAGAACGAGAAAGTTGATCCTGCTGAAGACCTAAATGCAATCGTTGTTCCAACAGATCACTGTGATGTTCAGGATAAAGGTTGTGACCAAATTTTGCTTGGATCAGCTCCTCAATAGATGGCTCATGGTGCCGAGAGACGTGATGATTCTGTTGTTGCAACTCATGCAATATACGCTGTTTAAATAAGACCTGATCAACATGTGAAGCTCCAAAACCTGAATCATGCAACTGCTGATGCAACAAATGTTCAAAAAGCAATTGCTCTTGCTGCTGCTGCTGCTGCTGCTGCTGCTGCTGTTGCATTAGCTGCATTTGGTGCCGAAGTTGCCGCTGTTGCTGTTGCTGTTGCAGTTGTTGCTGCTGCTGTTGCAACTGCTGGAGATGATGTTGCTCTTGTAACTGTAGTTTCAAAAAATGATCCACCTCCGGCATAGGATGCTTAATAGACTGTTGGCACTTGAGAGATCCTTGAACTTGTTCAAGAAATGGCACAGATAAATGCATGTTTTGATGAGACGGTAAGTTTTGCTGCTGGAGCTGCTGCTGCTTCTGAAGCTGTTGTGATATCAGGTGCTCTTCGAAACTGATGTGATTAGCCTCTTGCTCGATGAGTGCCAAGTGACTTGCACTCAAAGCATCATTAAGGATATTTGAACTAATATTGTGTCTATAATTATTAGGCCATGCATCCTGAACAACTGAGGGATCCCCTGTTGAACTGAAAGAGGAATCCATTCCACCAACTTCATTCATGAGGCACCCATGGCTATTGACATTGGCCAAGTTTGATGATAAGGGATGCTTAGGATGAGGTCCCTCCAGTTCAGACCACAGCGATCCAAAAGGATTCAGATCCTTGTCTGTAGGAATGTTATGATTGGACAGCTTGGGCTGCCCCATTTCATTAGCTAGAAAATGGTGAGCACTAGGGCTCCGGGATAATTCACGTATATCAATAGCAAGCTGCCCTAAGGGATTCTCAATGCTACTAGCAGGCCTTGCAAGCTGCCCTAAAGGATTTTCAATGCTGCCAGTCGGCCTCCCTGTATATAATACTTCTGCAGAAGATGCGAAAACTATCAGATAAAGGACATGAATATAATGAGAGTACTAATTAAAAAAAAAACATCAAATCAAACTGCTAAAAGGAAATATTTTATTACATAACTAACCTTCAGCATCCTGTCCAGTAAAGTCATGAAGTAATTTACTTTCAGAACACGAAATACTCTCAAAGTTTGAAATTGGCAACCTTCCATAGGGAGGGTCAATAGGATCATTATTCTCAGGCCCTCTAGGCTGAATATGAGGATCCACAGCTCCCTCAGTTCCCGACGATGTCCATCGTTTGTCGCTGCTAGCAAAAGAACCAGTGCCATCAGAAGCAGGTGTATCAGCCGTTAGTTTGCTTCTTACTATGTCCAAAGGTTCAGATTGCACGTCAGGATGGTGCACCGAGGTGGCATTAGAAATCAAAGTCAAGTGCGGCATTAGTTCACCAAGCGGCTGGAACGGTGCGCCCTCTGGAGCATCTATCAAACGCACAGGTAAATCTGTACCAAAAAAACCTTGCTCAAACCATGAGATAATGTCAGCACCTATAAACGGCCCCTGAATCTCTCCTTGAGGGTCTTGGTAGAACAAACTCATTTCTTCAGGAAGAAGACTAGGTTCTATGATCTTCACTTCTTCGCGAATTTGATACAGCGCATCATTATTTGGAATACCTTGGATGAATGATATATCAAACAAAGAACTTGAATCATCTGGTAGCTTACTGCTAACATCAACAGATGAAACAAAATTACTTCCTTCAAATTTTTCATCTTCATGCATTAAATCCATCCCCCCAACTTTTTGTTCAGAACTGGTAAAAATGCGGTCAGTCCCCTTATTATTATAGTGAACACCATCCTCTGAAACAAACTCACTCACAACACCAGCATCCAACTTGCTTGCAGAATTGACCTTACTAAGTTCTCCAAGACTAGAATCTAGCTCGTTGGTTATGTCCATCCCTTTGCTATGCAAGCTACTCCGTCCCACTAAACCAGTCAGCAGTTTCTCTTTATTGTCGATTGTAGTCATGTCTCCGGCATCTACACTGTTAGTAAGTCTTGCCATCATATCATTATTTGTATCGTATGAAATTTCACTGCTCAAGATCTTCCCCTTGGAAATATCATCTAGAACAGCTCCTTCCTCTGGATCAGGAGTGATAAAAGCAAGTGGTGCTATTGAACTAGATTTTGTTATCGGAGGTGCATCCTCAAGACCCACAGGTACTTGATCAAAAAGTGGCAGTGCCTTCTGCTTTCTATATATATCAAGAAGTTTACCTCTCGGGTATCGATATGTACCTGAAGAGAAGACAGACTTTCCATGCCAACTGTCACAAGTATTTACAGCTGCAGCACCAATAGGGCCAGTAGAGGATGCCTTGCTAACTGACAAGCCTCCTGTAAAGTTAGCCCTTCCCCTCCCAGGAGCAAATCCTACATTTGAACCCTCCACTCGGCCTCTGTCTAAACCAAACCCAGGCGCCGTGCGATAAACTGATGACCCACCAGAATGAACCTCCTGACGATGGCGTGGCCTCCATTTGTCACGTGAATCTGATTCAGCAATAGAACGATTGCTACCTGCAAATGATTGCTTTTCAGCATGCTGATCCTCCTTCTCAATGTCAATTTTTCTTTCAGTTCGTGTGTCCTTGTCTTTGTCTTCTGGTCCCCATCGAGATGACCATTTACTGTTCTCAGGACGGCGATCACTCTTCCGATATTCATTTTCTCGATCCCCTTCCTTTCTACGCTCTCTCCTGCTAAGTAAGCCAGTTTCCCTCTCTTCATCACGCCAGCGACGGTTGATTTCAATATCAGGTACATTCTTTCTCCATTCTTTCTTGTCTTGCTGTCCATCCAGTCGCCAAGAATCTTTAGGAATGGTCTCCGAAGAGTTTCCATGGCGTGCATCCTACACATATTTAAAACAATATACATGAGGATTTAAAATCTACACACACACACACATCATTAATCAAATTAAAATGCCTCAACTAGCTCTCCAGCAATACAAGATTCTGTATGGAAAAAAGAACAATTTCATAATCATGTGCCAGTGCACAAATATTTATATATAAACAGGCATACATAAAAATCAAAAGCTTGCACATAAAAAATGCAATACACGTAAGATTAAGTTGGAAACAGTAATCGCATGACAGGCAGACTTATTGTGTGCACAAGAGGCAAGTTACACTGCAAAATCAAAAGAAGTAGAATAACTCTAACCAGTACTGATGGCAAGTGAAAGGCTTAGATCACATGCGCACACACATAAACAAAGCGAGAGAGAGGAAGGGAGGGAAAAAAATATACACTGGCACATCACATACATGCTTATACATGCACTGATGCAAATACAATGCATTTGTCAACCTTTATGAATGAATGGCTCCAAAGACATAGAGATCATGATCCATGAAAGGACTCAAGAAGTTATGCCCATTCACAAGCAATCAACAAACTATGTCAATAAATGTCTTCAAAAAAGAGCCTGCATGCAACCTTAAAAGTCAAATTCAAAGGCTTGTCAAACACCTGATGTAGTTGAGTCATCATTGTAGTTGAGTGATCATAGCATTGCCTTCCAGTTTCAATGGGCCAAACCAAGTTACTTAACCCAGTAGCAATTGATAAATCAAACACCAGAGGAATAAGTCTTAATTACAAACTAAATAAAGAAACATATTGGGTTGGGCATATCTCTAACAGGTTTTAAGTTTCTTTCTTACTTATTTCTTGACTGGTTTAATTAAAATATAGATATTTACGAAACTCATCATGTTTCCTGATGAGATATCTAATAGAGGCAAGTTGCTATTATATCTCATCGAGGCAAGTTGCTATTTTAACCAAATTAACTTTGTATATCCATGGCTAGAATTTAGCAATTGTAGTATTTGCGTGTGCACTCACACATGTATATATATGCATATAAATACATATATATATATATATGGGGATTAATGGGTGTCGAACATGGGTAGTAAAATTTCCTCAAGCAGCTAAAATCCACCATCCCCCCACTCGGGGAAACTCCACCTTCCCCCAACTTTTACTCTAATCGGAGACGTCCTTTTTGATCTCTATTCCTTAGAGTTAACTCCTCCAAAATTCATAGATTATAGTATTAGTTTGGCCTCCGATCAAGCAAACACAAAACTTACGGTTTCTGATAATATAAAATTTCATAACTACCGATGTATGGGCAAATGAGCACAAAATCCCATGATTTTTCTTTATGCTTGAACCCTAAGAGGTATAGATCAATGTTATCGGATCCGATCAAACAAAAAATATAGGAAAGATTGAGTCTTTGCCGCTTTGGAAGGAGAAATCCCAGCTACTTTGTCTGATACTCATTAATCCCACACACACACACACACATACATATACATATTCAGGAAAAAGTATACATAGGATGCCTTCATAGCTAAAAGCAGCCATAAATCCCAACATGGAGGGCTAATATAGACAATCATAACCTTAACAAGGTCATTGTACTCTAACTAGGTAGTACATAAAAATCACGTTAGACACTTCTTTAACATTTATTCTATTGTTGAAAAACCATTTTTCAACAACCAAATGTATGGTCAAAAAATTGAAAATGCACGATTTTTTGTACACTGTTATCTTTGAATGTGGAGCACATTCAACGGTTTGGATCGTCCATATCCACCCTATATTAGGATTTAGTCCATCTACATAGATAACTCGCTATAGAGACACTATAGATACACTTGTCTCACATATAAATATATGCATATATACAGTCATCAGTTTTCAAACTAAAGAATTCAAATGTATGAGAGACTAAAGTAGCAAGTGTTCAGGCCAGTTTGTAGAATAAAATACAGAGATGGAAAGGAACACAGATTCTTCAGCATAAAACAGAAGATGCTATATGGTTTAATTAACTTATCAGTAATTCTGAAATCATAACAAAATGGATATTACACCAACTTCAAATATCTACAGGGAAGCCCAAAGGAAATCAAAAGAAGAAACCCAAGAACAGTTTAAGGAATATAGTATGACAAGGTGATGTCAAATAAGCAGAAGGCGAAGGAAGTAGAAACCAGGGGAAAGCAAAAAAGGTGTAGGCTTCTTTTTTGTAGCTCAAACGGCACAAATCTGCTTTCAGCTTTGCCATACTACAATAGAAGAGAAGGAATGCAGATTGAGTATGGCCACAAGGCCTAACACAGCACAAACTCATGGCACAATGAATTGTCACCCACTTAATCAGACAAAGAACCTTATTCTTACAGCACCATGCAAGGAATATTTCCTCAACAAAAAAGGTACACTTTTACTAACGAAAGGTGACACATCTATATAGTACATACTATGATAACTTCTTCTTACTAGTAAACAGGCACAAAAATGAAAGTCAACCTTGTGTTCAAGCAGAAGCAGTTCTAAGAATAAAAAAATAAGCTAATTTTCAGCCACAAATGCATCTATGATGCTAAATTGCTCAAATGATTAGTCATTCATTATTCAGCAAAATAAAAGAGGGTGCAACTTACCGAATCTCTAAAGAAGTCAATGAAGTAAACAAAACAGGTTGCCGAAAGAATAAGAGAGACAAATAAAAGTAAGTCCCAAGTGCTTTAATAAATGCTAATCTTGTGTACATTATGAATATCGTGCAGACAGATAAGCTAATGGAAAAGTTTACATCAAGCATTATCTAATCAGTCAATTATCCATATGATTAGATAAAAGCTAAGTATGAAACTAAAAATCAACATTAGAGAAGCATATTAAAAAGAAGTTTATTCCTAAGAGGTGAAAATACCAACCTTGCTTTCAGTAGGCTTGGTATACAGCCACTGCGGGGACAAAGGTATGGTGTTCTCAGAAGTCACTTGATCTGCAGCATGGAATCATATAAGATACTAAGAAGAAACACCTTCATGTACAATACATATGACAATAAATACAACACCAAATGCCAATCACTAAAAATAATACTTCACTAGAACTAGAACTTAAAAAATAAAAATACAAAACCTAATTTGTATATATATCAATCAAAACATATACATTTGCCAAAAGTAAATGGTGCACACGAGGAGAAAGAATAAATGTAAAAGATACTTAGCATCAGTCTGCTAGATACTGAGAATATGTTCAAGCAAAAATAACTAGTAATAGAACACATTGTAAAGGAGTGATCTGCCAAGTAGTAAACTAAAGTGGGTGACGCACTTCGTTCATTATGCCTCGGATTCCTATACCGAGAGGCAACAACAAGTACCAACCGTCTACCAAACCATTGGTAGATAGAATTTTTACCATGAAAATAACACAATATACCACATTTTCCTTGCCCGCATTCAATATTTTCCTAAAATATAAAACTGGATGATTGCAAGCGACCAAGGGCCTGTTTAGATGTGGCTAATCCTAAGGATTTTAATTTCTAAATGATTGAATTACTCCATAGGATTTCCTTACTTGGATGACATTTTTTGACTAAAATCCTATGGATTATAATCGAAAAAATGAACTAAGCTTTAGATTAAAGGAAGGTGATCAAGACATCACCTTCTAGACTATAATTAATGACTTTGTGATAAATCTAATATGCAATCCAAACAAACTTTATGATTACAATCCTTAGGATTCAAATCCAAAGGATGATAGAGGTAATTCAAAGGATTTTCACCCAAAATATAATCCAAAGGATTTTCATCCCAACCATCCAAGAGCCCTAAGGGATACGTACAGTTATTACCTTAGCAGTTCCAACCAAAAGTACATGCTAACATCAAAATATACAAAATTAGGTGACTAATCATATGATGCAAGTATATATTTGGGAGGTAAACTCCTCTTAATTTTCAATTTGCTTGTAAATAACAATATAATCTTAGCTTCTCCTTGAGACCATCTTATTACTTAAGAACAGTAAGCTAGATTTAAAAAACCTGAAAACATTCTGAATAGAGAATCACCTTTAGATTCATCAATAAACCCCATAGGAAGCTTCTCATCATCATTTCCTCCTAGAGTGCCACCTGAGAAGGATAAGAGTTTCTTCAATTACCAGCTACTTTGACACTTTAATGCTAATATCATACTTAAAATATGCGTCTTAAAACATGAAAGTACTGCAAAACTTAATTACAATCGAATGGAATAAAATCTTCTGAAAGGAAAGCATTTAGTTTATTTCTAAGTGCTCCACTGGATGAAAGTTTTAGCTAGAAGCATGACAAATATGCTCGCCAAAAATCTAACTTTTTAGCTGAAAATCTTAAGCTCTTCCATACTATAATAATACAAAAATAAGAAAAGAAAGACATCTCACGCAATATACAACCAACTCTAGTCGTGAAAAGCATCTAGAACCTCCAATGCCCTAATCCCAAACTAAAGAGGTGCATCAAGATGCTGACTACCTCCACAGTAGCAAAAGCACCAGAAAAAAAGTATTCTGACTTTTAACCAAAATTTGCGAAATAATGGTCTCTCCTTGTGCATAAACAGCTGCAGTGTATTGAAATCTATTGAAATCTAAACATCAAATGCTAATTCATCAAAAAAAAAAATACTTCAGAAAGAAATAAATCCGATTCAAACAATTCTGAAGTTGGGATTAGAAAACATAACTGAGTTTCTTAAATCTCAAATCCATCAGATTTTAGCAAAGAACATACCCAAAAATAATTTCCTTAACAAATTAAAATCACTAGATTCAGATCCAAAAACTAAATGTTAACCATAAACAAAATCTCCAAAACACATAATTCAACAAAAACAGAAACTTTCCAGATCTCCAATTAAACCAAAAACTGACGACAGAGTTCCTTCCAACACCCAATTTCGAATCCAATAGCATTCACAATCCAAATCCGAAACAAAGCCCTAAACACGAATTCATCCGATCCATATCCGGCACCAGATCAAACCGGCGAATCGAACAGGGAAAAGCTGATACCTTTTCCATGATCCAGGACCAGATCGTGCTTTTCCTCCGCCATTCGAACGAGAAAACAAGGGGATCCGGATTAGGGTTTCGGATCAAAAGCCGCTAACGCGGAGAAACAGGGCAAAGGGCTGGGGTTCGAGAGATCCGAACGGTTGCTCGATTTAGATTAGGGTTTGAGATGGGAAGGTAAGGGTTAGGGTTTTCAGGTACGAGGAGAGAGACGAAGATTTGGGTGGGTGAGATGAGAAAGACTTGGGGCAGCAAAACGAGAGAAGATCGGAGAGGTTGGGATTAAAAAAATCTTTTTTTTTTTTTTCTGTTTATAAAAATATATATAATAATTTTATCTATTTATATATCTGGGAAATTGTAATTTAGTTTCACCTCTGATCGTCTAGTCCGTTCCTTAGTGATAAGGATGAAAGAGTAGTTCTTTTTGTATTTTGCATGTTTCCTTATGAGAGAGAGAGAGTATTATTTAATTAATTAAATAAAATATTAGTTACGTTGTTTTTATTGTATTCTAGATAAAAATTTTAATTTTTGAATGGTAAAGATAGTTTATAAATAAAAACCTAAATTACAATAAAATCCTACAATTTTTTTTTTCTAGAAAACCTCAACGAAAGTATTTTATGCTATGCAAAATCCATTTGGTTTCAAAAGCCCCAAATACCATTTAGTAAAAAATTAACGGATAGATTTGAAAATACATTATATACACAGTACTCGACCCTTGTAAATATTCACTGTCCGATCTAGTGTATTTAGTAACATGTATATCTGAAATTGTCAGATGATAAGTAACCGTTGTATTTTCTAATTGATTAATTAATGTCTCTGTATGCCATATAAGGATTTCAATGAAATTAAAAAAATCACGGAATTTATATAACATAAAAAAAATGGAATTTATAGGTAAACTTTAATACTTTGTAAGGGTTTTTTGTACTCTGATCTAAATAAAAAAAAAAAAAAACTTTTTGCCTTCTTCACATCATAGAGTTCTTCCAATGCAAATGTCCAAGGAAAAAAAAAATTAAGTCAAGTATCATATGAGCATTAAGTCAAGTATCATATAAACATTATTAAGTACTGCAGTCAATGTGTTAAATTCAGTAAATAATGAGTATTTCAAGAAGTTTTAGTACAAATACTTTGCTACACAGCATGTAATGTACAACATTCACTAACAAGCAAAATCAGAAAATACATAAACCCAAATTATTTGCAAGCCTGTAAGATACATTGCTATGGTATAAGATATAATATCATAGATATACAACATCAAAAAAGGCGACCAACTAAAAATATGACAAAAAATAGAAACCAAGTCAAAGAGGGCCATTAATGTACGTATATACATACATGCGTGCATGCATGAATTGGGAACTAAGTTAAATCAACGATAAAAAAGTAAGGACCCCAATTTTTTTATAAATTCTCATGTGGATCATAATTTCTATTTCCTTAACAACTCTAGGATTACATTTATAGACTTTAAAGATAATTTGTTCTTTCATTAAGTTAATAAAAAAAATCAAAAAGATAAAAGCATATTTACTTGTGATTGGAGTCTCATTAAAATCAGCAACAAAATTCTATTGTTTTTGCGGATTTGCGCGTTTTTAAATTTTTTTTTTGGGGAGGCAAAATCGCGTTTTTTTATTTTTTTTATTTTGGGAGAGGCAAAATCGGGATCATGGCCAGAGTTAGATTCTGCAACCTATAAACTCGTTCAAAACTCACGACCTATACTGATGAAAGATTGAGAAGATCTATACAGAAAGATTGAGAAGAGAGATTGATTTTTGTAGAGTCGAATTGGTAGAAAGTTTTGTCGGTTTTTTATACAGAAACTAAATCAGTTTTGACTAGTCTTAAAAAATGTTAAAAAAGAGTTTTTTTTGGATCGAATCTTATTTTGACTAGTTTTAAAAATTGTTAAAAAAGAGTTTTTTTTTTATCGAATCTTATTTTGACAGGATTGCAAAGAATCGTGATCCCTGATTTAGACAGTATTATAAAGAATTGTTATCCCTGATCGCTATCACTATTTTAACGGAAAAAATTGGCCATGACCTGATTATAAAGTGTTTATAATTGTTCCCATTTTTTCACCGATGTTCAAGGCATCATCAGAATATTTAATTTATTTCCATCTGCATCACCACCGCGCTCTTTTGGAATCGTTTGAGAAGGATCAAGGTAATTTATTTTTTGTATGAAAAAAGCCAGAATCTAAAAAAAATGTTTTGATTAGCCAAATAAAAAATAAAGTATAGTAGGATTAACAGACAAAAAAAAAAGTACAGTATTAAACATAGCAAGAGTCTAGACTCCCAAATTACCCTCCCCTTTTTTTACTCCAACAAAAGTAAAAGGACTTTATTCTCGATATCAAGTCAATCGTATTCATTTCTCGAGCAAAGCAATTGTTTGAAAATACCAATAACACTATAAAATGGCTCTCAAAGTAACAAATTTTTTAATAATAACAATAATGCTATAAGAAAAGCACCCAATCTAATGTAATTTTTTTTTTTCTTAACACCGAAAAAAAGGATAAAAGAGCAAACCTATCAAATTTTTTTTGATAATAACAATAATGCAATAAAAATGAACTCGATCTAATGCATTTTTTTGCTAATATCAAAAACAAAATAAAAGACCATCCAAAGTAAATGAAAAATCATAGAAAAAACAAACAACTAAAATTGTCCGACTTCGAAAAAATTAAATCAAGAAAAACAAACTTAAGTGATATAACCACATAGCACCAACATCATAACCATGAAAAATAAATAGTAGTCAGCTTCTTTAGAGCTTAGGTAATATATAATATCTCCGGCTAAACATAGGAACAATATAGTCCAATAAATGTTAATTGAAAATGAAGTCTCAATAAAACATGAGATATATGACTAACAAATAGCAAAATCTCAAAAGCTACTCAAAATTTTCAGCACAAAGCCTAGGTCATTCTTTGTGCAGCTTCCTTGGCGAGGAGCCTCTCCTTGGCCTTGGTTTTCGCCTGGGACTTTGAACCCATGATACCGCCTCCCCACTTCTTCCGGATCTCATCAAACTTGTCGTTGAAGTTCGCCTATTAGAAAAATGCAAACAATTAAACCATCAGATTGAAAAATTTGTAACACATATAAACAAGATTGATACATATTAGGGTTTCCTAACCTTGATAGCCTCCAAGATTTTGCTGAACTCTAATTTGTCTTCATTCTTCACAGTGGTTAGGCACAATACTGATGCAGTCTTCTTGTGCACAATCTATCACATGAGTGAAAGATATATCAGCAATCAGTAAAGGTTTCTTTCCAACTAAGCCACAGACAATAGTTTAGGAAATTTACCGATCCCAAACGTGCTTTTCCTTTGACAATGCAATAGGGGATCTCCATTTTTCTGCATAGAGCAGGGAGCCACACCACAAGCTCAATCGGGTCAACATCATGAGCAATGACCACAAGCTGTGCCTTGTTCTACAGGAAAACAAAACAAAGAAACAAATGAGAAATGTTAGATGGTTAAAAATATAGTTGGTGCCTGACCCATCACTAGAACCTAAATCCAACGCAGCAGATGAATATTCTTCCATGGTTCAGCTATTGAATACTACATTTGATCTTGTAAAATTCATGCGGCACGAGCACCACAAGTTGAGCAATAAATAAAAACTAGATTCTTAAGTTAAAAAAAAGAGAAGAAAATTAGCTTGTAATAAAGAAGATGAACATGTGCCCCATTACACTATAGTTTGATCCAAAACAACATATCACAATTAATTAAAAAACATTTACTTAAGCATAGCAAATGAAAAACATAATTTACTGATGGGAATATCATAATAGTAACAAGTACACAAAACATGATTTACAGATATTCAGAATGAACTAATTCATCAAATAATAAAACAACCCATATCAATGATTTACACAAACAGTTATTTACCCAACAAAAAACATTTTTTTACAAGTCTGTCAGCTAACATAACATTATGAAAAAAAACATTATTTAAAACCAATAGCTTAAAGGTGGAAGAGAAAGAGACCTGTTCAATTAGGTAGGTGACGTGGTTCAACCCATACTTGACAACAATGGGCTTTTTAGCCTCAACAGTTTTGCCTTCAGCCTCAGCTTGTGCCCTCTTCAAAAGCCGCTCTTTCTTTGCAGCTTTGTCCTCAGGCCTGTATTTGAGAAGCATCTTGAACAAGCTAGTGGCTACAGAATGGCAAAAAAAAAATAGAGAGAGATCAATTAAAATGAACTAAATTGAACACAGAAAAGTAGATCAGCTGAACTGAGCTCCAAAGAACAGATTAAAAGATAAAAGACAGATAATACATAATAATTTATGAAACCTTCCTTGTATGGAATACCTTAGATAAAACTCGAGCAATAGTGGATATCGTACCTACACATGTATGGTTCATCCTACTAGAAACAACTCATGAAAACAAGAATAGTATACTAAAAAGTTAAACAAAGGAATATAGAATTTTTTTCATAACTCTTTTAGACATAATAGTTTAAGTTAAACCCCATTTCAAGCTAAAATCTTGAACTACTACATTAAATTAAAAGCACGAGTCTAACAAGAACAGTTAAAATCGCAGATAATTATATAGATACAGCCTAGAGATTTTAAGCTCAATATTACGAAGAAGATTTAACACATTTTAAATCATTATACTGCTCCAGGGTTCCAGCAATAGCTTTATATACCATGTATAAGAAGCAATTCTAAAAGAGATGAAGAAGCAAGAATTTCAAGGGTGACAAAGATTTCCAGCACACAGAGATAAATGACTGTCAAGGAAAATGCCTTCAAGTGTGATGTGAATTAACACGATGGATATGCAGCAAAGTTAATGATTTATGAGCCTGACATAGTTCATATAAGTTCGTAAAAAAAACGAAATGAATGCAATGATACGTTAATAACTAAGATAATGCAGGTGGCCCCTATAAATAACAATGTAAATGGACAACATTCATGAATTTAACAATAAGCAAGGAACCAGCTACAAGAATCCTTAAAAAAAGATATCAAGCAGTGACAGATAATCGGCTACCCAAATTCTTGTCCAGCGTCTTAGTGAACTGGTTCAAAGCCGGAGGGACCTTTAGGCGCTGCTTGAGGATTCTCCTCTGTCTTTGGATACGGACAACTTTCGGCCATTTGACAAACCTGTGTAGATCCCTCTTTGGTGGCAAAGCTCCTCCAATACCAAACTGTTTCGGGCGCTTCTCAAACAAGGGATTCACAACCTTCTCCTGAAGACACACAAAGCAAAATCCAACTCCTTTAAACAAACCAATATATTAAACCAAGCTTATAAGATGAGAAAGGAAAAAAACGAAACCAACTTACCGCCTTCTTCTTGGCTGCAGCCTTTACATTTTTCTTTGGAGCCTGCAAGATTAGAAATATACATACATGATTGAGTGATAATGAACAGTTATAAGCAATATTGCAGCCTGAAACACAACATTCTCTTTTAATTACAATAAGGTTTTCTTCATTTGAGATTATAACTAAGAAATAAACAACTAATGGAGATTTTAAACTCAAATTATCTCACAGCAAATTAAAAGAACTAAATTGTAAATATTTAAATATTCACCTTTAGAATGCAAATCCCAAAATAATTACTTATAACCTACAAGAATACTTCCATCTACTAACTATTAAAACATGCAAATTAGAAGCAAACCCTGTTTACTGACATTTAAAATTTTCACAAAGAACACAGTATCGACATAGCAATAAATTCTCGCCTCCTGATAAATTTATCACCGAGGTTAAAGATTCATAACCCTAAAGTAATAATCAAAGTGGTTCATAGCTTTAGCATGAGACTTAACTGAAGGCCAAAAAACCCTAGACCTTGACAGTTTTGAACAAAAACACCCGAGTAGATTTCGATTTCTAAAACGATTAATAAAGATGAAACCTTTTACGCAAAAAATAAATCTTGGCACGAAGACGCGCTCTAAATTCTAAAAACGAGTTACATTCGATCAATTCAATTCAAATAAACAGACCAAATCGAAGCAAAAGGACGAGCTTTCTACCATAAATTATCCCAAAACACAGGAAACATCAATCTACGCAACTAATAAACGCACGAATCTATGAGAACAAAATCAAAAGGAGAGAGAAGCCCGAGAGATCATTACCATTTATCGTTGCCTCCCAATAGCGAGATGACCGACGTAACTGGAGGCTAGGGTTAGGGTTTTGGGGAAGTAAGCCAAGCGGCGCTTATATATTGGAAGGGTGGGGCTGCGATTTACCATTTTGCCCTTTTGTTTATGTTTTTGGGATCCGACAGCAAGCGGGTTTGGGGTTTAGGGTCCGATTTGGGCAGTTTCTAAAGTGGCACGTCATTTTTTTCTTTGTGAGCGCACTTAAAAACTTTTTTTTATATTATAAGTTTGCTATCATTTTTTTTTGCTAGAATGTCCTTTTCTTCAACCTTTTTCTCTTCTTTTCAAATCCAGTTCAGTTAACCCAAAAAAAATTTAAAATTCGCAACTATTCTATTAAATATTTTTATATATTAAATTATCTCACAAATTAAATTCGAAAATTAAATTTATTAGATTTTTATTTACTCAAAAACCCTATAAACATTGTGAATTGATAAAAGTTATGAATAAAAAAAAACTCATAGTCCGAACAGACAATTTGAACAATTCTCCACTGTCCGGATTGGTAGTCCAGATGGTCCATTAACTGTCCGGACTTCCAGTCCGAACAATGGACTGTTATCCGGACTGGCGACAGTCCGGACAGAAGTTCACTGTCCGGACCCGAAGTACGGACAGTTAATTTTTGTCCACGAAGTCGTTGTAGTATAGTGATGAATATTCCCGCCTGTCATGCGAGCGCCTCGGGTTCGATCCCCCGGCAACAGCAAGCCATTTTTTACGATATTTTTAACATTTTGGTTTGCGATTTTTTTTTTATTTTGGTTGTTCTGGCAAAACAGCAAATCCCTTTTTATTTTATTTTATTTTTTCCAAATAAATAACATTTTCTCCCAGCTAAGCAAAGTTTATTCGATTTAGTTTTCATTCAAATTGATAGATATTTACATATGCTCGCTACCGCGAACAATAAGGAAAATAGAATTAAATACTTGCAACCCATTGCAGAAAACCAAAAATATGTAAATGAACGATCAATTCGTCAGTATCCAGAGTGCGGGAACAATTATAACTTAGTGCAACAAACAAAAAGAATTTATTTTTTATTACAATGTGAATTCACACAATGAGAATTATAAACAAATCAACTCATAATTAGAAACAACGTTACATTAAAAAAATATATATGCAAAGTTTCGTTTGTAACAAATAGTTCTCAAATAACCATCTAAAACATATTGTTTTCGAGTACGACCCTTTTAAATTACGATAAAAAAAATAATAATTAAATCTAACGTCTCCGGATCTTTAAACTCATGAGGAGTGTTAAATCAACCGGTCCTCCACTAATTGGTTTAACTTTATTTTCTGAGTCTAGTTTATTAATATTTGCTCTTCCATAAGACTCTTCGGTAGCATTAGACTTTATTAATATCGATACCTTAACCCTTGCAAGTGGAGTTATCAAAAGTTAATTTAATTACATTAACTATTAGAATCAAGCCAAAACCTCTGATACACATAATTTACTATCAACTTGAATAAAATAGAATAATGAATAGTAAATACTAAACAAAAACTTAATATTTTCATACAAAATAGTATGAGCTTTCATGAATCAGCCTAATTTGATGTTTCTATATGAATCAAGTACCAAAAAAAAAAAGATTTTTACTTTTTCTAAAAAGTTCTCTTGAACAAAACAACAAACATTATATGGGCACAAAAAAAATAACCCAATACGAATCTAACCCAGATAACAAAATCTCAAATTTTGATGATTTACAGCATACCCATCAACAGTTAAGCAACTTCTAAATTCTGATGAATCTGTACTCTCAAAACCCTTAAAAATTGGGCTGAAAATGATCATTATTCTATTTTATCCAGTTAAGAAGTCTCCTATTTTTGCATAAAATAAATTCTCTTTTTTTTTAAAAAAAGAGAAGAAATGCTTGATCCCCTTGATAAAATCGTTGATACTGATTGTTTTGAATGATTAATTGTCCTGAAGTCAATATCGATTGTGCAAATAATATTTTTTAATAATTGGATCCTGATATGAAAAATTAGAGAATCTTACATGCTAGCCCTTCTATTAAATAATTATTTCTACCAATTGCTGATGCCTAGCTTTTCATTTATATGCTAACTTCACTGTAAAAAGTGATTTCAAAGAGAACAAAAATATAGTTAGACTTATTTTTACAAATTTCTCAACATGTTATTTATAGCGGTAAAGAGACAATTAACTGTATCAGCGTAACAAATCATATGTGCTAATAAAGAATTAGCTGTGCCAACTGAGAAGAGTCATTCTCATCGACGAACGATTGTATCTTTAAATGTAAACATTCTCCATGATTCCCACTTTTTTACAGAAGTTGGTTATAACTTTCCTAACTATAAATATACATCCAAGAGTACCGAAAAAAGAGACTTTTGAACATAATTAGGTTAAAATGATTACTATAATTAGGTTATCCACCTTACATCAGACAAGCATCTCAATTTTAAACTCTTTGTTAAAATAAATTTGAGAGCTTAAAATGAAATCTTCACAGTCTTATGAGATAATAGCTTTATATTCTGTTGTTGTTTGACGAGTACACATCCCCCATTAGAGTTAGCTTTACACCTTGGTCATATCTTTCTGGAGGTCTTTGTATTTCAAGCTTTGTGTATTTGTTTTAAATTTGTCATCGAACGCTACCAATATTTTGGATTGTGACACTTTATAACAAAACTTGATAGTTTGTCGAGAGATCTAAAGAATGAACATATGACATTCGAATATGAGGAGCCCATCTTCTTCACCAATTTTCGATTGTTTGTAATGTTATTTGCAATGTTTCGATTGTTTGTTTGGTCAAAAATAGTCGAAAGTTACTTATTATACGGTGAGTTGGCACATATGTGATACCTTATTTTCATTTTTCTCCCCTCACACTATGCTATGGAAGATCTCTAGAACGTAAAGGAATACGACAAATTTTTTTTTCTTTATTTAGACTAAACTAGAAAAAAAAAATTCCTGTGTAGTCGCATTTTTCCTCAAAAACTCCATGTACTATTTTATATTACGTAAATCCTTACGGAGTTTCAAAATTTATAAAAATCTCCAAACGACATTAACAGAAAGTTAATGAATCAATTTAAAAATGCACTTTGCGACCTTTCTAAATATACACATTCTGAATTAGTATATTTTACTCAAAAAGTATTTAGCTGAAGTTGTTTAAAAGTGGGCATTTGTTGTGTTTTTAAGTTGATCAATTAGTTTTTAGTTATATCGTTGTTGTGAGGGTTTCTAAGAAATTTGAAATTTCATAGGGATTTATATAACATAAAAATAATTTATGGAGATTTGTAGGAAAAGTTTAATACTTTGTGAAGATTTATTGTACTGTTTTATTTATATGCCACTATTACCATCAAAAGCTATACTTTGATACATAAAAAACTAATAAAATAATATAAGTAGTGCTTTATTTAATTGTTTTTTGTTAGCCTAACTCACATATACATATATTTTTTGCAAGAAATGATGTCACTTAAACCAAGACTCATTGATATTATTTTATTTAATCAATTAACACTCGCTTCACTTTTTAATAAACTTTTTTATTCCAAAAATTAGCAAAAAATAAATAAATAAATAAAACTCGTGTAATACCCCAAATTTTGAGCTACCTGTATTACTCTCTTGAGACCAGTAGTGCCGAATAAGTCCACCGAAGCCAATTTTGGACACTGAAATAACTTTCGGTTAACATAACTTTGAATCCACACACCCAAATGACATTCGGTCCTCGCGATTATTAGTTTTGTAATATTTAGGATTTTTTGAGATTTTTCTTACAAGGCCGAAAAATACTCCCAATA
Source organism: Dracaena cambodiana (assembly GCA_036321105.1). Lineage (NCBI taxonomy): Eukaryota > Viridiplantae > Streptophyta > Magnoliopsida > Asparagales > Asparagaceae > Dracaena > Dracaena cambodiana. The sequence goes on from JAYEPQ010000004.1 coordinate 5,526,719, forward strand.
TTCCGAATTTAATAATAATAAAATTATTAAATTATTAAAAAAAAATGAAACAGGGCGTGTGAACAAAGTGACATTATTAAGATAGTAAATAACTTAGTAGTACACTACATGCAAAATATTAAATAACTCTCCACTACATGCAAAAATAATAACTTAGATGCAAATTATTAAAATTATTTTTCCATACAAAAATAATAACTCTCCAAACTACATACAAATTATTAAAATTATTCTTCCAATTACTTCGGAATTTCGATTCATTTATTCCGGACATCGAAACAACAAACAGATAATTTTATAGTGTTCCCTTCGTCGAGCACTACGTCCTACATAAATTTGGTAGTATTTGGAGAATGTTAGATGAAACCAAAATTATTAAATTATTAAATAAATAAATTAATTAAAATAATAAGTGAGTGGTGAACGGTTGTTGTGTTGTGCTGTTGTTATGAGCAAAAGAGAAGTGGCAGCGGGATTAGGTGGCCGCATGGAAAACCAATTGAAAAAAAAAGAGAAAAATAAAATAAAAATAAAAACCCCACCCCCCCTTATCTCATTCTCATTCGCTCCCTCACTTTCTCTGCCTTCCTTTCTCACTCTCTCTGCCTGCAACCGAACCGAAGAAGAAAAAATAAAATAAAAATAAAAATAAAGAGAGTAGAAGAAGAATGAAAATCAAATCGAATCGAAAAGTCGAACCGAATATTCAAGATGCCGAGGCAAGTAATACTGCTATTTTCGTTCTTTCGTTATTTTATTTATATCTATTTCCGTTTATTTCTTTATTTAATTTAAATCTGTGCACGTAGATTATCTTGCAAAAATGTCTGGTTCATATTTTGGACCATTAACTGATATTGAAAATTGAACTGTATTAGTGGGTCAATTTTGATATATATATAAATATTATTATATTTGATAATTTTTTTGTTTAAAAAAAAATGCTTAAAGAAATAAACGGAAATATATATATATATATATATATATATATATATATATATATATATATATATATATATATATATATATATATATAAGTAACTTGGTTGCATGCAAAAATAATTTTGCATGCAACCATGCAAAAATAGAAAATTGAAGCAGTGGTATGAAATGTTAATTTATTAGAGTTTATCTCTTGTAGTTTTGTTGATTTACTATGCCTCGGCACTGCTGCTTATACAGATCAACAAAAGAAAAATATATTTGATACCAAAGCCGATGATAACATGGAGGTGTACTTCTAAGGTAGTCATTAACAGTGTGACGCATACTTTTTTATTGATGAGTCATTTCGCTCACTTATTTTATAAAGTTATTCACTCTATGCACTCCTTGCACTCTCTAGATGTCTATGAGTTTCTTTGACCTTAGGAAACCTGTCAAGTTTGCTACTATGGTTACTTCCATGTCAGGGATAAAACTATGGACATAATTAATAATAGTAATAAATTAGATTTCAATTAAAGGAAAAATGCATAATATATATGATTGAGCCTGGAAATGTATTAAATACATATGTTGGATTTAAAAATAATGCAGGATTATTATATAATTCACTTGATTTCCAAATTGGGTTATTAATTGACACTGAGAATGAAACTAGATTATTGTAATGATTTTGATGATATGCATTGTGGTACAATTGAGTACTGACATCTATCATACTACAAGTCATGTGCCTTGATATTACAAATCATGTGTACTAATATATCATGTGTTAATTTATCATGCTACAAGTCATGTGTTTTACATATCACGAGATTTGATATTACAAATCATGTGTTTTACATGCCACATACTTTGATATTACAAGTCATGTGTTTTAATATTACATATCATGTGTTATGATACTACATGTCATGTACAGTCATGGAAATGAAAATATGTTATCATGAATTGAGAAATAATTAAAGAAAGATTATAAATTTTTCCTGTGCAAAATTCAATATGAACACGGGGATGGGAGAAACTATATGATGGATAAGAGTCTTGCCGTATAAGGATTGATTGTCTTGTTAGGGCCGGATTCTTTTACTGCAGCGGCCTGGGTGATTATTGGATCACCAATTGATATCTACCCTTAGTGGTAAGTCCGTACTGTAATACAGTACGGAACGTGATTGAGTGCCTAGCGGCATGTCATGGTTCAGCGCTATGAATATTGGGGCCGGGTCCCGGGTATGCACGGGCACTTATACGACAATGGAGAATAGCGTTATCTTATCCATTAATACAGTTTCAAAATTTTAAATTGGACGATGACTGAGACCAATAGAATATATGATTAAATAGATAGAATAGTTATTGTCATGTTCATTTATTTGTGCATTTATTTATGCTTAACTTCATGTTATTTATATGTTGCCTTCATATTACTTTATATGCACACAAACAACACTGACATAAACATGCTCATGCACACTGATATTCATGTACTATGATAGTACACAATTCCTATTTTAAATGTATTACTTGCCGGGTTTAATCTCCTGGGTTTTGAACCCAGATTTGGAACGCGAAGAAGGGGATCCAGTCCCAGTCGAAGACCCGTACTTCGTTGGACAGATCGAGTGACAATAGGCTAGCGAAGTACCTCTGGAAAACTTTTGTATATCTTGTTTATATTTCTTTTTGTCTGGGCACTGCTTTCTCTTCGACTCTTTTGTGTTCATATTTAAAGCAGTGTGCCGTTTTATGTAATGAACTCTTTGTATAAATGAAATCATTTCAGTTTCAGACATGTTATTTATTTATCTGATTGTGGCAGTAGTTACGGTTATTCCAAGATCCTGTGACTGTTGGGTTGTCTAGTGTAAGTAATAAATAACGTCCTCCGTTTTGGGAAGCAGCTGAAAAATGGGAGCGTTACAACTCGCATCTTGTACTTCAGTTTTGAAAGTTGCTTATTGATTTCTTATTCGCTTCTACTATGTTTTGTTAGTCAAATACACTCATAATTACCTAAATCTACGAATTTAAATCTAATAGTATTTATTTGGGAAAACAGTGAATATTACCTTATGGCTAGTCTGCTTCCACAATACATTAAAAAAATTACTAGTCAAAAACTCAAACTCACACATACATATATATTTTTTATAATATTACTCAAATTGAATCCTGACCGCTAATCAAATTCAAAAATTTTTACAAAATGAAGAGGAATAATGTCACTTAATTCCGGGCTCATTTGCACACCACACTGAAACTTTATCCTCCACCTCGGACCATGGCTCCATTGATCCTGATTAAACTTTCATCGGACGGTTGGCCCACCAGATAACTCCCCACTTGGTCGAGTCAAGACATTCTCCGAACAGAGCCACGACTCCCAGGGGAAAATCTAAATGTGCGCCATATGTTACTAGTGAGCACCATTTTCCCCTATGCTTCAAATCACCTTACTGTATACAATGTTGTGTTCACTATTACAATGTGTGCGCATTTAGAATTTTCCGACTCCCAGGCCAACCCGGCCCAGTTCCTAGATAAAAAAACCAACAAAAAAAAAAAAAAAAAAAAATGAAAAAAGAGAGAAAAAACGGGCGGTGGCGGCTCCCAAGCTAAATTCATTCCCCCCGCAGCCCGCTACTAAATTTGGCATGAAATTTAAAAACCACCTCTCTTTCCAAATCCAGCCCGCCCTTAATAAATCCAGCACCGACAACCGAAGGATCCAAACGAAAGATCGCGCCTTAAAATTCTCCCGATTTGCGATCTAGGGTTTGGTCTAGGGTTTGATGGGGTCCGAGGCCGCTGAAGCCGAGAAGACCGCCCCCGAAGCTGGTGGATCTTCGTCCGAAGAGGTTGATCACGAGCAGCGGGAGGAGGAGGTAGTGGAGGAGGAGGAGGAGCAGGTGACTCCGGCGGGGGAGGAGAAGCGGGGGACGAAGAGGGAGTCGCCGGAGAAGGAAGGGGACGGGGCGGAGGAGGAGGGGGGGTCGAAGAACAAGAGGCCGTCGAGGGAGCGGAAGACGGTGGAGAGGTACTCCGCCGTGTCGCCGAGGAAGTTGTCGGCGTCGAAATCTCTCAAGATCGCTGAGGTAATTTTGGGGGTAATTAGGATTTTTGATGTTTTTTTTTTTTAAAGTAGGGTTTACGAGCTGGGGTTTTGGAAAAAAGTTGCCTTTTTTTTTTGTTGTTGTTGAATTAGGGTTTTTGTTACTGTTCTCCAGGGTGCGGGAACGAAGCTGAGGGATATTCCCAATGGTATCTCGTCCTCACTCTTTCATTATTTTAACTGATCTTAGTTATTCTATTTTTATGTACTCAATTGATTATACTATTTCATGTTTTAGACACTAATTAAATTGTAGATATTAATTCAGTTTCTTGTTGTAGATCTCGGATTCTATCAGTTCATAGCGTTAGATAATAGTGTGGTGGTACTGTTTGTTGACTTAGAGGCTTGTCTTTGTGGATCTATTGTGGGTAGCAAGGAGCTAGATTAGTTACTTTGGGATTTTAGAGTGTAAAAATATGTTTCTGATTTCCTATCATTTTAGAAGCTTTTCTTTACAAGTTGAAATTAAAAATGATAAATGCATTAGGTTGGGAACTTATGCTTGCATGAGCAAACTCACTACAGAGGCATATCAGTTGTTTGATGTCTGCAATGATTGCTACCTTGATTTGTAAATCATAGTTTCCCAGGAATTTATGTTGATTCATTTATGCCATTTCGCTTGCAAAAAATTCAATGAGTTCTTAATGCAAATAACAACAGTTTGAGAGTTCAGATTATACTGTTTTGGTCTTTTTAGTCTATTGGGGATGGTTATTGATTGGGATAATATCATTTAATTATTATCATTTCTTAGACTTATTATGTCTTTTTTTTATAGCATAAATGGTTGATCCCTCTGCATTTGATTAATCAATATTTGTACAATATAATATATATAGTTGGGTCCCTTGCTGAGAAGAGGACTACATGTAAGTATAAAAATAAAAGATACATAGTTGCCTAGAGAGTAGAGAGGATTACTAAAATACTTGCAAAGTACATTGTGATAGATTGGATACACAACAACTTCGAGGATGACTTGTGTTGATGTCTCCCTTTATGGAATGTGACCAGATCGACTGAGACCCTCTTCTTCAATCACATCAATTTGACTAATATAGGCATAGTTTCATTTTGAAATTCAAATTTCAAATTCATATCATTTCCGTCGAACCACAAGTGTCACCATTCAAACATGTACAAATCTTGCCATTTCTCTTTGATCTCACGTCGGCATCCGTATTCATTTTGATTCCAAGCCCAAGATAATGAGGTGGATATTCCTCGCCAAGTGGTGAACAATTGTGCCGTGGTTGATCATCATAATCTTCATTGATTGATTTGAACCTAAGTAATAGCTCCTTTCACAAACTCAACCACTAAGCTGAGAACAAAAAAGATAGAATTAGGATTAAACAATCATGTTGTCAGGACTTTCCACCCCTATGGATGTTTCCACCACGCACCTTGATTTCACAGATAATGTTGTCTCCTCGTGGCTCACCTAGTCAGTAGTGTTGTAGCGAGCAGCTTGACTTGTGGATTCCCATATCTTCAAGCCCAATCAGTTCTTGTAAACCGATGGTGTGATGTAGGGTGTGGTTGTCCAAAATAGCCATTCAACGTCCTTCCTGCATCTTCCTTCGACAACTCTCTAGATAAGAACTCTAGTGCTGTTGTTGCTATCATATTTTGCTCAGCTTGCTTCGAACATGTTCCAGCGAGGGGAAAATGTTTCGACTTATTATATATATTTACATTCAAGTTCTTGGCAACTTCTATTAGTTGATGCAAAAATGTATTCTAGTTTGTGTGCTATTCATCTCCTTTTTTCTCTTCTTTACCTCATTCCTTTTATCTATAATCAATTAAACATTCAAAGTTCCTACTAGTATTTTCCCTTTTACCTCCACCCAGTTCTTCTCACTTTCTTGTCTGGACAACACTTTACTAAGCAGCTATGGCAGCATACTGTAGCAATAATGTAATAACTTTTAATTTTCTTTAAACTTAAATAAATAAATAATTGAACACATTACATATATGACTTTTGACTTTTTATAACCTTCAAAACTTTTAATCTTCTCTAACTTCTAAACTTTTCATGTTCTCCATATGAAATCTTCAATTTAATTTTTCCTATTAATTCTAAAAATTAATCTTTTAAATTAAATTGAGACCATTTCATATTCTTAACTCTCTATTTGAAAACCTATATAAACTCCACATTTCTTAACCCATTACAAACATTATCTCTCCCTCTAAAATTCTCTCTTCTTCTTAGAGCCACTGTCGGAGCTGCCACCACTTTATCGGAGAGGAATACTTTCTTCCACATCTTTCAATAATTTTGGATTCCGATTCCAGTTAGTAATAAACTCTTTTCTTATTGGGTTTATTATTTTATTAGATTCTAAAACTACTTTATTCATTACCTAATAATTTTAATGATTTAAAAATAACATTCACTATCTTATAGACCCAATAAGATAGATCCAGACCTGTTTATAGATTTCAGACCCATTAATACTATTTAATCCTAAAATCAATTTTTGAGTGTCTTAATATTATTGAAAAATCTCTAAAAACTATCTAAATTTATATTAATCTATTTTTGATATTCTTAGAATATTTTTAATATGTAAATTGCTATGTTGATTGATATGAGTAAACGAAATTTAGGTGAGTTCATTTTGAATTTGCTAATCATATTATTCTATATAATTGTTGTTCAATTACATTGTTTATTAAATTGTTTTGGAATTTATCAATTACTTATGATTGTTGTTATTTTTGTTATTAAATATGTTAAATCACAAAGTTAGATTTTAGAATAATCATATATACAATATTTGATAAATCATATAAAAGTTGTAATTGTGGAAAAGTATTATTTGTGATATCATTTTGTATCGTTGTTCAGAAAAGTTGTCTTGTATACTGCTTCTCTAATTAAGGAACGCGCATCACACGGAAAACCTTCCAGTATCCATACACTTGTCTGGCCGATACCTCTATGATGTTTCAAATCAGTAAATACTTTATATAGCCAATTATGATTTATTTAATAAAATATAAATCGAACATTTTTGAATCATGTTGTCAACAAACTAATGTACTTAAATTGAAATATTGTATCTGATATGATCCGTATACAAGTTGTGAAAATCAAAATTTAGACTTACATGAATTATATTGAATGATACTGGATTGGGGGGAAAACTGAATGATGGAAATATATTCTGTTTTGGTTGTAACATATTAAGTTGTATAACTAAATAATTCGCATACCATGGTGCATGATAATTTGCTGGATCATACCTTTCTATTATTCATGTTTACCTGATGGTTGGTCCGACTCAGTACCGAATAATTCATGTGACCATTTACTGGGTCTGTATAGGAGAATATCGAAATAGTGGTATCTCATCATTTAGCTTTTTCTAATTACATGACATTCTAGATAAAACTACTCATCTTATAAAATTAACTGCATTATGTGACATTAGAATAATTTATATCAATTGATATCATTATAATAGACATCTTATTACATATTAATTTAATATTTTCTGAGATTTGTCTTATTGTCATGTTTGTACATAACTGTTATATTACACATTTTTTCCTCGTATTTTCTTTTGATCGCAATTTGATGAGCTGGGTGTGCATGTCTAGAATTACCGATAGGTTTGTTGAAGAATGATGGATAATCTGGTGTAATTTGAAGAGCATGTTGAAGCTAAAGAGTTATGTTAATTTTTTTACTTAATTAACTGTATATTGTTATTATTTCATCTGAATCAAACTTTGTTCCCATAAATGAAAAGCTAAATTTTTGTTAAACTTTTTTATTATAATTTTGAGTATTATTATGGCAAATTCTACTGGAGGCTTTAGCATATTCAAACTGAATATGTTGCCGATACTTGTTACATGTGCTCGTATATCGTATATCGGGAGCGGGGTGAGACAAACAACATTACAGGTTGAGTGGTAATTTGTATCTCTTTCTTGTGTAATTTATCTCATTTTATACACACACACACATACATATTTGCATCCTATAGATTCATCAAATTTTAATTGAAATGGAAAATTTTCTATTATATAATTATAGGTACCATTTGCAACTTGAATACTCTTTATTTCTTTGTTTTTTGAGGAGATCTTTTGTTCTATGTTGAATTAGAATCTTGTTTGTAATCCTGAATTTTTAAAAATCTGATCAAAAGTCTTTCCTTGTCCTTATAAAAGTGAATGGTTACAATATTCTGTAATTGTATTATCCATGTCAAACACATGCCAATTGTAACATGAGAATCTTGATAATCTTGAGTTGGAAAATGGCAAGTTAGGAATATAGCCTTAGAGATTAGAAACTGAGATTGCGTGGATATTTGGATATTTTAATACTCATCCAATTTAATTCCAGTTGGATAGAGCTGCAGGACCTTTCCCTTATATCTTTTTTGAATTTTTTTCTAAGGATGCTTGGCTTTGATTGTTTACACACAGGAATGCATTACTTAGAATTATCAATTGCTAGTGGGAATATGTCTTTTTTTGGTTATTTGAGCAAGTGTGTATTGCTACTATGTTTTTTGCTGATATTGTCTGCTATGCCAGTGGCATTCAAGCTAGCGAAAAGAAAGGCTGATGAGAATTTGCAATCTTTTCATACAGTTCTTTTTGGAAGGAAATCAAATGTAAGTTCTTGTACGATACCTGGCTCTTCTTATGTTAGCAAATAGCTATAATGTTTTCTTTCTTTGTTTGAACAATCAATTTCTTTTTCCCATGCCAGACACATTTTTTGAAAAGGAACATCCTCCAGTTCTCGGGTTTTGTTTGGACTGAGAATAAGGTAGCTTAAGTTACTTAGCCTTCTGTGAAATCATTTTATTTATCATGTTTAAAGCTTTTATTCCAATTTTTAAATTGGCAGTTGACTCATAATTGACTTTTGCATCCGTATGTTCTTTTTTCCCTTATGTGTATTATTTCTTGCTTATAGATGTGCGGTTGGCATGTTGTTCTCAAACATATGACAGAGTTTACTTTAATAAAATGTTTTTTTTTTTTCTTCTGTGTGTTTATTGCTTGGCCCTCCTGCAGGAAAAGCACAAGGCAAAAGTCAAGGAAAAGCTTGATAAATTTACCAAAGACAAGTTGGTTGATTTCTGTGAGCTGCTTGATATCCATTTTCCAAAAACCAGTACCAAGAAGGTTTTCTAATCAGTTGATAAATATGATTTTCGTCAAGGATCCATTTTTTTTTTTAACTGACAAACTCTTATACCACATTGTTGAGTAATTTCAGGAGGATGTCTTAACAATGTTACTTGAATTTCTGGAATCTCCACATGTTACACGAGATTTGCTACTTGCTGACAGAGAAAAGGTTTATGTCTTTCTGCTGGTTTTTAAGATGTCTTACCTATGGTTTACTTGTAGCAGTATCATTTACTTAGGTATGGTTATTTTCCCTGCAGAAGGGCAAAAAACGCAGGAGCAGAACGATAGTTAGGAAAGAAGAAGCTGAAGATGCATCTTCAGACAAAGAAACCAAGGTTTGAACATCCTTTTTGATTGTTGTTTATGCTGATTCACCTTTCTTATTTTCATCTTATCATTTTCACAACAACAAGTCCTTTTCAGTTATAGCTTCATGATATGCTGTGAAGTCTATTTGTTTATTACTTAGATTATTGTCTCTATTGCATTTTCTTTGTCCTGATTTTGCTCAAATTTAAGGTGAATCTAGTGCAAGGTTTTGCCAAGAGTACAGTCAGGAACATTAACATGTAGATTCACTGCCAAATTCGGTGGCTGTAATTTTCTTTTCTAACCTGTTGCAATACTATTTAGTCATTTATGAAAATTTCTTTGCACCTTCAACATATTGTGAATATCATTAACAAGGGATTGCCTTAATGGAGCAGCCAGTGTCTCCTGCGGTATTTAGCACTGAATTAGCTTGTCATGGTAGTGCAACTAGTTTTATTTTTTAATGTATTTACCGGTGGAGTTGAATTCATTATCATTTGTTGCTTTACAAAGTGATTAACTGATTATTAAGGAAGTTGTCTGCTGCCCTGGTTCCTCTTTTAATTAAAAGGTTTATCTATTTGTTGGTGAACAATTTAGTGTTTTAGCATCAAGGTTCAACTGAGAAAAATAGAAAGAAAGTTGTGACCAGGAAAAGCAAAAATGAAGTGGAGCAATAGATAAAGTCCAGCCAACTTTTGTGGGCAAAGAGGTTTGTTTTCAGTAGCAATGTCTCAATGGACACAGATTATGCAACACAGATGCGGCACACTGATAATCACCTACTTCTGGAAAATGCACATAGCAGCCAGGTTTAGTGCCAATTTTCTGGCCAGGACAACTGCGGACATGAGGGTGACCTGTCATAATCCTCAAAGGCCAGCTGATGCCTCCTAGAACATCTTGGAGAAGGGGAACAAGATGATAAATTTGCTATAGAAAACTTGTTTTCTTATGGGTGACCTGTTGTACATGAAACAATGTCACAATAGAAATGTTTTCATAAAAGCAGGAATTATGTATGATAACATCATAGGGATTACCTTTCAAATCAAATTATCTAGAAAGCAGTTGGTACTTGGTACCATACAGAGGCCCACTTGGGAATCAACATTTCTCTTGTTTTTAATAAGATCACTTCATCATTCTTGGAAATGTTAGATTCGTTTTGACAATTTACATTCCCTCATCATGGAAGATATAGTCTAGCTTCTATGATTACATAAGCTTACTTCATCATTTTTGGAAATGTTGATTCTTCCATGCAGATATTTCTTCCCAACTCTATTCGACTGATATGAGGGCTTTGCTATGTCTATGAAGATATAGTCTAGTTTCTATGATTCCAGTAATAGTTACTAGCTAATCAGGTTTGCCAAATTATGGGTCTTTTATTTTGATTGCTATAAGTTACTTTCATTAGTCCCAACAAATTTGCATATAGTTAATGTTTGTTTTAAAGAAAATTTGATGGATCAAGTTGGTTGTTTTGCCAAACTAGGTTGTGTTTCCTCAATTTGCTTGGGGTTTGATTGGCTCAATTTAGTATCTGCAGCTAGTTATTATGTTTGTAGGATATATTTCATGTTTGAGTTTTACTCTTATACAAGGTTTAAAATCTTGGAATCAGTGTCAGGCGATGATCTTTGATATCAGAATTCAACAATATTGGATATATTGCATTGGAAAAAATATCAGACCGGTACTAATTTTACAAGGTCTATATATTATTGGATACTTCAAAATCTTTTATGACGTTCATATCCTTGCAAGTCTGACATTTTATATTAGAATCAAATATGTTTCTGGAAGCAACAACGGTTGTGTTAGGAGTGGTTGTTGATCAAGTCGGTGCCCCTTTGGAGATGACTTTTGATAAAACATATTGATCGCTGCTGAGGGTTCAAACTAAAGCCAACATTTTAGGGTTCAATCCTAAAACCAACATTTTTGTGCTTGATTGTATGATTGTTTCTAATATTTATGGTCTTCAGCTGTCTGCAGATTTACCTTGACTCAATATTCTTTTAAAAATTAAGATAGATGTTCCTTTCTTATGGATTAGCGTTGCTCCATCCTGGTGTTTTTATCATACAGTTCCTTCTGTGTAAGTAATATATTTTTTGGGTTCGATTTTCCTTGTGGATAAGATACATTTACTTAATTGTTGTTTTTATAAATCTTGCCATTGATTTTCCTTTCTCTTAGATTTTTGTTGCTCCATCCTGATTTTGTTTTATCATAGTACTCTGTGCAGGTAATTTTTCATTTTGGACTTTTCTGCTTTCTTCATCTAATGTAACATGCATGTACTAAGTTGGTGGATTGGCATTTCTATGAAGCTGAGAAACCTGCAGTGTCATTTGATATTCAGATTTTGATATCATTTTTTTGTAGTTTTGAACTTTTGATCTTCTGAAATCTGTCTTAATTCCAAAAACTGAAAAACATATAGTGCTGTTTGATATTCAGATTTTATATTTAAATCCCTTTCCTTTGCTAAGCAATTGTTGAGGGCTCTGCTATGGTTCATGTATGTGAGCTATATGTCCAATGCTTTGTATGTATTTGTGCAAGTTTTGATCATCTTAAAATATTAAAGTATGCTCATTATTCCCTTAGAGATCTATGGTGATTTTTGTTAACTACAAAAAATGATTCATAGTTATCAGTTGATTACATGGTCTGAATATCCCTTTTCTTGGTATCCAGAAACATAAAAAGAGCAGCAATGTTGAAACTAAAAAAGGACAGAAGCAATCTACTAATGCTACGGAGGAAGATGACGGTTCTGATGGTATGAAAGATGCATCCTCGGATGAGGAAGATAATAATGGTTTAGAAGAGGAGAGTGATCATGATAAGCTTGAAGAAGATGATGAGGAGAATGAACCAGAGGAACCTCGGGCAAGAAAGAAAGAACTTGATGAGACAGAACCAGAGGACGGTGCTGAGCCTGTGGTCAAAGGAAGGACTTCAGCTATCAAGAAAGGCTCTTCTGTAAAATCTGAGAAGAGCCCTTCAAAACCTGTTTCAAAGAAGACTACTCAACCAGTAGATGATGATGAGCTAGATGTGGCTGGACATATCGAGCATGGTTCTACCAAAGAACAGACAAAGAAGGGTTCGAAGGCCACCACAAAGGAGAAGGGTGCTCCAGTAAAAAAAGAAGATAAAAAGAGGTCTTCAAGGAAGAGCACTTCTGGAGATGCTAGTGATACAGGCCCATCTAAATCTTCCAAATCCAAGGAGGATGGGAAAAAAGGCCAGAATAAAGAGAAAGTGGTGGGTGAGGACAAAAAGGCAAGGAAGAAGAAAGAAGCTAAACCTGCACCAAAGGTGTCCAAGGAACATGGTATTACAATGCCTTTACAACTTAGTGAAACAATTTGTCATGCATTTTCAGGTTTTTGGTTCTTTTTGCTAAATTGTTTTTGCCGTCATCGTCTCACATATGTAGGTGACATATGCTTGTCAGTGTCTAACTTGAAGCCATATTTTCCTGTTTTTTTAAAACCTTTTTTGGTTGAAAGGCGGCCTTTTTTGCTCTGCACAGTTCTAGGACTAGTCAATTCTTAAATCTTTTGGCCAGTTAAAATTTCTAGCATTCCAAGTAACGTTTTTGCTCAAATGGTACAGCTATGCTTGGAGAAAAGTGGCAAATATACCTGTATGTTGATAGGGTTAAGGTGTACAAAATAGTGTTTGAAAGTTGAGAGTCTTGAGACCCGTAAAATTTTATAGCAGGTTCGAAACTGTACAAGCTAACAACTTCATATTGGAGGTCTTCTAGTGTTTGTGTGTGTGTGCGTGTGACGTTTCTTTTTTCCTTTTTTTTTGTGTGGGGAGTGGGGGATGACTAATAATGGATGACAGTATTGTCTGTTGACTATTTAATCAAGTGATCACTGCCTTATCGCCCTTTCTTTTATGTTATTTCTTAAGCTATTATGTTCAACCTTTTGAGGAATATTTTGCTTTGAATTCTAGGAAAGGGCAAGAAAAAGGCTGGACCTAGTGCAGAAGAGTTGCATTCTGTGGTCACCAATATACTTAAAGAAGTGGATTTCAATACTGTGAGCAGCTTATTACTTGTTTTTTTTTTAAAATTATTATCCTCGTTTGTCTCCAGTTTTAATTTATTGATACTGAATAAGATGTTCCCAATGCAGGCAACGTTGGCTGACATTCTCAAGCAGTTAGGTAAGTTAACTATGTTGTTGTAGATGCCATCAGTATCTACTTTAATTTTTTTTTTTTGCTGGTATACATATTTGTAAAAAATCATGCAGTTGCAACATCTAAAAATTTTAAATTATGTGGATGTCTGTGGAGGCCATTTACATCTGTTAGAAATTTCTTTTCCTCTTTTGGTTAATGTATCATATTTTAATTGCGCTTGTTCTAATTGCAACAACTTATTCACACAAAATGTTTAAATATGATGCATTTTTTTTGGAACATGTACCATGTTTGAGAGTTTGTTTTCGATCATGGATCAGACATTATTTGTTTAGTGTGGAACTGTAGGTTATGGCTCACATTGATTGTTTTGGCAAGGTTTTGATGTATTTGCATTGTTTTTAAAGGATGCTAGAACCTGAAACAAGATTAAGGTTGGAAATGAAGAAAAATGAGTAATCAAAATTCTCAATAGTGGAAGAAGCCTAATCACCTAGTTAGTAGCTTCTTTGTATCTAATATTACAATTGGATTATAGATAAGAGGGTCAGGGTTAGGGCATTAAATAACCCAATTAAATTGTACGCAATCTGTTTTTAAATAAATAATGTGGGTTTTGTTGAGTGTGTGTATTTCAGTTATGTTATTAAATAAGTAATACTCTGTCTCTCTAATTTCGGTATGGCTTGTATCGGCAGCAAATGTTAGTGGCAGCGGTAATGTTAGGCTTGAATACTTTTCATTCCCTCCCTCTCTTGCCCATAGTTGTCTTGTCCAGGAAGTTTGCACTAATTATGGGAAGATTGACATCAGTTTGACAGCTGTTCATAAAACTTTTTAAAATAACTTTGTTGGAGCTTTCTCTGTGCCAATCCCATCTTGACAGGAAAAGGTGTTGATTCTTTTGGATAGAATAGTTTTTTTAAAGGGAAAAGTTGAGATAATGATGATGATTTTTTCCCCCTTCTGCCTCTCTATTGTTTCATTTTCTGTTACCTGCTTCCTTCTTTTCTTTCTTATTCCTTGGCCAAGAGGTGGCTAGGTCTAACCTGGCAACCTTTATAGCTTTACTGCAATCCTGCGTAAAATGGAACCAGCCGCGCAATCTAATATTGATTTGATTGATTTCTCTTTATTCATAAAAATTCTATGTTACATAGTAGGTGCCTTTGTCGATTCTGAATCAGATCGTCTTGTTGTAGCCAGTGACTGACCATTATATCATGCCAATTATTTAATATTATGGTCAACATTGAGCCTGACATGTGAGTCATTTGTGTGCTGATATCTTAAACCCTATATGGTATTACATGTCCAAAGGGTGTCTCTTGGACTAACTCTGATTTTGCCAATTGGTACGCACAACCAGAATTTGTACTTAAATTGGCAATCTTTTAAATTATAACTTATTCGGTCTGTCTGAAATTCTTAATGTATCATATAAATTTGATGAGTAGCAACGAGGCTTCCCAACTTAGAATTGTGCTCGATTGGGGATCATGAGTCTTCTTTACTGCTGCAGGGGCTCACTTTAAAATGGACCTGATGCATAGAAAGGCAGAAGTGAAGAGCATAATTGAAGAAGTAATCAACAACATGACAGATGATGAGGATGACGGTGATGAAGATGAAGATAACTCGGGCAACAATGAGGAAGACAAAAACATGAAGGAAGAAGAATCTGATGGAGATAGCAAAGGGTAGATTGTGGCGTTCAATCTTTGCAGGTTTCATAATCATGTCACTCCTTCTGGCTTGCCCTGCCCTGATGAAGAGGTAATGCCCTTTTTTGGCAGGAATACTTTGAATGTAATGATCTTACCCTTGACTTATTGTACCAATTTTTTTTCCCTCTTTTTTTCCTTTGTTTTAAAATTAATCTGGTTTGTACAATAGATTTTCCTTACATTTAGAGGCTCTTGCTGATCTTTAGATTGTAGCTTGGAATATTTATCTTTAGTTTCTCACTTTTATGTACAATAAAATGCCCCCTCTTCTAGTTATACTTTTTTTTTTATTGTGATTTGCTTTACTTATTTTAGTTTCCACCAGCTCACTGTTGGGATGATCATGTAAGATAATCTGTTGAATTATACTTAGGTTATGTTTTTCATAAATTGTTTTCTTTCTTTCTGTATTTGTTACCCTGTTCTCCTGTCAGGTGTATGGTTAGAAATGGTAATGGATGCATTCATAAGTTAATTTTTGGTCTGTTTTATACAAAATTTTGAATTAGAACAATTAAAATTTCACTTTTAATTCAAAAGTTTTGTATAGATGGTACCAAAAATTGATTTATGGGTGCATCTATTGCCATTCCTATTAATATGGTGTTTCTCTATAAGCTGGTGCGCTTGCATAAGCTTGTATGTGGCTTTTTATGTTTCCATTATCTGAAGAAAAATCTTGATTTGTGCTTGATAGATTTGAGTTTGTAGCACAGAGTTTTACGCAGGCTCCTATGGAAAGGAAAGACCCGATTAATTTCTCATCACTTCTCATCATGCCATCAATTTTGCTAATATTCTCATGATTGAACTCTGCATGTCTCAGAAAGTATATTTCAGATTGATCTATTATAATTTTGGATTTTGTTCTTGTCTCTGCACAGTCAATGGCTACTCTATTTTTGAATGATGTTTTTACATGTGTGTAGTCGATAGTTATGCTAAAGATCCCAAGTTTGTTGTTGATGGGAGTGTTTGCTGCTGTTAGTGTTGGACTCATGTTTTAATATGTTTGTGCTGCTGCTGATATCCCTTCGATTTTGAATGCTAATTAATATTGGGTTTGCGCCATGTTGGTTGTTTGCTTATTATGTGCTAATTTTTGGATTCGTGATCTTGGAGTGTTGGACCATTGCAAAGATGCATTTTCAGTAATTTCCAGTAAATCTATTTTGACCATCCCTCACTCTGGTTATGGGTACATTGGAGCCACAGCATCCCTGCAGGAGAAGAAAAAAAAGATGACTACCCTTAACGAATTGGCCCTGTTTAGCTAGCTAAAAAGCACACTCCCCTGAAGAGGAAAGAACAATTCCCATTTTACATAAAACCATAAGCCTTTCTATTCTTCAAATACTATAAGCCCTTCTATTCTTCATACATCAATATCTAAACTTCGCCGATGCACGAGAACCATTCTTCACCAGTCCTATATAGTAGGAAAGCAAGCATAACCTTCTTCACCAGTCCTATATAGTAGGAAAGCAAGCATAACCTTCGACACCAACCACATGCCATAACTCACGCAGGACTCACCAGCTTATACCCTGAATGGCTCCTGCCGAAGCTGCACAGCAGAGATCGTGCAAAGCTGCACCCCAGCAGCAACCCTCCATCGTCATGGCTCATCTCCATCAGCACCTCCCGAAAGATGCCAACATCGCAAGGGAGCTCCAATGGGCCTTCCCTACGGAATCCATACTCCATCTCTGCCTGGTCAAGGAGCGCTTGGAAGAGAGGGTGGTTCAACCACTCTGTCCGGACCACAAACCGCTCCCTCCCTGGCCCAACGTAGACCGAGAAGCACCCTTTAGGGGATAGTCCAAAAGACCGGGACCCTGGCCCAACGTAGACCGAGAAGCACCCTTTAGGGGATAGTCCAAAAGACCGGGACCGGCTGAGGGTCTTTGAGATGATGTTCTGCCCTCCCTTGTCTACCTCCATAAGAGCAAGTAGTACAAGTGGTTCTTTGCTTCTCTAGTTTCTATCATAAAATTGAAGGAACATCAATTTGTATCTAAGGACCATTAGATTGCTTATGTCATGTATATGATAAAATTTAGAGTGATTGTCCATGGAATGAGAGAAGAAAATGCAAGGAGACGGGAAGCAGCTAGGGAAGTTACGGACGTTTGTAGTTGAAACGTCTAAGAAACAATGGCTTAATATATATAAAAATCTAAATGTCAACTCTTTAAGAACTAATGTTTGAACTTTCTAGGTCAACTCTGTATTTTATACATCAATTATGCACTCTCTTTAAGAACTAATGTTTGAACTTTCTACGTCAATTCTGTATTTTATACATCAATTATGCACTCCTTGGATTACTATATTTCAACTTGGCCTGCCTCTTGCACTCCTTGGATTACTATATTTCAACTTGGCCTGCCTCTAGGTATGGTATTTGTATTATGGCTTTCAACCTAATAATTTTAATTTTAACCAATTTGTAGTTGATAGCCTGGATCGTGTTATTAACACTTGGGCTGACATCACCAACCATGCTAACCTTGGTATGGAACTAATGCATGAACGTAATGCTCACAATTTCCCTCTAGACCTAGCTAGTGTTGAAGTTTCATCTACAAATGGATAAGATTTCCGTATCTTAATACATTAAGAATCGTTGAAGAAGTCAAACCCAATATCTTGTTTTCATAAGTTGTTAGATAAAGCTCTCTCCTGCCAATGAATGATAATTATCTTTTTTTCCCCCAAATTAATTAACAATGAGAATTATTCTCATTCCTTGCATGTCGCGAAAGTTAAAGTATATGCAAATTCTTCCAATTTGTGACCTAGCATATGACCTGTTATATAAATAGATACATATTTGTATGGTCAATCATTCTATATATAATGGTAGATACCAAGTAACTATTATTTCTTTCAAAGTACTTAATGTAAAACGTATGATGTACGTATTATATAGAAAAAAGAAAAAAAAGTTGAGAGATAGAGAAAGAACAGTTGTCATCTGTAATATCCTGGAAATATTTTCTCCAGATGGATGTAAAGCGAAAACAATGTTGAAAATAACGCGTTATGAAACCCATTATGTTGCGTTATGAAACCTAATAGAATGCCAACGTTACTTAACAATCGAAAATAACTCAATGCACCGTAACGGTGCGTTTTTTATATTATTTTATATTACGTTAAATTACGTTATATTATATTATTTACAATAATCTTTAAATAGTTTTTATATTGATTTCGGTTATTTATTTTGATTGTTAGCAAATTGCTGTAATTTTTTTCACTTGACAGCTTGTTTGTTTATTTTATTTTTTGTGACATTTGTAGATACTAAAGTTTTTTTTAATAATAATAAAAATAATATATATATATATATAGTAATAATAATAAATAAATAAAATAATAATAATAATAATAATAATTAGAAAAAGTAATTAAAAAAAAAAATTTTGAAAGCGGGTGCACTGCACCCGCGGGAGGGCTCCCACGGGTGCACCCGCGGGTTGCCACCTGCGGGAGCGATCCCGCGGGTCGGCACCCGCGGGAGCGCTCCCTCAGGTCCCAAACCGCGGGTTGTTTTCCGCCTGTTTCTGTTGTTTATTTCGCTAATATTCCGTGATCCGATTTTTCAGGGAGGATTCGAGGCGGATTTCGAGATTCTTCGGTCTATAAAATACATAAATTTAGTCGGAGAAGGCACTTTTGACTTTTGGATTCTTGGACTTTGGGAAGATTTCGGGCGAGCTCGGGAAATTGAGAAGCGGAGCAGAGCCATCTTCTTCCAGTCGGACGGTCAACGGAGGCATTAACGAGGCTCCATCGCCACCCGAACCCACATAAAAAAGGGAATAAATCAATATTACCGTTCTTGTAATTCCTCAGATATTTTGTAATCTCAATTTCGTTGTAATCAAACAATTTTTGCAATGAAAAGAGAAATCCAAATTTTGGGCAAACAACATTGTTAACTTGTACATCCTTATTAACTTGTTATAATTTATTTTCAATTACTGAAATTTTTTTGTTATAACTCCTTTCCAATTACTTAAATTTCTTACTTGCTGATTAAATTAAATTTTCAGCTAATATAAAATAAACAATTAAAAATAACATAAATTGAGCATTATAAAATATAAATTATAATATTGATAATAATTAAAAATAAATTTGAAATCTTATTTTCTTATTTAGATGATGACTGAAATTATGAGTGTGAATGTAATTCGATTTATGAAGATAAATATGAGAATTATTGTGAAAATTGTCAAAAATTTAGAATTAATACTGGAATATAATTTTTTATATTTTCTTTTAGAATTTTTTAATATATTTTTTAATTTATAAAATTTATTTTATATTTTTTTATTAAATAAATAAAAAATCACGTGACTTACGTTATGCGTTGCGCTATTTGCTATTTGTTATATAACCTAACAGAGATAAAACTTTACTTTACCGAAAGTTTAACCGTTCATAGTTTTAGGTTTGAACTACTGTAGTAGCAAAAAAGGAATGGCTTATAATGCCTAATAAAATCATTTGTTTTTGAATGGCTGTCCAATTATTAGTTATTTTAGCTTAAAAGTATTTCGGAGAGTTCTATTTAGTTTCTTTCCTTATATTTAATTGATCAAAAAATTTAAAAAAATATTGTTACTATGGTTTATCCAGTATAGATTGGAACTGGTTCATTTGCTTACGATTTATATGAAAGAGAGGGCTTCTGCATAAGATCCTCATAAAACAGGGATCAGCTGAAACTAGACGGCTTCAAGTGTGACTTTCCCCTAATTGTAATCCTATGTATGAAGACAACAAGGATACTTCAAATACATACTAAATTAAGACATCACTAGATGCCAGTTGGAGATGGGACTGAGAAGTTTCTACGAACTAAATGGGAGAGAGTAGTTGTCAAAATAATTTGATCCAAAAGAAAATTCATGGAACATTGATAAAGAGATGCAAAGAGATTTTTGTTAACAGAAACAACTAATTTGAGGAAAAAAAAAAAAACAATCGCGGTGCAAATCATATCAAATAAACAACTCTCCCTTGAATCAGCTCCAATGAGTGGTTCCTGAATGCATACATACCCTTAAAACCTCAAGACAGAATTTTATATAACTAAACAATATTTTATATCTAATTTCTATACGTACCTAAACAACCATGTCCTGTGTTCCCTTAAGAATGCCCATGACCCTGATCAATTCTAATTTGGAGCATGCCCTCGGAAAAAATATGTGGGATGTTTTTCAGTAATGCTAATCAAAATACATAAAGGAAAAATGTACGTGGTTGGTCCCCTGAACTCTACTAACTTGAATTTGATGTTAATCATCTTCCTAATATGGTAGAAAACTCAATACCACTGATATAAAAAACAATAGGAGGTTTAGGCACGCGGGGATGCCTAGCGCCTAGAGCCTCCAGCCTAACCAGAGGTGCCTTGAAGGCTGGATCGGTTAAACAGCTGATTGCGTGCCTGCCTACGCCACTTTTTACAATACTACCTATTCCTTAAACATGGTTGTGACTTAATAATAACTAGCATTCCATGTGCTACATAACAAAGTTTTGCAGATCCAAAATACAAGCATCACTACTCATATTTTCTTTTCTCTGATGCACTAATGCTTGAGTGTCTATTCTTACAATTATCTTTCCCCAACTATTTCATGACTAGAAATACCATTTATTTGACTTCTCCACCGAATTGAAAGTCAAATTGGTAAAATGCAAGCCTCGGATGGGACTGGCAGAATTGGCAGAAGTGAAACGTCAATTGATGGAGCTTGAAGATCAAGGATTCATTAGACCCAGCACTTCGCCGTGGGGAGCACCAATCTTACTCGCGGGAAAGAAAGATGGAAGTAAGAGGCTTTGCATTGACTACCGAGGATTGAATCAAGTCACGATCAAGAACAAATATCCTTTGCCTAGAATCGATGACTTGTTCGATCAAATCGGGGAAGCTAAAGTTTTTTCTAAATTGGATCTCAAGTCAGGATATCATCAAGTAAGAGTCAAGAAGGAAGATATACAGAAGACTGCTTTTCGAACTCGATATGGCCATTATGAATTTCTAGTAATGCCATTTGGAGTGACAAACGCACCGGCTGTATTTATGAATTTGATGAACCAAGTGTTTTCTCTATACCTGGACAAATTCGTAGTCGTGTTCATCGATGATATTTTAGTATACTCCTAAAACAATAAAGAACATGCCGAACATTTGAGAATTGTGTTGGAAACTCTTCGAAAAGAGAAACTCTACGGCAAACTTAGTAAGTGTGAGTTTTGGCTGAAAAGTGTATCTTTTCTGGGACATATCATCTTTGGAGAAGGAATCTCGGTTGATTCGCGAAAGATAGAAGCAGTGAAAAACTGGCCTATCCCGAAGAATGTGTCCGAAGTTGGGAGCTTTCTTGGATTGGCTGGTTACTATCGAAAATTTGTTCAAAATTTCTCGAAAATCGCAGGACCCTTGACCAAGTTAATGAAAAAGGACGAGAAGTTTGTGTGGTCAAGTGAATGCAATGAAGCTTTCGAAGAGTTGAAGATTCGACTTACTTCTGCACCAATTTTGGCGATTCCAGATGGAACATGTGGAATTGTTGTATTTAGTGACGCATCTGGAAGAGAATTAGGATGTGTGTTAATGCAACATGGGCGAGTGATTGCTTATGCATCTCGTCAATTGAAGTCTCATGAGAAGAACTACCCAACGCATAATTTGGAGTTAGCAGCAGTAATTTTTGTTTTAAAGATTTGGAGACACTACTTACTTGGAGATCGTGTGGATATTTATACTGATCATAAGAGCCTTAAATATGTTTTTACTCAGAAAGAGCTCAACATGAGGCAAAGAAGATGGTTAGAACTAATGGTAAACTATGATATCAACTTACAATACCATCCCGGTAAAATTAATGTAGTTCCTGATACTTTAAGTAGAAAACCAATGGCGATGTATCTTACCCAGCAAAAGAAATTGCTCGAAGAGATGAGAAGGCTAAACATAGAAGTCATCTTGCCAAAATCAAAAGTACAATTTATGGCCTTACAACTCCAATCATCATTAATTGAGAAAATCAAAGAAGGCCAGAAAGACGACCCCAAACTACAGAAATTTCGAAGTGAAGTTGAATCTGGACGGAGATCAGACTTAAACATTCATGCTGATGGATCACTTTGATTTAAGAACAGACTTTGTGTGCCAAAGAGAAATGTTCGAGAAGAAGTTCTTTCGGAAGCTCATAGTTCAACATATTCAGTATATCCGGGAGGCACGAAGGTGTACCAAGACTTGAAGCAACACTTTTGGTGGCACGGAATGAAGAGAGAAATTGCTCTATTTGTATCCAAATGTTTGGTATGCCAGCAGGTAAAGGTGGAACATCAGAGGTCACCGGGACTTTTGCAACCTTTGCCAATACCCAAATGGAAATGGGAGGAAATTACTATGGATTCGTTACGGCCTTGCCGCGAAGTCCTAAGGGTAATAATGCTATATGGGTTATCGTGAATCATCTCACGAAATCGGCTCATTTTATCCCATTTCGTGTTGGACAGTCGACGGAAACATTAGCAGAGAAATACATGCATGAGATTGTACGACTTAATGGCGTTCCAATCAGTATTGTATCAGATATAGATACTAGATTTAGATCTCACTTTTGGAAGACTTTGCAAGAAAATTTGGGATCTAAACTTAAATTTAGTAGTTCTTATCGTCCTCAAACTGACGAACAATCAGAGAGGACTATCCAAACTTTAGAGGATATACTTAGAGCATGTATGCTAGATTTTGGTAGGTCTTGGGAAGATCACCTTCATCTTGTTGAATTTTCTTACAACAATAGCTATCAAGCAAGTATCAAGATGGCGCAATTCGAAGCATTATATGGAAAGAAATGTCGATCACCGATTTATTGGGACGATATTGGAGAAAGAAAACTTTTGGGGCCAGAGATGATTACACAAACAGTGGGTAAAGTCAATCTGATTCGTAAGCACCTAAAGGCTGCTCAAGACAGGCAGAAGAAATGGGCGGATACTCATCGAAGATTTTTGGAATTTCAAATTGGAGATTTAGTATTCTTGAAAATATCACCATCTAAAGGCGTTATTCGATTCGGTTCGCGAGGAAAGCTTAGCCCAAGATTTATTGGTCCTTTTGACATTGTGGAGAGAGTTAGAAAAGTATCATATCGTCTAGCACTTCCCCCATCCTTAGAAGGTGTTCATAATGTGTTTCTTATATCACAACTCAAACGCTATGTTCGAAACAAGAATCATATACTGGATTATTCAGAATTAGAGCTCAGATCAGATCTCTCCTATCAAGAACAACCAGTAGCTATTATCGAGCGGCAAGAGAAAGTTTTGAAGAGCAAAGTCATTCCCCTCGTTCTAGTTTGGTGGAATCATCGATCACCTAAAGAAGCAACCTGGGAATGGGAAGACGATATCCGTGAACGGTATCCGTATCTTTTTGATTAAAACGTCTGGAATTTCTCTCTCCCTTATTTAATTTCGAGGACGAAATTATTTTTCTAAGGGGGATAGAATGTAATAATCTTTAATTTTTTTTTTATCATAACTAAATGAATAAACAAATAAACATAATAATTTAAACTATCCATCTTCCCTCATCCATAACATTCAAAATTCATTCATTCTTCTAACTTTTTTAAATTCCATAACCCTCAAAACCTTTTAAATTCTATAACCCCTCAAATTCTTTGAATTCCATAACTCGCTAAACCCTTCACATTCTATAACTTCTAAATCCAACACTATATAAACCCAACCTCTTTTCTAAATTCAATCTTACACTTATTCTCTAAAAATTTCTCTCTCTCACTTTGTTGGAGCGTCTCGTCGGATTGCTGTCGTTGGCCTCGCCGAAGTTTTGACAAAGAAACTTCTATATTCTTCCTTCTCTTGCTCTGCTATTTGAGATTGATACTATTTTCTTTTCCTATTATATTTATTTAATTGGACCCTAGGATTAGCTCACACACTATCTAACGGCCCTAACAAAAGATATCCACTATCTTATAAACCCAATAAGATGGATTCAAACCTATTTATTGATTTCAAATAGAATTTAGGGTGATCCTACAATTTTAGGCCAAAACATTATCTATAAATCAACTAGGAGACTCTTCTCAAAAATAAATATAAAATAAAATAAAATAGGAGGAAAATAATTTATCATTTAAATGAAATCTTTATAGGCTAGACTTATCCTATAAATCCAACAAACATAAAATCAAACAAAATTATAACCACATAAGAGTTGAATTTTATTAATATTTCTTTATTGACATACACTTCAAGATTAGTATTAATACAACATATGTCCAGCTAAGCCCACCTTACACCTCCTATAAGCCTCTTGCCAAGCAAATAAGATTGTACTTGATGAAAATATGTAACTAACAGTTTATTAGGACAACATTAGAAGTTAATTTTCTACACTAATATTATTTAACTTTAAAATCAATACTAAGTGCTTTATGAAAATTAGAAATTTCCTAAAAATCACCTGAATTTATGATGAATAATTTTTAACAAATATATTATAATTTTATGTGTAGATTGCTTCGTGTGATTGCTAATTGGTAGACCTTCGCAAATCGAGGGGAGTTCTTTTGGACTCACTAAATATGCTAATTTTTCTTATAGAACTATTACTTCAATTATATCATCTAAATTTGTTATTACAAATACTATTTCTTTATATTGTTAGAATTTAATTTGTAGAAGCTAAATGTGTTATTACAAGTGCAATCATTGACATTTCTGTTATTTCTTTATGATGTTAGAAATTAAATGATTACTTGTTAAATTACAGCATATAGTTAGGTTTTTAATAAATCATGAAAAATGCTATAATCGTGGAAACATACTGTTTGTGATATCATTTTATAACGGTGTCTAGAAAAGTTTTGTATGCTGGTTCTCTAATTAAGGAACGTGCAATGTACGGAAAACCTCACAGCATTCATACACTGGCTTGGCCGATATCTGTATGATATCTCAAATCAGTAAATCCTTGATATAACCAATTGTGATTTATTGAATATATATCAATTGTGATTTATTGAATAAAATATAAAACGGATTCTATAAATTATGTTGTTAACAAATTAACAAAATCTAATTGAAATATTGTACCCGAAATTCAATATACAAGTTATGAAAACCAGAATTTAGACCTGCATGTACTATACTTAAATGACACTGGGTTGGGGGAGAAACTGAATGATGGAAATATACTCTGTTTTGACTGTAAACTTGTTAAGTTGTACAACTGAATATTTCGCACACCATGGGTGCCTGATGATTTGCTGGATCATACCTGATTATAATTCCTGTTTGCCTGACGGCAGGTCCGATTCAGCACCGGACAATCCATGTGACCATTTCCTGGGTCTGTACAGGAAACACTTGAGGTATCCCATCAGTTAGATTTTCCAATTATGACATCCTAAATAAACTTTCTATGATTGTGACCATACTAAAAAATATTTGCTTTAACCTATATCACTTAATATTATCGTTAATTATGAATTTAATGTTTTTCTAAGACTTGCATTATTACCATATTAGACATAATTATTACATCACATTTTTTTCTGTATTTTTGTGTTGGTCGCTATCTGACGATCTGAATATGCATGTTCAGTGACTGAGTTGAACCCTGTTGATCCTACCGCGGAAAACATGGAGTATTTTGTTGAAGTGACCGAAGATCAGTAGTTATCATGTACTTAGATTATATTAAATGCAGTCTTTTCATATTTTTGAACCTATCATTTCTTAATGGATATTATCTTAAGTTATCCAGTATCGTCCTTCTGTTTTTCTTTATGTAATAGACTTCATGGATCAATGAATGTCAGTTTATTTATCTATGTGTATTTATTCTTTGTGGCTTTGATATTATAATTGAGGCTTTAGCATATTCAAACTGAATATGTTGCCGGTACCTGCTACACGCGCTTGTATACTGTATATCGGGAGCGGGGCGTGACATAAATTGAAACCATAACTTTGCTAAAAAGTTCGCTGATGAAATTGAAAGTTACAGCTGATCAAAACGTAAAGAAAGAATGTATGGGCTTCAGAATTGGGGGTAAAAATCAGAAGTTTATGAAATAACTACTTTTGAAAAAAGATTGAA
This sequence comes from Dracaena cambodiana, assembly GCA_036321105.1. Lineage (NCBI taxonomy): Eukaryota > Viridiplantae > Streptophyta > Magnoliopsida > Asparagales > Asparagaceae > Dracaena > Dracaena cambodiana. Next base: position 5,553,366 of record JAYEPQ010000004.1, read on the forward strand.
GTCCTAAATATTGAAATTTATCTCCTTACATGAGATTTAGAGGAAATAAATAAACAGTAGTGAAAAAAAAAATTGAAAAAAAGAAAAAAAAGCTAATTGCTGATTAAAACTTGCAGAAAGAAAATATGGGCATCAAAATGAAGGAAAAAAGAATCTATTCTCGTGATATTTTATAAAAGAAACAATTAAACTCCCAAATTTTGATAAGTTCAGAATCAAAACCCAAGATATGATAATCCCAAACCTGCAATAGATGAAATTGACAATGCTGCTGAGAATATAAACGGTCCGCCTCCCATCGGGCTGCAAAAGATCCCAGAGCGTGAAGTTGGGGTGCCGAATCAAGGCGAGCATCTCCTTGATCTTGCGATAGATATTAAGAACCCTAATCGTGTCAACGTCGTGGTCGGGATTGTCGAGCAGCTCCAGCGCCGCGAATCCGATCTGGCCATAAGGAATATCGCAAGAAACAATAAATTAGGGTTAGGGTTTAGAGGGGTTTGGATGTTTGGGGTTAGGGTTTTACTAGAGGGGATCGACGTAGGAGAAGAAACTGATGTAGAGGGAGCAGACGATATCGCCGGTGGAATTGGCAAGGTCGTTGGGCTTCAGGGCGGCAATGCCGGTCTCCGCCAGAACGGAGATGATCTCGATACCGGGCGATCGGGCAAAGAGAAAGACGACATTTTTTTTCCTCATTCTCTCTGCATCCAATTTTCTTTTAAAAAAAAGGATTTTACACAATCTATTACTTTTAATTTATTTTGAGAGGTTTTCGAGTGATGAAATTTAGGAGTGACAGCTTGGGATCAGGGTTCCTACTTGGGTTTTCCCGCCAACTGAGCACTTTATGATAGGGGTGAACGTCTTCACCAACTGAGCACTTTATGATAGATTCCGACCAACACCTGTCAAACACCTGTCAGAATTTGATCAGAATTTGACTGGAGAAAAAAATTATAGATTGGTCGGAGTCATTCATATTGTTTTTGTGGTGGTTGGGATCGGGATCGATCGGGACGACATATTTTGACTTCGATCGACTTGAATTTTTTTTGGAAAAATTAGGAAAATTTGAACCGCTCAGTTTGAATGTTGGAATTCGAACGGTCTTCTTGGAAATTCCATATGGAGCCACCTCTTTCTTTCCCAATTTCTTCTAATTTGCAACTCCTTCTTTTGGTTGTGGGCAATGTCGAACGAGCTGCTGCTGTCCATGGAGGCGATGACGATGGCAACGACTTGTCATACATGTATTATTTGAATAAGGATTTTGAATGGTAAATTTAATTGTGTGATTTAAACAGTACTTTAATTTAGGCTTAATTGAAGAATTTGAATGGTTTATTTGAGGGATTTAGACAAAAGCAATGTGTTAATTGAGGGATTAGGCAACGGAAATTTATTTAATGAATATTCATTACCGCAATTGGTATCAATTTTCGGCTAATATGCTCAAATTCTTGGACGATAATTGAGGGGTTTAAATGGTAATTTTAATTGAGAGATTTAGGCTACTCGGAAGGATAACCTGCACCTGTAAAGATTTTGACTTAGAAATGGCCATGAGGATTTTTTTTTCTCTTGCTCTTATGTCTTTTCTCACAAGTAGTTTAGAAAGCAAGCAAAAAATAAATAAATAAATAAATAAATAAAAAAGGCTGAAGTATTACTTGTTAGGTGATGTACCATATATTTAATTATCTTTTATCTTGTTGTTCTTAAATACGTTCTCAAAACTCAGTAAGCATTTTGATAGTTATAGTGTTGGGTTTGGGTGTTCCCATGCAAAATCTATTAAATAATGTCGATTCAGATAAATAAACTTGACAACTAAACTATTTGAAAATAAAATAATATGGACAACTATGTGATATATTAATATTTGGATAATATGTGAATTATTTACCTGTGACAGAATTGATCGGGCGTCTTCAGATTTATCTTTTCTATTTGAATATTAAATCTAGTATGGACTGATAGTTTGAATGAGAATGACATGAAACATGTGATCAGGTGAGTATCTAAATTCAGGCATCTAATATGAGCCTGAGTTTTATATCCAGTAACAAAAGTCATAATCAATGAAGATTTAAAACACAGTTTTTATAAATATTTTCTTATAAAAACGATAAACAATTAAAATTGCGCAAAACTCATTGTTGTTGTTATTTATTATTTGCTTAGAAACTGTTTTCAAATGGATGTCCCAACGATTATCAATTCTATTGATGCTTTGGAAATCGAAGATGTTCAACTAAACCTTCCAATAGAGATCGGTCTCAACCCGAATTTGACTACTGCTGCTACTCCTATCCATATTGAATCTCTGGATGATGATGTGCAACCACCCGTAAAAAATCAAAAGACTAGTAATCGAGGCAACTGCAAGCGCTCAGCAGTATGGAATTGCTTTGAGATAGTCACCTTATCAAAACCCGGTGAAATAGTCGTTCAAGAGGCTCAATATCGGTATTGTCCACAAAATTACCCATATAAATGGAGTAAGAAAACTGGTATTTCTATGTTATTAGATCGCATGGATAAGTGCTTAGGTTTTCAAGCTAAACAAAAAAACCGACCAAAGTTTACTTGGGGGAAAAATAAATGTTGAAGGTAATCGAGTGTTGACATTTTTGAAGCATAGTCAGGAGGAGTGGCAGAAAAGCATAGTAAAGTGGATCATATGTAGTGAGCAGCCATTTAATATCGTTGAACACCCAACTTTCTGTGAGATGATTGCAAAGGCAAATCCCAGTTTTCATGTGCATCTCGGGTGACCGTGGCTCGGGCGACAATGAGGGTTTATATCGAGTACAAGAGGAAGCTGAAGTCCTTCTTCTCCAAGTACGATGGTCGCATTTCCCTCACTACAGGTAAGTCATTATACAATCATACTCTATATGATTAAGTAGATATATAAATTGGCCTAATCTTATATATACTGAATTATTTATGTAGATACGTGGACTTCACTCCAAAATATCAACTATATGTGCGTTACGGCTCATTGGATAGATCGACAGTTTTTAATGCAAAAGCGAATCATTAACTTCTCTATTATCCAAGATCACAGTGAGGATGCAATTGGTGATCAACTCCTGGAGGTCATTAATCATTGGGGTATTAAAAAATTAATGTTCATTACAGTTGATAATGCAAGCATCAATAATTGTGCAATTAATTGGGTGAGAACAGTGAAGAAAAATGATGCTGATATGTTGCTTCTTCAAGGGAGCCACATGCATGTGAGGTAAAAATATTGTACATGACACATCAAATTACTACATATTATTATGCTTATATGATGCTGACATGTTGCTGCATAAAGTTTTTAATTTTTTGTTTTGTTTTGTTTTGAAATGTTAGATGTGTATGCCACATAATGAATCTCATAGTTAAAGAAGGGTTGAAGTTTCAAATCCAGTCAATTGATCGCATCAGGAACGCGATAAAGTATGTGAGATCCTCGCCGAAGAGGGAATAAGCATTTATATCTGCATGTGATGTTGTTGGCATTAAATTTGATAGAAAGATGTGGTTAGGCAATAACACTCGATGGAATTCAACTTACTTGACACTTGCCAAGGCCATTCAATACAAAAAAGTTTTTAATGTCCTAATGCAAAGTGATGCCAACTTTCGAGCCACATTTGGAGACAGAAATCATGTCCTACTGGTGCCGATTGGGAAGTCACTGAGGCGTGCATCAAGGTCCTCAATACATATTTTGATAGAGCCAAAGAGTTATAAGATATTCATTATCCAACTGTTCAATCATATGTTTCATGGATATATTTGTTAGATGATACTATGATTGGTTATGAGAAGGATAATTGGGATGATGTTAAGCTTGGTGGGATCATAACCATGATGAGGAGGAAAAAAGAAGAATATTGGGGTTCAAGTGACAAAATTAACCCCCTTACTTTTTATTGTACTTGCCTTAAATCGTACTATGAAGTTCGAGGAAATGGAGGATGTTTGCACTCTCCTATTTGGACCTGAAATTGTTAGAAGAGTAATAACACGTATACGAAAGTTGTTAGAGGAAATTTACAAAGTCTACGAATCTTATAGTATTGGCAATACACATCACCTACCTAGGCATCCAGATGGATGTGTTGGTCAATATACTGAATCGTTGGGGCATGTATCATTAAGATTTAACACCAAAAATAACACCCCAGGAAATTCTATTAATGTTTCAAATCATAATGGAAGTGGAAGTGCAAGATAAAGAATTGCTGAAGCAAAAAAATTGAGAGGCGTTGAGCAGTTTTTTGATCATGAAAAACCTTGTCCCTCAGAAAACTTTATCCTTCTACAGTATTGGCGCATTAATGCCCCCCGATATCCAATACTATCTCGCATTTCTCGAGATATCTTCTCCATCCCAGCATCCACCGTCGTCTCTGAGTCAACATTTAGTGGTGTAAGTCGAGTTATAAGTGAATATCGAATAAGGCTTGGAATATAAACTATGGAAGCACTAATTTGTGCTCAAAATTAGTTGAATCCAATAGAGATTGACTTATTTAAAGCATTGGAGAACATTAAGGACTCGGAGACAGATTAGGATAATATTTGAAATACTTTCTCGGTTAGTACTAATATTATTTTTTCATATGTGAAGGTTTTAATTATGCTTTCAATTCAAAACCTTGCAGAGTTGGCAGGGATCCCCTAGTCGGATGGTGCAACATCATCAGAGTTGGAACGTGATCAATTTCCTGATTTAAATGGAGTATAGGTGAGTATAAACCTTCTCATGCTATTTGATGCATGTCAATATAATATATGAGAATAAAATAGTGACATGGACATGATACATGGACACGGGGCAATTTCTAAAAATTACATAGAATATTATATGAGAATAAAAAGAGATTTCATATGCAAAGTAGGGTATCGAAGTAACATTTATACTCCATATTGTATATTTCTGCAGCATTGCGTTCTTCATTTGTTGGTTTCCACATAAAAAGTGGGCATTGTAGGCTATGATATTGTGCTGATTAAAATTTCGTCTTACTTCTTAATTGAAATCCTGCTGATTCCTAGTTTCATAATTTCATGTACAAGCTGTATGCATTTTTCTTTGCATTTTACGAATCATCAAGACTTTTTCAAAGTACAAGACTACTTTTAGTTAGTTTTCCATATTCTCATGATGTGCAGCCATTCTACAGATGCAACAAATAGTGTTGCTTCATCAATGGTTGCTGTATCAAAAATTAATAGAGTGGGGTTTTGTAGTTTGCTTGTAAAATTCAGCAATGAATCATAATATTGAGGCATTTACTTTCTTTTTTAAACATATAGTTTTGTATTCTTTGCATGAAGTTGATTGCAAGCACTTGTTATCATCATTATCAGCTCATTTGTGTTCATGTATTGGTTGTGTTCATGTGACAGGAGCGTGATGGATTTGTTATGGGAGTAGGATCAGGTGTACTTTTGTTGGAAGAATTAGAACATGCTAAGGTCAAGTAGCATTCATTTTCTAGTAACTCGATCATGTTTAACCATTTTGGTTAAATGGTTTTTTCTTTGTTTTCATTTCTTTCCACATTTGAGTTGAGTGTTTATACTGCATATATTGAAATCTTCATACTTATTTTTTGTACTCATTTTTCTTTGTTATAGCAGACATGGTTTGAAGCTTCCATTTCCAGCAAGAAATTTTTGTTTTTGAAAGATTCCAGCACATTGAACTGCAGAAATCCAGCAAGAGTTTTTTTGGTTTGAAACTATTGCATGATTTCTTGTCTCGCATGAGCATGTTTGAAGCTAGTGCATGATTTCTTATCTCGCATGAGCATCCAATTTTTGGTTTCCCCCGCTACTTTTGGTTCACCTGCTTTTGAAAGTTGATTTTCTTAGTTAGAGTATTGATGTTGAGAAAAGTTGTAGAGATCTCTTGAGAGATAAACCTATATACAATTGAAAGAAACTAGTGTTAAAAATTCAGAAGAGACTATTACATTGTTTTGAATTATTACTTACATATTGTAGACACCTAAAAAAAATAATAATATAAATAAATAAATAAATAAATAAAAAATATATATAGAACTAAAAATAATAATAATAAATAAATAAATAAATAAATAAATAAATAAATAAATAAATATATATATATATATATATATATATATATATATATATATATATATATATATATATATATATATATATATATATATAATAATTAAAAAAAAATTGGAAAGGGGAATCGAAATCAATTGATCCCCATTCTTGTAATCTTGAATTTATTTTGTAATTTTTCTTTTATTGCTGTAATTCAAAATCAAAATGGTAATATAAAGGAAGATTCAATTTTTCGAGGATATAAGAATTGGCGACCACAGTGGGAGTTTCGGCGGTGCAATTCGATATTTATTTATTTTTTATCTTATTATTATTATTTTTTTATTCTTTTATTTGGAGCCCAGGTGTTATCGCCGGGTAACGATAAAGAAATGTGAGGCGTCATCGCCTACAAAAAATTGACAAGGCGTCATCGCCTGTCAAAATAAGTGAGGCGTCATCGCCCAAAAAAAAAAAAAAAAAAAATTAACAAGACATCATCATCTGTCAAAAAAAAAAAAAAAGTAAAGCATCACCGCCCACTAAAATCAATCGCCTTTAAAAGAAAATTATACGTGCAGTGGTCAGTTGCAACCGCGGATGCACCCAGCGGATTGCAACCGCGGGATGCAACCCGCGGATGCCCAAAAAAAAAAAAAAAAAAAAAAAAAAAATTACAGTGAAAAATAGAGGGTAACTTGCATAGAACTGCAAAACTCTAGTCAAAGCCGGCGGGCAGCCCCTTGCTCTCTCTCTCTCTCTCTCTCTCTCTCTATACGATGAGCAGCGGCAGCATTGGGGTTTCCAATGGCGGCAAGGGCGGGCCCACGCCCGGCCGACTCGCCGGCATCTACAGTGAGGTCCAGACCAGCCGTCTCAACCACCCCCTCCCCCTGCCCTCCATCCTCAAGTCCCCTTTCAAGGCCGTCGACGGCCCCAAAAGTTCCGCCGCCGGCAACCCAGATGAGATCGCGAAACTGTTCCCGAAGTTGTTCGGTCAGCCGTCGGCGATGCTGGTCCCCACCGGATCCGCGCCGTCGGAGATGTCTGGGGCCCTAAAGATTGGCGTCGTGCTCTCCGGTGGCCAGGCGCCCGGCGGTCACAATGTCATCTCCGGGATCTTCGATTACTTGCAGGATAAGGCGAAGGGATCCACGATGTACGGGTTCAAGGGAGGTCCAGCAGGGATCATGAAATGCAAATACGTTGAGCTCACGCCTGAATTCATCTACGCTTACAGGAATCAGGGTGGATTTGATATGATTTGCAGTGGAAGGTACAAGATTGAAACTGCAGAACAGTTTAAACAAGCTGAAGACACTGCAAGGAAACTTGACCTGGATGGACTTGTTGTTATTGGTGGAGATAACCCCAACACAAATGCATGCCTTCTTGCTGAAAACTTCGGGGCAAAGAATATTAAAACTCGGGTTATTGGATGCCCAAAAACAATTGATGGAGATTTGAAGTGCAAGGAGGTTCCAACAAGTTTTGGGTTTGACACGGCTTGCAAAATATATGCTGAAATGATTGGGAATGTCATGGTGGATGCTCGTTCAACCGGAAAATATTATCACTTTGTCAGGCTCATGGGGCGTGCTGCTTCTCACATCACGTTGGAGTGTGCTTTGCAGACACATCCAAATATTACAATCATTGGGGAAGAGGTGGCTGCTAAAAAAAAAAAAAAAAAAACAAACTCTTAAAAATGTTACAGATTACATTACAGATGTAATCTGTGAGCGTGCTGAACTTGGCTATAACTATGGTGTTATACTTATCCCAGAAGGTTTAATCGATTTTATTCCAGAGGTTCAACAACTTATTGCTGAACTTAATGAAATCCTAGCCCATGATGTTGCAGATGAAGCTGGGCTGTGGAAAAAGAAGCTACGACAACAGTCTCAGGATTTATTTGACTTTCTTCCCCAAGCAATTCAGGAGCAATTGATGTTAGCAAGAGATCCCCATGGAAATGTGCAGGTTGCCAAAATAGAAACCGAGAAAATACTTATTCAAATGGTTGAAACTGAATTAGAGAAAAGCAAAATACCGAAGGCTTCTCTCCCTTTCCCAGGCTTCTGCTACCATCGCCATAAATTCACTCGCGGTGATTGAATTTGGTCGATGGCTTCGTCGGGAATGATCTCGTCGGGGCTGCACCAACTGCTATGGCTTCGAGCTCTGCGGTGAGTTCTTGGAGACCGCCGATGGCCGCTCACAGGAACAATTCTGCTTGTGGCGTTTATAGGAACGATTGAGCGGCGATCGGATTCGATTGACATCGAGAAGGAAGTTGAATTTGTGCTTCAGACCATAGGACGCGTACACCAGTCAGACTTAACCATCGATCTGAAGAAGCATCACATGCCAGTCGTGTGTGAGGACACACTGGCACGACGGACCATGAGCTCAACTCCTCTGGCCCGCTCTCAAAACAGATTTTTGAGCTAGTCAATCAAGGCAAATTGGTGCCCGATGAAATTTGTTGTCCAAGCCTCTTTCTCTCCTCCCATGGCACCTTCTTAATTGGGGGTGGCAACGATGGGAGGCTGCTGGACGAACTATTCAAAGTCGTGCCCTTCACTCACATGATGCATCCCGCCGCACAGACGGACATCCACTACGTCATCAAGAACCCGTTCTCTTACGACCAACATCATGAGTTGGCAGATCCGCAGCCGACTGTTGGCTGGGCTGAATGACAAGGTCCCCTTCTCGGAACGGACCGATCAGCCTGGTTCGCTGAAATTAAAAAGGCCGACGAGGAGATCACCTACACTTACAATCATATCTATGGACTGTCAATCACTGGGCTAAATTCAGACACTCCCTCACGCGAGGCTAAACTATCATTTGAATTTAAACTTTTTCAGAAATGCCGAGCCAGTGTAAAATGCGAGGCTAGCGCTAAACGCAAAGTTGTATTTCAGCCTCACGTAAAAGTTTTAAAACACGAAGCTAATTGCTAGCTTCGCGTAAAACAATCGAACAAGGCTTACAGAGGGGATGGGACCCACATCTAGAGAACCTTGCATATAAGATGAGGTTAAGTCTGAAACTAGAACGCTCGGCTAATACCTGCGTACAGTAAAGGCTAAGCCAGCGTAAAATCATCTAGTACATGAAGCTAATTCGAGACTAAGCCAGCGCAAAGTCATCTAGGCGCGAGGCTAGCTCGAGACTAAACCATCGTGCATGGTTATACCGGTGTGCGAGACTAAGCCAGTGCAAAGAACCCTCTAGAGTGCAAAAGTGAACATAAATGCGAAACTAAGACTCAATCTCGCATAGTCTGCTACGAAGAGAAAGTAATCTATTACCACATGTCGAACTCCATGGACAGCCAAGCAAGTCTCATGCAGGGGGTGGGACCCACATCCAGCCAAACAAGGATACGTGTGAAGCCAGAATGTGAGGTTATGCCCGCATGCAACACGAGGCCAAGTCAGCATAAAGTTATTTTAGATGCAAAACTGATTCAAAACCAAGTCAGCATAAAGTCATCTAGATGTGAGGCTAATTCAAAACCAAACTAGTGTAAATTGATCCAGAATGCAAGTTTATGCCCATGTTTGAGGAGCAAAGCTAAGTTTCAGCCGTGTGCAAGCCAAATGGGATCCACACAGGGGGTAGAACCCACATCCAGAGCGCAAATCTAAATCCCACATAAAACACGGAAGGGGCCTAGCCAGCTTAAAGCCAGCAAGACGTGAGGCTATATCTACAAGTGAAGCGCGAGACTTATTCAGTGCGCGAGGCTAAACCAGCGCACGAGTCTAGCTCAGTGTGCGAGGTTAAATTAGCGCACAAGTCTAACTCGGCATATGGCAAGCTTAAATTATAATCCAAAGTCGAGGCTAAGCTCGCTAAAGTCATCCAGATGCAAGAATATGCCAGCATAGATCGTAAGGCTATGCAAGTACAAAAAACGAGGCTAATCTTACTACAAGAATGTGAAGTAAAATCAGTGTGAGGCTAAGCTAGCATGCGTGGATAAACCCAATATGCGAGGCTAAGCCAACACACGACAAACACAGCACGTGAGGCAAATACAGAGCACGAAGTTAATTCAAAGCGCAAAACGGTTCAGAATGCAAGGCTAACTCCCAACTTTGCATAAACTTCAAGAAATGGAAGGTCAAGGTCTGCTTCAGAAACTTAAGACGCCAAGCCAACCAGGAGCCTTGCATAATATTCGATGAAAAAGAAGGTGGCCCGTCGACTTACAATGGGCTCGTAACCAGTCAAATGTGGCCCACCTAGGGGGTGAGACCCACGTCCAGTAAACATTGCAAACAAAACTAAACTCTGCATACAGTGCGGCGCTAAGCCAGCGTAAAGTCATTTAAACGCGAGGCTATGTCCGCATGGAATGAAAAGTTATGCCCGCAATTAAAATGCGAACAAAACTAAACTCCACATACAATGCGACGCTAAGCCAGCGTAAAGTCATCTAAACGCGAGGCTAGGTCCGCGCGGAATGCAAAGTTATGCCCGCAACTAAAAGCGAAACTAACTCAGTGTGTAAGGCTAAACCTGCACACAAGTCCAACCCAGCGTATAATGCAAAGTTATACTAGCCCAGTCGCGAGGCTCTGCCAACTTAAAACACGAGGCTAAGCCCGCGGATATAGGGCTAAGATTGCATCTTGAACGCACAATAACAAATCGAGTTATATCAAGCGCAAATCTCGAGAGCACCTTCAACAAAAAAGAAGAAGATAAGTACAAGAAAGAACTTTCAAAATGGACAACTTGGTTTTAGCCATGACGTAGAAGACTAAGGGTAAATTTCAGCCAAAGTGGGAGGGTCCATTTGTAATAGAGACGGTCTATCCAAATATAGCATACCGATTGATCAATCAACACAGTGACCGGATGATGATATAGATCAACGGAAAATTCCTGAAGAAATATTATTCTTAAGGAAATGAAGTCATCCGACCTCTTTTTCAACACAGCAAATAAAGAAATGCTGGCCGCTGCTTAGGTGTAGCTTCGCACTCCAACTTGGGTCATAAAATTAAAATGGATCCAACATCTTTACGACTATGGATAGAGAAAATATTTGGCCTGTAAGTCCAAATGAAATCCTCGTCAAACCCATCATGTTGGGGTAAAAGCATGAGTTACCCAACGCCATCAAGGCAATGGGAAGAGAATAAATTTCTCGCCAATCCCATCATGCTGGGGTAAAAGCATGAATTACCGAACGCCATCAAGGCAACGGGAAGAGAATAAATTTCTCGTCAACCCCACCATGCTGGGGGTAAAAAGCATGAAATATCCAATGTCATCAAGGCAATGGGAAGAGAATAAATTTCTCGCCAACCCCACCATGCTGGGGGTAAAAAGCATGAACTGCCAAATGCCGTCAAGGCAACGGGAAGAGAATAAATTTCTCGCCAACCCCACCGTGCTGGGGGTAAAAAGCATGAACTACCCAACGCCGACAAGGCAATGGGAAGATAATAAATTTCTCGTCAACCCCACCATACTGGGGGTAAAAAGTATGATTATCCAACGTCGACAAAGTTACGGAAAGAGAATAGATTTCTCGCCAACCCATTCATACTGGGGGTAAAAGTATGAAATGCCCAACGCTACTAAAGTAAGGGGAAGAGGAAAAGTTTGGTATTTAAACCCAAACGAAACCCTTGATAACTCACAATGCTGAGGATAATAGCATGGCTAGCCTAACTCAAACGGTAGTTGGTAAAGACAAATCAAACCCATTGATAGCTGGGGGTTTGCTAAAAATCCCACGACAAATCTGTCACAACAGTATTCTTATCCGAATATAAGGATACATCACTGCCCTAAGCCGCTAAGGCAAAGGGGAAGAGGAAAAGTTTGGTATTTAAATCCAAACGAAATTCTCGATAACTCACCATGCTGAGGGGAATAGTATGGCTAGCCCAACTCAAACGGTAGTTGGTAAAGGCTAATCAAATCCGTTGATAGCTGGGGGTTTGCTAAAAATCCTAATCAGATAAATTTCTTGTCACGTTAAGATTTCACCTCTGACAACAAAATATTTCTCGTCATTTTTTCTCCAGCAGAGGAAGTGACCCTCCAAAATATTTGTCAAGTTAAAATCATACCTCTGACATCATAATTCAAAATCAAAAAAGACAAAATCCTAATTAAATCGATCCCCTGTCACGTTAAGATTTCACCTCTGACATAAAAGAAAATTCACACGCCATCAAGTCCAACATTACAACCTCTTATTTATGTGCTTTTGATATCGTTAAGTTAAAAATCACTTCTGACGAAAATCATCTCTCTATCAAGTTAACAGTTACCTCTGATAGTCCGATTCCAAAACTAAATACGTTAACCGTCACCTCTGTCTAGTCAGTTTGTTCCTATCACGACCAGATCCTCTGAATAGGTTTAGCTCCAAGACACGTTTAATGTCACCTCTGTCTTTCCCTGATCCGTCATACTAGATGTCACTGAACGGTTAGAATTCTAATGAGCACGTTAACATGATACCTCTACTTAACCTTAAATAAGTACGTTAAAATCACACCTCTGCTTATCACCTAACGAGCATGTTAACATCATACATCCGCTTGTTATCCAAATGAGTACGTTAATATCATACATCTACTTGTTATCTAAAAAAAAATAATAAAAAAAATAATAAAAAAAATGAATTAAAAAAATATATAAAAATCCAAAGTATTTCGAAATTCTGTACGACTCAATACAGAACTTTGAAAACTTTGGAGGGGGTTATGTAGACACCTAAAAAAAATAATAATAAAAATAAATAAATAAATAAATAAAAAATATATATAGAACTGAAAATAATAACAATAAATAAATAAATAAATATATAATAATTAAAAAAAAATTTGGAAAGGGGAATCGAAATCAATTGATCCCCATTCTTGTAATCTTGAATTTATTTTGTAATTTTTTTTTATTGCTGTAATTTAAAATCAAATTGGCAATATAAAGGAAGATTCAATTTTTCGAGCATACACATATGACACTGGTCAAAATAATGAATAATTTGAATGATATTTATTTGCTACTAGTTCTGAGGATTACTCACAACCAATGCTCATATCAAATATCTGTAAGTTCATGTCTGATTAAGTTTGTTGGTGGTCAGACTAGTTCTGACAGCCAATATTTGTATAAATGTCTGCTGCTATGCTGTCAAGTACCTTGTTTGCATGAAATTGCATAGATAATAGTTGCTATTGAGTTTCCTTTTTATTCATGGACAAAAGTACAGATTCTTTTTTTTTTGTTTTTTTAACTTCTTTACCATTGAGTCATTTTAGTTCAACGCTGCTCAACACTGCATTCTTCCATGCTCAACATTGCTGGTAGATTCTTGTTCTTTTCCTTAAAAAGTAACCTTCACTCAGTGTGTTCACAATTGAGCATTAAAGCTTTACTGCTTTACTATGTATAACATGTCCATCATATCATAATGTCTCAGATAGTTCATTTGATAGTTTTTTCTTTTTTCTTTTTCTTTTTGCTAATATTTGATGGTGGTTTGATAATCCATACTGTCTTCTTTTTATACAGTTGCAACTTCTTTTTTAGTACTTAGTGAGCACACATCCTATAGTATAATCTGGTGTCCAGCTTCTTTTTCAGTAAGGTCATTTACAACATAAAGGAAAGTGGTTCTCACTAAGTAAAATGTGGTGGTGGAATTTCCCCAGCTACCTCTTTAAACTTCGGCCCTCATCTAGAACCCAAAAACAGATCTAATTTCTTGAGCCCTCATCTCCAACTCTGCTTCAACTTCCTAAGCCCTAATCTCTTGAACCCAAAAAGACAATCTCTACATTAATTTTCAAGGTCCAGTGTAATCTCTTGAGCCCCAAAGAAATCAACCCTAATATCTTCACCCCTAATCAACATATGCCTATTTTTTTTTTATCTTTTTTACATTTTTTTCTGCTGCTGAGTGCTGATGTCGAAGGAAGATCACCCCTAATCTTTTAGAAGTTTTTAATTTTTTACCTTTAATTTTCTCCTGTTGATGTCGAAGGAAGAGGAAGAGCTCAAACCCCAAATTTCTCCATGTCAGCTTCAATTTTTTTTGACATTTTTTTCTGCTGTTGATGTCGAAGAAAGAGGAAGAGATTAATTAACTTTGTCCAACTCCGAGAAGATCCGACCGCCTCTGTCTGGCCGGAGATCGGTCGGAGTAACTAACCGGCGGCGGTCGGAGGATTACTTCGTCGGAATTGATCAGCCGCCATTGAACTCCGACCGTCCGTTTGCCTGTTCATCCCTACTTTATGATGGAAGTTTCTAGAGGGGCACACCATTTTTCCTAGTGAGCCCACTTAAAACTTCTCTTTTATTACAAATTTGTCATCAATTTTTTTTGACGGAAATACCCCTATCTTCAATCTCTCTTCTCTTTTTTCTCAAATTGCAGTTCAGTTAAAAAAAAAATACTAAAACCCACAACTAGAATTCGGATCGGTTCTAAGAGAAGAGATACTTGGCGGGCTTGGGGAGGTTGGTGGCGGCGAGCTAGCGGTTGAGGAGGGAGAGTTGGGTTTAGTAAGGAAATGAGGGAGAGAAATTGAGGGAGGACAATTTTGTCATTTTTGGTGTGCTCACTAGAAAGAGCTCTCACTTTTCAAAATAGAGGTGGACTTACTAGTAAAACTGGGCTCACTAGAGAAAATGGTGTGCCCCTCTAGAAACTCCCCTTTATGATTTGAGTGAAAATGGGAACTTCTAAAGGGGCACAAGTTTTTTCCTAGTGAGCCCAGATTTCCTAGTGAGCCCAGTTTCATTTCAGTAAATGAGAGAATTTCTTAGTGAGCACAATTTTATTTCCAAAATACCCTTCAGGTATATTTCATCTCCCTCTTCTCTCCTCATTCATCTCCACACCGCCTCAAAAAAATTTCTTCGAGAGCTCCGCCGCCAAGTCTCCTTCTTCCTCTTCTCTCTTCGAGATCTGCCCAAACCCGCCCAAACCCTCTTCTCTCCTCACTTCCTCTCTACACCGCCTCAAAACCCTTTTCTTCGAGAGCTCCGCCACAGCCATCTCCTCCAAATCCGCCGCCGCCGCCGCCGAAGCCTCCGCCACCGAGCCACACCCCGCCGCCGAAGTCTCCGCCGCCGATCCATACCCCCGCCGCCGAAGTCTCCACTGTAAGTCTCATTTTCTCTTGATCTCAAATTTCTCGGCTCCACTGTAATTCTCCTTTAATTTAATTTTAATTTTGTTTTATTTAGTTTATTCTTTTTTGGTCTGTGACTGTCCTGAAAAATGAGAAGTTTTTGTTTGGCCTGATAATATTTAAGAATCGGAAAATTCTAAACGAGTACATTTATTTGTTAATTTTGATTTTTAACATTTAGATTATAATTATGAAGAAAATATAATATTGTAATTGTAGTTGTAAAATATGCAAAAATTTAGTTATTTTTCTAATTATAGATGTTAATATTAAAATTTATTAGTTAATTTAGAAGGTATTGTCCTAATAGTTGATTAAGTTATAAAGGACGGTTTCAGTGTCTTTAAATTTTAATATTATACTATTGCACTGTGGGTCTATTGCTGACTACCCATCTGATTGCACGTCAGATTATATTTCTTAGTTCTCTAAAGTTTCATAGCGCTTTCTTGGAGTAACACCAGATGAACCCCAAGCAGAGGAAGGAAGTCAATCAACTCGGCCAAATGACGTTGATGAGGTAATAACCATATATATTCTTTATTTTATGTCCCATATAGTACCCAGTTTATCTGATGCTTATTTTTTTCCCTTCATTAATATTGCAGAGATATACACGCATAGAAACAATAATCGATCCATTACTTGCGCAAGGGGATAAGGCATTCAAGAAGCGATCTGGGTTGTTATTTACTGCACTTGCGAAGATCAAAGCCGTGCTAACTGGTTGCACTCAGTCAGAAGAACCACCAGAAGAGCAAGTAGAGGAACAAAGACAAGATTAATCAACTCCTAATGCATCAGATACGGCAATTATGACTCGAACCAGAAGCAGACGTCAACCCCCGAGGAAGACAAGGAGACAGTGATCATTTTGATGAATTTGTAGAATTTATGGTTTTTGTTTGTAATGAACCCTATTAGTCGCTTTTTGTTCGTTTAATATAAACACTACGTTTATATTTGATCTTATTTCTTTATATTGTTTAAAATCTTGTTTGTTTTATACATAGGGAACCTTGTTTATAATCTTCACTATTTCATTGTATCAGTAATTGTATCGTTATTTCATTGTTTAGTTGTATCCATGTATCATGATATCATTATATCAGTGTATAATGAGTATCATTGTATTTGTTTATCAGCATTATCATTGTATTTGTGTATCTGGACTATCATTGTGTGTCGGTGTATCATTGTATCGCAATAAACGATGTATCAGTGTATCAATAGGTTGGTGTATCATTGTGTCGGTGTATAATTGTATGTTTTTTTGCTTCCTTTCCTATATTTCGATAGTAATGTATAATTAGTTGTATTTATAAGTCATTAAAGTGACGTTACATTGTGTAAACTAATGATTTATCAATTTATTATATTAATAGAATGGGTGAGACAGCGGCGGGGTATCAGACCAGGTCATGCCTCTGTCCGGACTGTAAGTCCGAATAGGGGGGTGCTTGTTCGGACTGACAGTCCGAACAAGCTTGCTCCGTTCGGACTGTCAGTCCGAACAGGAGGAGTCCGTTCGGACTGACAGTCCGAACAAATCTCCGCTGTTCGGACTGTCAGTCCGAACCGGACTGGCCCGTTCGGACTCTCAGTCCGAATAGGGCCCCTCCGTTCGGACTCTCAGTCCGAACGGAGCGGGAGCCTGGAGGAAGCGGAGAAGGAGGAAGGGCAAAATGGAAATTTTTTTTTAAGGGTAAACTTGATATATATGGGAGTTATTAACTGGGCTCACTAGGAAAAAAGTTGTACCCCTTTAGAAGTTCCCGTGAAAATGGGTGAGGTATGTATCTATATTTTATACCTGATCCGTTAGCTGAGGGGTGGGTACTTGGAGTTGAGGTTAGATATAAGAATGGTCGGGTCTAAATAGTCAATAATTAGCAGATTTTATTCTAAATTTTAAACTATAAAAATTAAAATGTTATTTTTTGATTTAAATTTTTGAATAAGTCCTTGCAGCCGGCCATTATCATCCCTAAGTGAGGTGGAGGTGATGTCTTTCTATTTTTAGCAATTGGACACAAAAATGGACTCTTAGGCATGATCGGATTTTTGGGTCGGATCTGCTCTTCTCTGTGAGAGCTTATAAGGGCACTCATCAAATCTATTAAAAAAATTAAAAAACTTCCCCAAAATCCCCATCACGTCCCTAGCGACGCAGCCTCCGCGGCCCACCCATCACCCTCACCTTCCCTAAAAATTGAAGCTCGGAGAGAAATGGGTTTTTTTTTTTTTTTTTAATCATGTGTTGGTTGCTTGTAATCTTAAATTCAGAAATTTCAAATGTGAGATTTTAGTTAACTGAAACTATTTTGTTTATGTACTCGAGACTTTCAATTACAACTTCTCTCTTGAATTCGAAATGACTGTACTTAAAAAAGAGATTGGAAAATATTGAATTTTTATTGAGAGTTCCCCTTAAGTGAAAGTAACCATGATATTTAAGATATCTAACTCTTGCAATTGCTATGTCTCAAAACCATGACATTAATTTGCAATTCTATAATGTCAATTACAAGAACTTCTAGATGATATATTTTAAAGTTTTGAAAGCCTAACCCTTTAGCTAGTTACTAATCAGAAAACGAGCTAAAAATCTGGAGCTACATCTGATATTGTATCTGGTCCTAAATCAGGTAGTTATGTTAGTAAGCATGGTTTGATTTTTTTTTTTTTTTTTAAACAAGTTAAAGCATGAAAGATTCAGGACTGTCAACTTAAATCAGGAGATAATACGAAAATCAAGGTGAATGCAGTTCAACACTTACTTTACCCAATTGATTCTCTTTTTTATATTCCACCTAACGTGCATATACTCAATAGTTTATTGTAAACAATTTTGCATTTCGCCTATTATAAAATCAAATATATACAGTAGGAATTAGTAACATTAATGCCTCGAACCTCAACATTTAACATTCAAAAACTAAGAAGAGTCATCTGGACTTTGCGCCAACTAAAATACTAAAATTTATTACACTTAAAAGTAATTTTTTTTACGGATTTAAAAGTTCTAAGTTTGGATTGAGGATACAAGCATGCAACTTCTTATCACATACTAGCAATCAAAAGAAGTGAAGGAAATGGAAAAACAAAAGTGAAAATAGTAGAACAACAAAATATGCTCTTTAATTTAAATTATATACATAAAAAAATATTATGTACTTATTATCTCTTCAATGAAATGGTACAATTAAGTTGTCTTTTCCTTTAAATTAAAAAAAAAAAAAATACTGGGGGGCGGATCCATCCTCATATGAGGTTAAAAATTAGTATGTTTCCTTATTAAATTTTAACTCAACTCCCTCTAAAGTTGGTAAAGTCAAATTTAAAATCGATTTTTGACCATTTAATTTCCAATTCTTTTTTTAGAAACTCTTTCATACAGTCAAGCTGGCAGGACGTGGGGATTTCTAAACGAGCACACCACTGGTGTTAGTAAGTGCACCTCTTAGTAAAAAATTCTAAATTTGTTACTCTAAGTTTGTAACCTTATTTTTTTTTGGGTATTTACATATTTGTTCCTTAAATCTTTATAAATTATAATTTAGTCCCCCAAATCTTCATATTTAGGATTTAGTTTCCAAATCCTGTAAGTTACTACAATTTAGTTCCCTTCCTAATTTTCGTTAGCCCAGTTTATTTTTTGACTTGATTTTTTCATTTAACCCTTCCTTAATTCTTTCTTCCCTCTTCCTCCTCTCTTCTCCTTTTCTTCATTGGGTTCATTGGCTTCCCCTTTCTTCTTCTCTTCTATCTCTTTATTCTTCCTCCCTTTTTCTTCATAGGGGGTATTTAAGTTATTTCATTATTTAAAAAAAGTAAAAATTAAATTCTGCCGTTTATTTGGACGGAAAAACTAATGGAGAGACTAAATTGTAGTAACTTAGAGGATTTATGGGACTTAATCCTAAATATGAAGATTTGGGGACTAAATCATAATTTATAAACATATAAAGGACAAAACTGTAAATACCCCTTTTTTTTTTCCCCTTATAACTCTGTTAAAACCTTTCTGGAGCTAATTCCGAACTAGGAAAAGTGGGCTAACAAGGAAAAAGTTGTGCCCATCTAGAAATTCCCAGTAAAAGTCGACCGTGCAAGTAGTTTCCCCCAAAACGAAGGGAAATGCTAAATGCGCACCACACTTGACTTAGGGGGCACCATTTTTCCCTATGTTGTAAATCACTTAACTATAGGATGTGGTGCTCCTAAGTATAATGTGGTGCGCATTTAGAATTTCCCCGAAACGAACCATTCCTGGTCCGTACTGTGTAAGCTCGATCTCATCTCTTCCTCGTCTTATCATCTCGGCTGCCTGAGAGAGAGAGAGAGACAGAGAACAGAGAGAGAGAGAGAGAGAGTGAGAGAAAAGAATAATGGAAAGTCTCAGGCTGAGCCCAAATCTCTCTCTCATTTCAGTTACCAACAAGCCCTCCTCTTCAAACCGCAGGGCCGCCTCCAATTTCGTGGTGAGGAATGCCATCTCAATCGAAGAGAAGAAGAAGAAGGGATCCTTGTCCCTCACCAAGTCTGAGGAAATCTTCGAGGCCGCCAAGGTTCCCTTTTTTTTCAATAAATAATATAATTGAATTGGGTTTTCGATTTTCTAAATGGGTTTTGTTCGATTTGATGAATTAGTTGGTTTTCGAGATGGATTCTGCTTAATTTGGCAGATTTTTTCAGCTTGGGGTGTTTCAGTGAATTCTGAGATGAAGGCGTTAGATATTGAGATGGTCGTAGTTTTAAAATTGAGCTTAAATTTTGAGATGGGCATTGGTTAATTTTTCGTCTTTCTTTGGGGTTCTGATTCTTCAATAATTTTGCTTTTGTTCGAGTTATTTTTTATTAGATGTAGAAGTTGAATCTTGGATAGGTTTTGTTTAATTGGAAAAGGAACTGTGTATTTTTATGTTGGAACGTAATCCTCACTGTTATCTAAGCCTTTTCCATCCAAAATAGGGTATGCTATGCGGCATGACTCCATAGAATAAAGTTTGTATTTGGATTTGGATTTGGCACATTAGTTGTAGTTCACGAAATTAGCAGAATTAACAACCAAATTCATGACGGTGGTCGCTACAATAAAAAAAGTGAAATATAATAAGAACACAAGACACTGTTTTTTAGCTTAAAAATTCATTTCAGGAGAAAACAACGGAGGAAAACAAATCCACCGCAACCAGAGTAAAAGATTATACATGCTCAATTACTCTCACACGTCTTAATATCTAGCCCAGCAATCAAGAGTACAACCACGAGAAGAGATCAAAGGCTCTTATCATTCTTTCATCGGTAAATAACACTGTAACGAGTGTGCCACCTCAACTCCGATATGCTTCACAAAGACTTGGCTCGTCCACGATTCTCAATCTCGATGGCTTTGATACGTCAAAACCCTAGCGGCTGCAATTTTCTTCTCTATCCTTCAACACAAATAACTCATTTTTTTTTTGTTTTTGTTCTTGGTTAGAACACTGCAACGTTGCTGCTCTATTCATTTTTTGTATTATGCTCTCAGGTTGAAACTTTACTAGTGTTGTGTTTAAAGATTTATCCATTCATTATGTGTCCCAAGCCAGATTAGAGGAGGAGGGTTGTGATAGGCCGGTGACAGCCAGTATAAAACATTGTCACATATTATGACATGAGCCAAAATATGAATTTCGTTGGGGCGTGGATTCTAGAGCTTTAAATGAGGAGATACTACTTGATAGGAATGAATGGAGAATGATTATCAATGTGATCGATCCGGCGTAATTCTCTTTTCGTTCATGTAGCCTATCCCAAGTACTTGGGATAAAAGACTTAGTTGTTGTTGTTGCTCTCAGGTTGAACACTTTAGCAACCTAAACCAGTCTCTTGATTAGTATTGATTAATCACAAACTTAATCTCAATCCCAACTGAATTAGCCTTGCTTGAGTCAATCACTTAAACAAGTGCATATGGTCTTCGAGTCTAATTGGAATTCTATTAGAATTCAAATTGGTTGCATAAATTCAATAGAGAGGAAACTAACAATGCTATTAATTGGTGATAGTGGATAGACTCTTACCTTACGATGGTCAGCTCTTTAGGCTGGACATAATAATTCTCTCTCTCTCTCTAGCTTTAGTAAAGGGAGCCCGTTTGGAAATGGACATGGGTCATTAGGTCAGAAAAGCTATAAAACGAAATTTGAATTCAGAAAATAAAAAATTCTCCCCAAATAGGCTTTTAAGTTAAGACTAGTCAATTAACATCTTAATGCTCTACCATTAAGCTATTAAGAAAGAACTCTCTTAAGGAAGCTGACCCTATGACTCATCAAGCAACATGAAATGTCTGTTGTCCACCTAAACATCGCATTTATTTTTCCTTCTGCAATGTCCTGGTCATCATATCTGCACCATTCTAGTCTATATAGGCATTCTCAATTTGTAGTTTCTTCTCATTAAGCACTTCTCGTATCCAATGATATTTGACACAAATATGTTATGAATTCGAGTGAAAGCTTGGATTATTACTAATATGTATGACAGCTAGGTTGTCACATCAAACAACGTATTCCTTCCGAGTCTGATCAAATTCTCTAAGAACTGCTTCATCCATAACATCTCTTAACTCACTTTGTCCATAACGTCTCTTGTATTCAGCTTTCGTTGTAGATAGTGAAGCATATTTTTGCACTTTCGACTACCATGAAAGGGGTCCGTCTGTAAAAGTACCACGATATAGATCGTTGTGTATCAATATCTCTAACACAATCTGTAGCAAAAAAGTCATTATGGTCTATCACTGAAACATAAACTGGTTTTGGCACCTCCGAGTTACCTCGTGATCCACTTTACTAGTGTCCAATGTTCATTTTTGGGATTATAAGTGAATCTACTCATAATACCCATCATATATTTGATGTCTAGTCTCATGCAAACCATTGCATACGTAAATTCCCAACTGCTGAAGCGTATGGACTTGCCTTCATCTCCTCCTTGTCCTTCATCATAGGACACTGCTATGAACTCAGTTTGAAATGATTTGCCAGGGAAGAACTGACTGGCTTGGTCTTGTACATATTGAATCCTTCCAGTATGTTCTTGAGGTAGCTCTTCTATGATAACTTTAAACATCCCATGTTCCTATCATTAGAGATAATTCCAAAATCTGTTGTTCCGTTTCAGATCCTTCATAGCATAGGACATGCTGAGCTCTTTCTTTAACTTCTTGATCATGGACTTATCTTGTTTAATGATCAGTATATCGTCAATGTAAGTTAACAAGATGATAAATTCGATCGAGCTTAAATAACACACTTTATATTTCATTTATTATCTGATAGGAAAGTAGTAGAGTCAAATTTGCCAAGAATGCTGCATCATTGAAAAAAGTTTCATGCATTGAAATTGGTCCTCACAAATTTGTGCCGTTTATAAATGTACAGTCACTCAGCGAAACTCCTTACTTTGTGACATTCATATATTACTTAAAAAATCTATGAGCGTATATAATTAACAGAAAAGACAAGGAGTTGGATTGTTTTTAGCAATTTAATGTGGCAATGAAGCGAGAGACACAATAGTCACTCAAAGTGTTTTGCTCAAAAAATGGAGGTGAGTATACAAATTCATCAAAAAGTATTGCAGAGATAATGGAATCAGGCATAAAAACCGGAGGACACCGTGGTAGAATGGACTCATAGAGAGGATGAATTATACAATTTGTAAAGGATGCAAAGTCTGCTTTCACATGCGAAGTTATCAAAGACCTTTCAGGGATGAGGTGGTGCTTATAATTGTTGATCTCACAAATATTTTTCCAGCATATATATTAGACATAGAGGTCCCATAGGGGGTGTGGATAGAGGTGTAAGTTAAAAGTATGTGAAAGTGTCTGATTGTCGAGTGAAGGCAGTCCAAACTTGATGATAGGCTTAAATCATCTGTTTATCTTGGAACCTCACACAATGAATTTGCGTACAGATTGTGCAATCCAAAAACGACAAAAGTATTTCATAACAAAGATGTGGTCTTTCTCAAAGATCAGACCGTTGAAAATATCAAAGAGAAAGAATAGGAGGAGACATCTAAAATTGAGGAGCCTTCTAGTGACAGTAGTAATGTCGATGATATTATTGTGCCATCTTTGTGAGAAGGACAAATACAATATATAGCTGGTGATGGAGATTTGGCAGAGGATATTGATTACACTAATGTGTGGCAACGGACCCCATAGCAGATATCAGTGATGGCTCCATTTTTATGAATATCTAAAAGAGATCATCTACCTTTCATGAGATATTATGCACAAGAATACACGTTACTCATAAATGCAGGCGAATTAAAAAGTTAAGTGGGGAGCCATCATAGAGAGGTTTGGCTCAAGATAATGTAAGAGATGATGAATTCTTCAAAAAATATTCATACCCATTTGGTGAAGCTCCCCAACGGCAAGAAAGCTCTAAAGAACATGTAAGTATTTAGATTGATGTTAAAAGAAAATGGGGTGAAGCCTCGATACAAGGCAAGGTAAGATTAGTTGTAAAGGGCTTCAACCAGAGAAAGGGAGTGGACCAGAGGATAATCTCACAAGTTGTGAAGATGTCATCTATCTGACTGTTTTTCAGACAAGCAGCTAGTTTGGTTTTGGGGATTGAGCAGTTGGATGTGAAAATTGCATTTTTCATGGAAATTTGCATAAAGAAATCTATATGGAGTAGTCTAAAAGATTTGCAAAGAAAGGCAAATAGAAGCTTGTTTGCATATTCAAGAAAAGTCTGTATGGTCGAGACAAGCTTCTCGTCAGTGGTATCTTTCACAAAAGATCAGGCTTATCTCATTTGGCCTTGAATCATTGCATGTACATTAAGAAGTTCGCTGATGATTTTATCACTGGATACGGGAGATACTTGATGAGAAGATATTGCAGATTGAGAAAGTCCATACTCCATATCGATAAGAATGTACAAATGTAATGATAAAGGTGTTGTAGAAGGAAAAGAATGATGTGTTGCTGGGTAGCTCACATGGACGTTTCTTGATGAACTATATTTTGAGAGGGATTGTGATTAATTGGGTCTAGCCCGAAGCTTGCGATTACATGACATGCACTGTCACCGGTTAATAACATGGTTAATTTCTTCTCTCTATTGGGTTTATGCAACTAGTTTGCATTCTGATGGAATTCCAATTGTACTTGGAGTTGGTTTCTTGACTCAAGCAAGGCTAATCCTATTGGGATAGTGATTAAGTTTGCAAATAACAAATATTAATCAAGGGATTGGTTTTGATTGTTGCATTGTTGAACCCGAGAGCATAATACAAAATAAAAGAGAACAGTGGTGCTGTAAAGTTTTAATTCGAGAACAATAATACAAAAAAGTGAGTTTTTTGCGCAGAGGTGGAGAGAATAAAATTGCAATCATTAGGATTTATACGTATCGAAGCCGCTGAGATCAAGAATCAAGATTGGGCGAGCCGAGTTTTTGTGGAGGAGATCGGTGTTGAGGTGACATGCTCTTTATAATGTAATTAACCGGTGAGGATCGGTAAGAATCTTTGACCTATTCTCATAGTTTATACATTTGGTTATTAGGGTAGATATCAAGAGGTGTGAGAATAATTGAGCTCTTGTAATCTTTACATAGTCTGTATGAATTTACAAGACCCTTGTAATTGAGCACATGTAATCAAGAGGTGTCGATTTGTTCTCTTAGTTTATGCTCTCGATTGTTGGGCTAGATATCAAAAGGTAAGGGGATTTGGCACAATAGCCTGTGCAGGAAAAGAAAAAAAAAATTGCGTATGGTCCTTGCGCCATTCCTCTATGTTTTAAAAAAAATCCTGGTCTGATGTCGAAGTAGCAGCCTTCTGCAAAACCTAAGGCCGGTTATTTTGAATGAAACTCTATTTTATTGTTGTAGCACTTCTTGCAGTCAAACAACAATTGCTAAATTCTCTGGAACCCAACAAGTGCTGAAAAAAATTTAAAAGGTCAATAGATTTGCTGTGAGGAACAATATTCATCTCCAAAGCATGCTATACGCTAAAAAAAAGAAAAAAAAAACAGTCCATGAATTCAATACAATTGACGCTACCACTGTGTAAATAAAATCCATAGCCCACTAGAATTTGATAATTTGTAGTTTGCCCATACTAATATTTATTCTTGACTTTTACCTCAGTTTCTCTTAAATTATATATCTCTTAAGTATACTTGCATATTCTACTGGTATTATCTAACTCTAAATTTAAATTTAGACCTCATAATCTTAACTGCACCTTTGATTGCTCTCATTAGATATGTTCATTACATAACCACTTCTATTCACTGCATAGACATATGTTCATTTTTCACTTTACCCACCTGCTGATGGCATGCATATCCAGATAATCATGACCTCTGCACTT
The DNA here is from genome assembly GCA_036321105.1 of Dracaena cambodiana. Classification (NCBI taxonomy): domain Eukaryota; kingdom Viridiplantae; phylum Streptophyta; class Magnoliopsida; order Asparagales; family Asparagaceae; genus Dracaena; species Dracaena cambodiana. The sequence continues at coordinate 5,579,045 of JAYEPQ010000004.1, forward strand.
GAATATGGGCATTTGTCTAACACTGATATTAAATAGACTTACTTTACTATTGTACTAGGCATGTGTAATTTATCAATTGAGGGTCGCAATATTGAATAGTTGAAGCACTGCTGCAAAGGATTGAAAATTAAAGATGAGCTGCTAGAGATGATAAAAAAAGATGGATCATCCATTCCTTAATGAAAGCAAAGACTTATCTTTCAAGTTTCTTCAGATAAAGTTATTTATATAGAAATATGATCAAGCCACCCCAAATGCTACATCACAATACCAGTAGAGTTAACCAATATAATATCATAATGTTTGTGCTTGTGTGCGCATACGCACGGCTACAAGCGCTCACGTGCATGTGCACGTTGCATTCACCAATATATCATCCCAATGCTTGTGTGCATGTGCATGGGTGTGGGCGGTCACGTGCATGTGTGTGTGCCCACGCATGTGTTTGTGAGGAGTAATTTTATGTTTCCTCTTTTGGGGTGGTTGGCATATTATGGAACGGAGGTGGTAGGATGTTGGGGATATAGGGATGTGGGATCTTGAGATCATTTGTAAGACTGGAATAGTTCAAGTTGGATCAGTGATTGGATTAGCATAAGGTGAGGATCTTGATATCATTTGTAAGACTGGAATGGATCAAATTGGATCAATGATTGGATTAGCATAAGGTGACCACCAGATAAAATTTAATTGCATGAGTTATGTCAAACAAACCAATTAACTCATCCTGGTTGGACAAGGAGTAGATTTGGTTATGTTTTATGGATAAATACAGTAAAAATGGTCTGAGGCCCATTTGGGTTTGATCATCTATATTTTTTTCCTCAGTTTTTTCAAAAGGCTTTATCCTTCTGCAAATTTAACAATCATGATGTTTTGTAGAGCTTCAGGCTGGGTTAATTCAGTCTATCCGTGTCATAGTAGCACTTGCCACTACAATCATAGGACTTCTGTTGCTATTCAACCTTTGAGTTCTATTGCAGAAACCTAAAGCTCTTGAACTGGTCATCTGTCGCGTCATTATATATCATGTCACCTCTTAGTTTCAATGGACATCTCGTTTCACATTCTTCGTTGTGTGGGCATTCTAATTTCTGCTGTCTATATTGTAGTGAGAAGGTACTGTAGAAGTACCACTCCATTTCAACCATCCTTCAGCAATTCTTTAAACCACATATCTTTAATCTAGCTTGACGAATGGTTGATACTGAGTAAGATTAGGGATCGCTCTTGGGCACTCGTAGGTTTCATCTCTCCAAGTGCCATGCCCTGAAGAACCTCCCAAGAGGGAACAGTTCACCTGTCTGAGTACCACTCTTGCCCGAGCATATTGAACGGAGTTTTTCCACCGACCCCCTCCCTCAAAACTACTAGCTATTATTACTTACTGAGCATGTTGGAAATTTTCTATACCACTAATTCTATTGAGTTGGTTTCTTTCTTTGTTTTCTAATGATTGAGGTAGGATATCAACTAAATATTGCTCTTTTCCTGTACTTCTCTGTCCATTATTGGGCTGTTTTACCTGAATTAAATCTTTCTAGTATATCTGCCTTCTGTTCTCAGAAAATTTGGGTATATAATTTCCATTAAGCCAAATCGAAGCACTTTATAGCTTCTTGAGCTTTTCAATCATGTCCCACATAAGGTTAATTCTTTTCACTTTGCAAATCCATAATTATGTAATGTTCCTTATACCATGGCACTCGATTCAGTTAATCAAACCATGGCGTGACCTGACTTGGTGCCCTACTAATGGCTAGAAATTAGTAGTAGGTTAAAACACCCAGAAGAATTTAACTCGCCCAGCGTTAGACAATATAACTGTTCAAATCCACCTATGAATTAGTAGGGTGATTTTTGCATCACTTGCTAGTTCTCCTTGAAGTAACCAAATAACATTCTAATCATCAAATACTAAATTAACCATATAAACATCTTTCACAATACCACAACAAAACTCACCTTTACTCCATCTGTACTAGTACAGAAAGAACCGTCACTTTCTGTAATAAAACACACCAAATTGACCTTTAAATCCTTCATCACCTAAAATAAGAAAGAAAAAAACAAGGAATGAAAAATGAGCATGCTTACCAACACTTTCTTCAAGGGGAGCCTCATTGCAGCTTCCTTGCTACATGTTCTCAATCATGGTTCTAAATATCGGATATCGGGTTTATATCAGATGGGTTCTTTTCATATCGGATAGCGGATAGCGAGTGATATATCGGGGATATGTACTCATATCGGATATTCATATTAAATATTATATACACACCAAATATGTAAATTTGATATTTTAGAGCTAGTTTAATTTCATTTATCTAACTAATATGATATGGCATATATAAAGGTATTCAAGAACATGTCTATGCATCAAGCATGCCAGAATAAGATAAACTAAGAAACGATAAATTTGAAAACATAGATTATAGAAATAACTAAGATTTAGACACGACAAGGATAATAGTATGATAGTAGTTGAAAGAGATTGGTGGTAATAATAATAACGAGAATGACAATAATGGTAACAATAACAGTAGCTAAGAAAGTAAAGACGTTAAAAAAAAGAAGAAGTGGAAGAATAAGAAAATTTTGGAGAAGGTTTTAGATTTTGAGTAGTATTTAAATAAACATCACAATGTAGATCTAGCATTTGTAACTCTCTGAATGTTTGGATATAAAGTTTCTATAGAAACAATTTAAAACTCTAGTGAAAGAATTTAGATTTCCCTTGCATATGGCAATAATATTGGTACGAACATCAAATCTATTTCTAAGTTGAAAACTCTATTGAAAAGTTGAACCATATCGGCTGATATATCATGGTGATATATCGATCGAGCGAATATCGGTCGATATATACACAAAATGATTTGGCCTTGTTTTTTAATGTATCATCTCGGTTGATCCCGAAAAACGATGTATTGAGGGGAATGCATCGGCCGTATTAGGGATATTTAAAATAGTGTTCTCAATTATAGCCAGATCCAATTATGGTAAGGTTAGGAGGAAATTAGAGTTCATCATAACATTTTCATGCAATTCCATTGCATTCTAATCAAAATAGCTATTTTTGGGTTCCATGATGCTTTTAGAAGTACCACTCTGAAACACATGCAGCCTTCTAGGGTGACCTTTACTTTGTACCCATCTTTTGGTTCCTCATCTCTTCTGCTTCCTGCATCCCTCCAACATGGTCTCTCATTTAGGGTTGGGACACTATAGCTGCTAACAAGTGAGCATGCCCCTTCCTCTTATATCATTATTGTCTAAATTATCCCCTTCGGAATGTGGATATCTACTTCTTAATCTCTTTTCCTCAACAACAAAGGGATGCCAATTCCTCATTAGTATTAGGAAGCACTCAAATTGGTGCAATGGGTTTTACAATTCATCTCAAGTGCTTTTGATATACTCTATTATTCAAGAACTCGAAAGAAACTGAGGCGATGACCTGCGCTCATACACAGCTGCAGAGAACTCAAATAAATAAATAAATAAATTGGTTCCTAATTGAAATAGTGGCAACCAAAACTTGCGAGAAGATCAAAATGGAAAATAGCCACATTACATGTTCTGAGAAGAGGAGAGGAAGAAAAAGGGGCTTCTGATACCTATCCTGGAGTTGCTTCACATATATTGTTTATTGACAAGAATTTTGTTGAGGTCATTGATTATGGGAAAATAGTTTCCTTTCCTTCATAATACTTTATTACTTCATAATACTATAGAGAGGGTGCTGAGTTTAAAAGCAATGGGATTGGTTGTCAGAAGAAAATACCCTACATGGACGAGATAATCATTTATCAAAATAAAGATCCGCTTGATTATCAAAATAAAGATCCGTGTTAAGTGTGTGTGCTCGTGCTGCCCATCATTCGCATGTTTACCTTATTTAGAACAGCTAAGATCTTGTTTTATTTATTTATTTATTTATTATTTTCTTCCTGTTCCCCTTCCCATGCCTAGGTAGCTTTGTTTCCTCAAATAAAATTAAGATGCAGGCTTGCAGCTATTTTTAAAAAAGATGGAGCTGACATGTAGAAAAATCTCAGCAGTTTCAATGTTGTCATTAGCGTTTATTCCATAAGCTTACATTTTACTCTGTTCAGTAAATTTTCTTGCATGGTATTGATGGAAAAGTGTATGTGTATATGTAGGAATTGATGCCTGGAGGTGTAAATTCACCTGTTCGTGCGTTTAAATCAGTTGGTGGACAGCCCATTGTTTTTGACTCTGTCAAGGGTTCCCGCATGTTTGATGTTGATGGCAACGAATACATCGACTATGTAGGTTCCTGGGGTCCAGCAATAATTGGTCATGCAGATGATAAGGTAGCATCTTAAGTTTTTTTTGGTTCTCTCATTTCTGCAAACTTCGTGCTTCTGTCGTGTGGATGCTATACTCCTAGATTATTTGTTTATTTTATTTTTTTTAATAAAGGCCGTAGTGTGGTCTTGAATATGGGAACCTGAGTAACACGATCCTCACTCCTTTACCACTGGCCAGGCCTCGTGCTATGCTTCTAGAGTTATTCAAGATATCCTGATAAATTATGGCATTTAGAGTTACAAGTTTCATTGGCCTCGGATGTTTTTAATTATGAGGATAGGAGGAAGCTAGCTAAGTTCACTTGGTCCTTACCTTTTCCTCTGCCAACTTCTCCATCAGTATGCCGGGATATATGACTCATTACAGAGTAGTTCAGATTTAAGGTTTAAATCACCTTATTCCTAGTTATTTCACCTTAAAATTCGTAACAAATAAATAAATATTTATACAAAGAAATTTCTAATGCGAGATAATGCCTACAAAGTGGAGTTTTTCTCTGATTCACCGTAGCAGATTCGAATTATTTTGTTATTTTCAAACATTGAGGACGTCTAAGCAGAATTCCGCATGGGAACACTTTTTTTTTTTTTCCGAATATGGATGAGGCATGCAAATTTTTTCTTTAAATTAAAGGTAAATGTCTGAACTCATTATCATTATATTGCTTGAGGCCATTGGTATCTCTGCTTAAAGAAGTAGAAGGCACACTCTTAACATCTTGGATACAAACCTTTCTTATTGGACAGAAGCCAACCCTTCAAGAATGATAGCAAAGTATATATGTACCACTTCAGTAGCAAAAGGCTTATAGGAACCATGAAACCTAAAAAAAGCATGTTAGGAAAGGATACATTTGGAAAGTCAGCTTTACAAATTATACACAGATAACATATAGCAGGAACTCATGATACTATGATTGTTTTTTAATAATTATAAACAATATAAAGATAAATATTAATTATAGTTATAATCTCTCAATTCTTTGCCCGAGCTCCACGTATTTTCTCCGTAGAACACAACCCTTGTCCCAGCTTAAGTCCCAGTACACTAAAAGGAGGGAGCAAGGGGTGGTGTGAAAAACTGACAAAACAAAAGCTAATTAGGATTTGTGGAAGGAAAAACTAGGGTTTCATGATTGAATTTGGAAATTTTGGTAGATTTAGGAAAGAACAATTAGGGTTCAGGTCTCAATACCGAGACGAGTCCATGCCCGCTTTCAAAAATCCACGAAGAAAGATTTTAAGAACAATATCTAATCAACATGTTAGGGTTTAAATTTCAGTAACATATCATAATCTCAAAATCTTGCTTACAAGCCTTATTAGCGGGCTACACATGCATTTAAACAACTAAAGTCTAATAAAATTCCTAATTATAAAATCAAATCAAAATATAAGCTTGCAGCAGAAACAGGTCTTGTACCCTAACAATAAAATCGAAATAGGGTCTCTCAGCAGATAAAGGTTTTTATTTGCTTCAATCAGAAATGATTACATATGACACTAAGGAGCAGAATGATGATACTGCTATGTTGACTAAACGAATCCCCACATCGTCCTTTTCTTGTGTGCAGGTGAATGCTGCTTTGATCGAGACATTGAAGAAAGGGACCAGCTTTGGTGCTCCATGTTTGCTGGAAAATGTACTGGCTGAGATGGTTATTTCAGCTGTCCCAAGCGTCGAGATGGTCCGGTTTGTTAACTCCGGCACCGAAGCTTGCATGGGCGCACTCCGCCTTGCCCGAGCCTTTACTGGCCGTCAGAAGGTCCTCAAATTCGAAGGCTGCTATCATGGTCATGCTGACTCCTTCCTCGTAAAGGCTGGCAGTGGTGTTGCCACCCTTGGCCTCCCTGATTCTCCCGGTGTCCCCAGAGCTGCCACAGCGGACACCCTAACAGCACCTTATAATGACATCGAGGCTGTGAAGGCTGTCTTTGATGCACACAAAGGTGAGATTGCTGCCGTGATACTTGAGCCTGTAGTTGGAAATGCTGGCTTCATCGTGCCAAAGCCCAACTTCCATTCAGCCCTCCGCCAAATAACAAAGCAGGATGGGGCTCTCCTTATCTTTGATGAGGTGATGACTGGTTTTCGACTGTCTTATGGTGGGGCCCAGGAGTACTTTGGCGTAACTCCAGACTTGACCACTATGGGGAAGGTCATCGGAGGTGGTCTTCCCGTTGGTGCTTATGGGGGGAGGAAGGACATTATGCAGATGGTGGCTCCGGCTGGACCCATGTACCAAGCTGGAACCCTGAGCGGTAACCCTCTGGCAATGACAGCGGGCATTCACACTCTGAAGCGGTTGCAGGAGCCTGGAAGCTACGACTACTTGGATAAAATTACGGGACAGCTAGTTTCTGGGATCTTGGAAGCAGGGAAGGAGGCTGGGCACGAGATGTGTGGTGGTTACATCCGGGGGATGTTTGGATTCTTCTTCACTGAAGGCCCGGTCTTCAATTTCGACGATGCAAAAAAGAGTGACGCCGAAAAGTTTGCAAGGTTTTATAAGGGAATGCTGGAGGAAGGTGTGTACTTGGCTCCATCGCAGTTTGAGGCAGGTTTTACTAGCTTGGCACATACTTCAGGAGATATCGAGAAAACAGTGGAGGCAGCCGCAAAGGTCTTCAAGAGGATATGATTTGATTCAACTATAAATTTTGAAGTGTTTTTACGAGTTTTCTCCCCTCAGATTCTTGGTTTTGGTAGATTACATATCACTTGCATTTTCTTTCAGCATCTTGTATGAGTTCAATGCTGAAAATGGTGTCACTAGGACGTATTGCTTCTAATTTGTGGCTTATAATGTGATTTTGTGAGTGTGTTTGCTTGAAACGTAACCGAAGAATTGAGAAGAGCAGCTTTATTCCTTTTTCGTTCTTTCTGCATTTGGCTGTAGAACTTTTGGTTGAGAGGCTTTTCGTATCAAAGTGTTATGTGTGCATGAATTGACTCACAAGTAAGCATCGTATGATTTTTACCCGCTTTAACGTGGTTATTATTCAGTAGCTTCCCCATTCGAACAAACACGATGCTTGTAGTTCCTTAGTGCGACTATTGAAACTTCGAAGGGGAGGCTGGCGCCTGCTAGGCTACACTTATCCTACTTTCACAACTTACCTACTTCTCATGCTTCTTGCTCGCATCTTTCCCAATTTATTCTAGTGAAATATTTGTGTAGTCTCTTGTTCATGAACATGCATCGTGCCTGGGACATGTGGGTAGGTTGTCCTATTGTAACTTGCAATGGTTTGCCCTTTTTATTTTTTTATTATGCTTGTAACATCCTATAGTTTAGGAAGTATTGGAACCGATAAATAATAGTTGTTTTAAATTCGTATCATTCTCCACAAATTGGTAAGCAGTGATCCCAATTTTTTCATCAGAGCAGGATCAACACGAAAGGTATTAGAGCAATCAATCTGCCGGTTGCAGAACCTACAGAGCCCGCTTATAAATTATACCTTCTCTAGTTGAATCATACTATCATTCAACGATATGTCAAGGGGAATCGATTACTATAAAAACATAAAAGAAGAGACAATGGGCAACAGTTTCAAGTTGAAGGGGAAAGGGAACGCAGGTTAGAAGCAGGAATGGCGGAATCAACGGCCAAAAGAATAACCAGGAAGTCATGCTACTACCTGACAATGGCCTACGGCTGAAAGATTGGTCCCATGATGGTGTTGATCTCCATCGTTTCTCTCGTCTCTTAGTTGACAGCTGACTCCATGCCGGAAAGATTGTTGTAAGGGCTGCCTTGTTCATTGCTTTGCTGAAGTTCTGAACTTTGAGAAATGGTCAGTGCCTATGCGATCACATAACACTGCATGATCGCCGCTCAAGCTACATGAAGAGGTACCTGAAGTTCAGACCATTCCATTCTCTGGGACTGAATATGCTTGCTGGTGTCGATATCTACGATAGCCAACCTGCAACTCCTTTCTCTCATATGCTGTGCGATTCCAAGTTCCCCATTCTTTACCATAGTAACGTCTGAGCAATGCTGTTCATTAACAAGAACTAAGAACTTGGTCCGTTTAGACCAATGTTGTGCGAATGGGAATTCGCTAAAACATGCTATATCATTTTTAACCAAACCCAACGTAGCCTCATGTTTGAAATGATCACATGGTTTCCTATGATTATACAACAACAGAATAAACTGGCTTACAAGAACAGCATACATGGATGACCGTCTGCTGCAAAGAATAGACAATGAGATGCCTCTGTGATTTCTTCCTTTGAATTCGGTGGAAGATGAAAAATATGATGAACGCACGCTAAGCCTATAAAATGCAGCATGCACATGCTTTCTTCTGGGGTAATTCGTCCATCTTTTTTTCTGCAAGAGAGCAGAAACAGTTACTGCTGATTGAATGTTAATTTTGTAGCTATGGAAACAAAGATAAATAAATAAATAAAGCAACAATGGAGTTAATAAGTCGCTCAAAGCCACAGTACATTTAGGAATATGGTCACACTCTTACAAGTCATTCAGACAATATTAAATAACTGAAAATACACTGAAATCCACAGCAGTGCTCGCCATCACCAGCAAATGAATGCAGATGTATATAAGCTTCACCAGTCAAAAATGGTTGATACAACCCAGAAAAAAATACAGAGAAAATTTTATAAGTTTGCTTAGTGGAATCAGGTAATTCCGTGTATTAATGTATGGTGATGTGTCTTAGAGTTGTCTGGTCAATGTTATATAGATCTCATGACCATGGAGCTAACAAACATAGATGATTGTCATATAGATATAATGACCATGAACATAACATAAATAGATGACGGAACAATTTCACCTCTCAATGCTAACATAAACAGATGACAGAACAAGTTCAACTCTCAATGCAAGACAAACTAACTGCTGCACTGGTCCATCCTTGTCTAATAAATTAACAAGGTCAGGATCAGAATTAAGACTCATTATCTACGAATTCCAGAAGACATGGAGTTTCAGGTTGCATATGCTATTTAAACTTAACTTGCTCCGACCCTAAGCAGTAAAAAGAGAAACGAGGCCAGCAGGTTACTTTACGCATGCAAAAAAAAGAAGTGCTTTCACCTAGAAATAAGAAATGTTTTATATTTGGCTCTTTTTGCTTTATATATCAGTGGCTTGTAATTTCAAGATCAAACTCGTAACTTTTTCCTTCCTTGACCTAGTCTGGGCAAATTTAGGAGAGTTTCTCCTCATGCTAGCATGAGGTTACAACCTACATGATCAATGAACAATGATGATCAAGTTTCCCACATTGACTCTAGAATATGTGGCATGACCCTCCCTACAGATTCAAAGAATCTAGCGCCATTTTAAAGGTTGACATGTCATAAGACCATATCATGTCAAGCCATGTGCTCTATAACTAACCAAATTTCGGTGAGAGAAGGCATGATGGGTGTTGATGAGCTGGCCCACGGAACCAGGCTTGAACTCAGACCATCACGCCATTATAATGAAGAGAAGGACCATCACCTTCGTAATGACAATCGCTTGACCAGTTCATAGCTTTCTCCCTTGAACCGAGAAGACGAGAACATAGGAAATGCTCTGAAACTAGCCAAATTATCAAGTTACCATACACTTAGCCTAGCAAAGTAGATATTTCTATGGGCTTGCTCCAACTAAAGTTAGATGCGTAGCATGAAAGTCAGATCCACATCTGTGTTTACTGTTTAGATTTTAATTCGAGTTCTTTTAGTGACTCATGGTTTTCCCAAGTCAGTGTACTTTTGTGCCATTAACTATTCTTCCACCAGTTTAAGAATAAATGTCTGGCTACACTTACAGATCACATGGAAATCCCAAGTCCGTAAGACTTAAGTACGAGGCAGATGGAACAGCAAAAGACTGATTACATGGATACTGCAGCTCAAAAGCACTAAACAAAAGAATGTTCAAATATATACAAACCATACTACAGAAACTATATACAACATACCTGTTTTTGGCTTTGCAGAAGATGGTTGTACAACGACATGCATGGTTATAATCCCTCCAGGAAGTTCACCAAAAGGCGGTTTACACTGGCCAACAGTTCTGTTATTCTCCAAAATTTTCCCACCACTTATCAGTTTCACATCATTTGCTACCTTTGGTATCATCTTTTTATCTATAGACAAAAAAGCAAAGTGCATTGTCAAACTACATGTATGAAGATACAGTTGAATGTGACGGCAATGGTGAAAAATAACTATAGGGATACCAACCAAACTGTACTACAGGAAAATTAACAAAATACAAATCTACATAAGGTAGCAATTATTTAGAAGTACAAATGAAGGCTTCCAATAAATCAACATTGTCATCATCATTATTATCATTATCTAAGCCTTTTTCCATCAAAATGGTGTCGACTATGGAGTAAGGCTCCAAAAATATTTGACAAAATTTTATGACCGGTTGTCAACTTGACGTCAACCTCCTTATAATTAGTGTTGATCTCCTGACCAAAAACCATGGACAAAAGAGGGGCTTATCATAGTTTGAAACGGCTAAGATGGCATCCACCATATTCTTCTTGACTTAGAAAAACATCTAGAAGAAGGGAAAAAATGATAATTTTGCTATAGGAAATCACATTCAATTCCGAGGCACACACCAAATCCACATCTGTACTAACAATAAATTCAACCCACAAGTATAAATTCAATTCCTTCCATAAACAGGATGTTCAATTAAGAGAGTTCTGCTGTATATTGGTGAGGGTTATTAGCAAAGTTGTAGCATTTAGGACAATTAGTAGTGAAACGAGATGGTTAAGCTGCTCCCAGGGAAATATGAAGTTATGAACTGTTATTTTCATTCTAGGTAAAGAAAAATGAATTATTGTTTTTGCCATGCCACAACGGCTGTTCTACACAAAAGGGACAAGATCTTCACATGTGAAGAGACAAGAAGCTTGTTAGCACCATTGCTTGCACGTAGCAGTCTACTCTCCCCTTAAGGGTAGGAAAAAGGTTTATATGCTTTCCGAGGACTGCTGTTGATATCCGAATTGCAGGAAGCCAGCTAGCATCAAAATACTGCCTTCCACTACTTGACAGCTAAAGTTGGTAGTTAACTAGTTATTAAGGGAGATATGAAGCCTTTTTCATGTTTCTCCAGAAGTTGGGAAGCGAAGAGTTATCAAGTGATTTGGAAAACTCAAAAGATGATAACATATACTTTAATGATACAGAAAGCTTATTAACCATCTTTGATGTTACTACCCACAAACTTTGCACTTCTCCAACAAAGGAATGAACAGGGGATAGGATGAGAAACATTTGAACCATTAATGTGAAAAAACAGCAGCGCGCACAATCCCATACGAATACATGTTATTCAAATGTTCAGAGACTTTTTCTAGTAGGTGCATGCACACACGTTGACTAGGCCATAACCTCACAAAAACAGGACTTGAACCTAAGACATCTTGCCAACTGCAAAGAGGTCATACCACAGTGCCTAAATGGCAAGTGTGAATGATATTTAAATCCAATTACTTCATTTACCAGGTTATTATTTCACAAAATTATATACCCTCATGATATTTGATAGACATGTATTCCAGTTCTTTTTCAGATACATTTGGTTACTTTTTGTCCATGCTCATTATCGGCAGAATTTTGTAACAAGTCAAATCAGAGTTGAGGTATTCATATGTATTTTTTGTCCTTTTCTTACATCACTGAAAGTGATCAAGTAGCTATGTGGATACTGCTTGACCAATAAACCATTTATGCAAGTTAGCACACAGCTGAAGCAAGGATGCCTTTATACTCTTTAGCCTTACAGCAGCCCCTCTAAGATGAACAGTGGATTCTCTGAAACGATAAACTGAAGTGAAAATTGGCAGATAAATGGGGGAAAGGAGGAAAAAAAGACGAAGGACCAAAAAAAAAAAAATCATATTGCTTCTCGAAAGGAGGATGACCGACTTCAGTGAAATATTTGTGATGAAATGCTGAGGAAATGGAGGCATAACTAATCTCCTGTACTCCAATACTTCATCCACAATTTTCCTGCATTTAAGCATAAATGGTTAGCTGTTGGTCCACAAAATAATCCTCGACGCTAACAATGCACAGAGAAGCTGGACCATCTTATGTTCATTTAATAATTGCCCTCTCAAAGCAAATTGTATCATTCCTTCACGAATATTTGAAGTCTTGGAATTAAGAGCCTGATAAATAACTTTAAAGGCATACTGAAAATCCCCAAATATGAGTGATTAAGGGACTGTAGTAGCGGAGGTACACAAGGCTATTGGATAGGCATCAATTCTCCAAGTCAACCTAGTAGCACAAACATTCAGCATGGCTTGTAAAAATAATATAATAGAATATAGAAAGGTCCATACACGTTGACTATGTCAAAGCTAGGTGAATCCATTTATATTTTATGTAAAAGGCACCCATTTGATATATCAATGTCATTGCCCTATGAAAATGTGATCTGCTATGCTCCCATGGAGCATTACTTACAAGTAGAAGCAAGAAAAATAATTTTTGGGAGAGAAGATGGATTTCCAAGTAGCTCTTCAAGTTCTAGTTGTGGTATGAAAGAGTCCAGAGTCTTTGAACAAACTAATAAAAGGGTTAATACCAGTCACTGATAAGACTTGCATGGGCATAGTTAGTATGATAACTAAAGATAGCTCCACCAAGTGCTCTAAAACCCAGATATTCTCATTCACCAAACACATTGAGATCCGAATACTCAATAAAAAACGGATAAAATGAGTACTCATTCTACTCCACCGAATCTGATTATGAAGTGGGTTTTTAGATACTTATCGAGTTGAAAAAAAAAGAGATCACAATGTTTTTACTCGAATCCACTTGCCAACTTTCGTTATAAAAGTTGTCGAGAAAGATTAATGGTTGATCGACCCTAATCCTTCACGACAAGCTTTTGTAACTATGATGACTTGATGATCGAAGCGTTTTCGAAGCGAAGCATCAAGGAAGTAACATCTACAGGAGCTCATTGGTAGGAGGGCGATGATTGGTCCAGAAGTGAAGGTGATCGCCAGGTCGATATTTAACAGTAGTTTGAGCTCGGCAAGAATAAAAAATGGTCTTTCTTTGTTTGATAGTTGTTTTCATTTTCTTTCTTTCTTTTTTCTTAATATTTCAATTTTGTTTTCTTTTATTATTTTTCACAAATTATTTTAAAATTGATTTTTTTTCAAATTGATTGAGTCAAGACTCAGGTTAGGATATGGGTCAATTTTGAACAAAATTTAAACCCGAGATCAGGATTTGTTCTTAAATTTTTTGTTCGACCTGCTATTCTTATAATAAATTTTTATAATTCCTTAACCAATCAATTTATAAATGCCAAAAAAACCAAGAGTTTATTGACAGTTCTTTACGGTCTTATAAATCTTATTCCTTTTTTTAGACGACGACGTTAGATATGAGGGCAATTACGAGTAGATGAAAATAAAATGATATTGGTAAGGTATGATACTTGTTTTATTATATTTAAATTATTTTGATTTTTGAATATTAATATTACATGATCTTATATTACATATTTAATATTTTTTGTATATGCATATTAAAATATCAACATTTCAAGTTATGAACAAATAATTCGAGTCCTTGTGAGTTTTCAAGCACTGACTAATCTAATAAAACTGGATTTTAGAATATTTGGTCCATCTGTATTCACTAATCAACCTTCATGATTTTACAACAAGGCCCTTGGTTGCTCATAGTTTACTTAGATAGGGAACTGGCACTTGCTACCAAAGTATATTATCAAGATAATAGCGCTTCCAAAAACTTGGTAATTTGTTTATTGAGCTTTATTGATTTTATTCTCTCCATATCCAACTATATTTATTTAGAAAGCACTTCAAGGAAGAAAATAATTGAGGGATCCAAAGGATATTAAGAAGTTATTTCACTACTCATCATGGAATGGAAATGTTCATTGTAATGCTTGAAGAACTGACTCTTAGACTAGCCTCCTCCATGAAATTATACTCTTAAGAACACTTGTCTTAGAATTGCAGAGTACTACTTCAGCTCATGAACTTAAAAAGTGATATAGCTAGATGTTATTTCAACCTTTGGCATGAACAGTCATACCACATATATCTTTATATGGAAGACGAATTACAGAATTCCAGGAGCTGTAATTTTGGAATAGATGCTTTCTTTTGGATAATGGAAATCATTCTTCTTATTAAGACCGATGCATTTTGCTCACACACTCCTCAAATAATAGAAAAGTACTCTCGCCCCAATCTTTTACACAAAGTTGAAATTTGATCAGCAGAGTAACTTGATGGCATAATCAAGAAGATATAGGAAGCCGTTGGACCTGAAGCCATCACCATTCTCACGTCCTCAAATAACAATTTACTGGAACACTAAAAAGTGAAATAGAAACTATTGAATAATTCAACCAAATCAAGCAATCGAGTCATCTGGGGTGGTCACAAAGATGAGCTAGGAGCTATCAATGTCGAAGAACTATGATAATGCAATCTCATCTCATATAGGAATTGGTAAAATTATGGAAGTTAACGCTCCGGATAAAATCAACTGAGAAGCTAGATCTTTTTATCTGATTTGGGCAAATAGACACATGCCATGTAGTTTCAAGGAGCACAAGAATCCTAGCAAAGACTTCCTTGTCACCAACGGGTGACCTAATATCGAAATGACCTAATACCGGTCCACGTCTAATGAAATAAGGAGATTTGAGCAAGAAAAAGATGGAATAGGCATGCAACCATGGGAAACGACACAAACATCCAAGACATCTTCACATCATATCCAATGTTTTCAAGAATCATAACTAGACAAAGAAGGAAGCATCCACTGCGGACCCAAAAAATGGAAGAAAAGTACAAGGTTACTAATGCCAGCAACAGGCAAGAGATCATTAAGTAATAAGCATGTTGATCAACATATTAGGAGCAAGAAAACAAAAGCCCATACACGACTAAATGTTTATCATGCACAGATTGTCATATCCTAATGAACCATAAGATGGCTACAAAAATAGCATTTTCTTGTAAATACTGAGAATTAAGTCAAGCCTCAACTAATTTGAAAAAACACAATAATATAAGACAATTCAAGAATTCAATATTCAAAAAGAAAATCCAACCTTTGGGCCACTCAGAGATAATCCTCTCTTTAAGCATGGCGACAGTAGAACTCGATGAATACCGGATTGGTCCGATATCCGATCCATCACACAGCCGGAACTGGAGCTCAACTAAATCGTCTTCCGGCATTTCACCAAAACTCACAAAAATACTCACAAACTTATCTTCAAATTATCCTCCTTTCACTGAATTAGGGCATCTCTTAACCTAAGCAAACCCTAGGATCCCAAAGAATAAGCACAAATTCAAGAAAAATATTAGCGGGAAGGGGAATTAAAGAAAAAAGATTGGACCTTTGCGATCGAGTTGAGAGAGTTTGGGAAGTCGGAGATGGTCTTGGGCGCGATGACATTGAAGTCGTTCAGAGAATCGATTGATTGGAGCCACGGTTTTCAAATCATTTGCAACAATGGGGATTTATACAAATTTATATAATCTTCTAAATTAGGGTTAGGGTGCAGAGAGAGGGCGTCCTTAGGTGAAGAGGAGAAGAGAAGGTGTGCAAAGAGTTTGGAGATGGAGTCAAGATAACGAAACAGCTAACCGACCAGCCGATTGACGCCACGTAAACAGATGAATAAAGGATAATACGTGGCACTATTTTAGTAGATATTATGGAATTGTGGGTTCGATTCAAACAGCTGATGCTGCTGAGAGTTGACGTAACAAAGCTCCTTATACATATATATATATATATATATATATATATATATATATATATATATATATGATTAATGTAGTTGATACGCAAGGAAAGGATACGTGATTTAGCGTGGCAAAATTATAACGATTTAATAATTTTTCTTTAATTTTTTTTTTTTGCGATTATTAACTCTACCTCCATAAGTTCTTTCGGATTAAATTTTATAAATTTTGAAATTTTTTTTTTTTTTTTTATAATTATTAACTCTACCTCCTTAAGTTCTTTCGGATTAAATTTTATAAATTTTGAAATTTATTTATCCTTTCATCAAGTAAGTGCAAAATATTTTATTAATTAAAAACTATTAATTTTGTGTTAACTTGATGAAGAATCAAATCAAAACTAAAACCCAAGAAATTGGGTGTGAGTGAACTCTAACGCGAAATTCACCGGCGGTGAAGGAGATTCTTCCACTAATACTTAGGTAGCCCATTAATTGTATTACACGTGGCATCACTCAAAGGGCTATTAAGGAAGTTTTTTTATTTGTTATTTAAAGTAGTGCCATGTGTAATACAATTATTGGACCACCTAAGCGCTAGTGAAGAAATCTTCTTTACTGTCGGTGAATTTTCCGTTATATATATATATATTATATGAGAAAACCAAAAATTCACCAACGGTGAAGGGTGTTCCTTCATCGATACTTAGGTGGTCCAATAAAATTATTACACGTGGCGCCACTCAAAAGACGGTTGAAGAAAATTTTTTTATTTGTGACGGTGAAGGGAGTTCCTTCACCGCTTAGGTAGTCCAATAAAATTATTACATGTGACATCACTCAAGCTAACAAATAAAAGAATTTCTTTAACCGTCTTTTGAGTGGCGCCACATGTAATAATTTTATTAGGTCAGCTAAGCGGTGGTGAAGGAACACCTTTCATCGCCAGTAAATTTCCCATTTCATCATATATATATATATATAGAGAGAGAGATGTAAATGAGTTGACAGCTCACGCAAGTTATCTGAGCTGCAATTCATTTCCAATATCTCCAATAATCTTTTTTAAAAATTTTCTTTTGGATTATGATCTCAACCCCTTAGGGTTCGCTCATACCCAATTTCTTGGATTTTAGTTTTAATTTGGTCCTCTATCAACTTAATACAAAATTAACGGTTTTTAATGAATAAAAGATTTTGTATGCACTTGATGAAAGGGTAAAAAAACTCTATAATTTATGAAATTTAACTCTAAAGAAGTTAAGAAGGTAGAGATAGTATTTATTAAAAAAAATTGAAGAAAAAATATTGGATAATTATAGTTTTGCCATTAACTCACGCAACTTTTCCTGAACTGGCAGCTCACCTACAATAATCCCATATATATATATATATATATATATATATATATATATATATATATATATATATATATATATATATATATATATATATATATGAGAAAACGGGAAATACACCGGCGGTGAAGGAAGTTTCCTTCACCGCCGCTTAGGTGGCCCAATAAAATTATTACACGTGGTGTCATTTATGAGAATTCATTTATTTGTTATCTTGAATGACGCCCCGTGTTATAATTTTATTGGGCCACATAAGCGGCGGTGAAGGA
This sequence comes from Dracaena cambodiana, assembly GCA_036321105.1. Taxonomy (NCBI): domain Eukaryota; kingdom Viridiplantae; phylum Streptophyta; class Magnoliopsida; order Asparagales; family Asparagaceae; genus Dracaena; species Dracaena cambodiana. Next base: position 5,596,783 of record JAYEPQ010000004.1, read on the forward strand.
ACTCCTTTCACTGCCGGTGTATTTCCCGTTTCCTCTATATATATATATATATATATATATATATATATATATATATATATATATATATATCCCGTTTTCTTATAAGTTATGAGGTGGCTTACTGGACTAGTAGGGTCCCTTAAGTTGAATGTTGACTGTATTCTATATTTCTACAAAGCCTCGATCAAAACAAACACAAGCCGAGCTTCCTATTGGACGCCTAAACAAACACAAGCCGAGCTTCCTATTGGACGCCTATGTTGGTGTCTAGCAACTCGTTTGGCCATCCCTTTCCTCGCATGTAATGCGAGGAATGCAAACAAGTGGATGAAGTTAGTAGCACCCTTGCTGTGTCCAGGGATGAGGGAAATTTGCCTCTACTGAGTGCTTAGCAGCGCTTCTCTATCTCAATCTGGAACTGAAACTGTAACAGCCTACGCTTCATTCACTCCGACCTCTATGCGCCGAAGACCACACACACCCATAAGATGAAAGCAAGAACGCACATAAAAAAACTAATGTATTTCTCGTATAAGATCTCTTCCCCCTGTTACCTCTTTGCCAACAGAACCATGATTCGTAATACCTCATGTCATCAAAAGGAATGTAATAGGCTCAGTCACTACAGTGCAAACAAGTTGGATGCTAACAAATACCACCAATAAAACCAACAACAAAGAGGTTGATATCAGTCACTCTTTCAAGAAAACTAGTGCAAATACTAGTAGTCTTTGATCTCAATGCCAATTTTTGAAAGTAATTGAGCAAACCATATTCAAACTATCTCAACAAAATATAAGCAGAGGATGCTAGCAAAGAATATTGATAATTGTCACCATGTCTTTGAACTGTGGAAAATTTTTCCTGCACAACCCAGTACTCAATATTTCCTAAACAAAACTGTATTAAGTTCACAATCCACTTCTACAAAAGTCTCTGCTCAACACCTCAAATGAGGTTGAGGTCTTCTATTGTCTACTTTTTAATATACAGCAAGTACATCACTTTGTTCCAAAAAACTATCCCAAGGGTGTATCTATGTATAATGGATCAAGGATACACCCATTTGATGAAGCAGAGAGTACAAACAGTATAAACCCTGATTTCTACTCAAATTACCGGTCAAACTGATCCTACCGCTTAGAAGCAAAAGTTCTTAACATTATTGTCGGGAGATTGATGGAGGCCCGGCTGGATATGATGGCGGACTAAAGAAACCACCATCTGATCCCTGAAACTGGTACAGACTCGGAGGCCCTGGATATGGGGGAACACCTACTACTGGAAAGCCAGGCATAGGATGCAATGGTGGTGATACGTAGCAAAATGAAGGAATAGAAGCTGACCCTGCAACCGGTGGGGGCGGTGGAGGGATAGGCAGCATTGTTGGTGGAAGTGGAGGTGGTGGAGGTTGATGCATTGAATCTGGGTGTGGGAAGGGGGGCGGTGGTGGCTGCTGTGACTGGGGCGGGAAACAAGGCTCATTAACAAGGCTGTCATTGTTGAGCCTACGTCTCTTGCAGGCATCAGAAGAGTGGTCCTCGCTCATGGACTGGCCAACGATACCCTCCGGAGCCAGGGCAGAGAACACATAGCTAGGCATGTGGGCGGAGGAGGCAGGTGATGTAAGCTTTGTCGCAACATCTGAAGCAGCTGTCCGGTTCTCTTCAGTTGGGAGAGGTGAGGTGATGTCAGAGGTGGGGCCCTGCAGCTGCTGTGGTGTGCAGTTGACAACAGTTGGTTGCACACCGTCTCTAATGGTGATGGAAGGAGGCTCGGGGGGGAAATCTGGAGGCAGTTGAGCTTCGGAGTAGGCGGAAGCTGGCGGGGGTGGCAGTATTTCATCAAGATTTTTGTCAGGCAGTGGTGGAGCCTGCCCAAGCAAGAGCCTTCCCACTTGCTCACATCGCACTTGAGCGACCTTGTCAAAGCCGGGAAAAACTTTAATTGAGCATATGTAAAACAGGTAAACGTCCAAAATATAGGCAAGGAGAAAGAAATAGACAATTGATTCACAAATATATATGCACATAACCTAACAGAGAAATGCACCCAGCTAGAAGAGATAATGAATACAACAAGAGAAACCATGTTCTCTACTTCAAATATCTTTTTTAAATAAATCTCTCAAGTGTGGAATCCCGAAACTCCTGAAAAGGAAAAACAATAGAATAAGCGAAGTTGTTTCTATTATTTTGTTCGTTCGTAGGATTAATTAAGTCAAAAGGCCCCGACCAGGAAAAGAGTAGAGGGGGAAAAAAATTACTTGCCTCAAGCTTAAGATCGTAAACAATGAATAACCTTCCAACCACAGTTTTACTGTAACAAGATTCCTTAATTGCACAGAAGTGCCCATTCCGAGGCATTTCATTGTTCTACATCTATGCAAAATTCTCATATTAGCTACACATTTTTCCGGACATTGCTAAAATTCTAATCTCATGGCTCGTTGTATATTCATCACACAATATTCTCCTTTGAATTCATGGGTATTATATGATCACTTAATACTCAAGAAGCAAAACTCCAGGTTAACCAGTATGCTATGCTTCTGTAAGTAACAAGATTCCCAATTTCACCGTGACGATGAATCACGGATCCTCAGTAGCTAAGATGTTACTCCTAAGCATTCACTTTATGCAGCATGTACTGTGCTCTTCGTTGTTTGCACTGCAGTTAGATGTGGATTTAGTTTCTATATAAAGAGCATGGTCAGACAGGTTCAGTCCAACTACTCTCCCACTCTAAACCAATGCCTCTTTCTTACTAGATGGCTAAGAACCGCTGGTTTTTTTACTTATCTAAGTGTATGTTGAAGCTTAATACACCTACCAAATCTGTATAAATCAATTCTTCACAATAAAGGTTTAATAACTGTGAACAAATTTTGTGTTTTACAAAAATTAAAAAAAAGAAACCGGGAAACATAGTATGTTAAAGATGCACATCTAGGTGTCCTACTACATCTAGGTGTCCTGCTACTAAAGAAGACCACCAAGCAAATTGATAAAAATTATTGACCTTATGGTTAGTCTTGAATATGCCTGCCACATAAACCTAGATCCAACCGGGACCAAGCCCCGCGCGGGACCCCACTGCTGGACACTACCCACTCATGGACGGGTACTTGTCTAAAAATTGAACCCGTGCATAACATGTAGAATCCAGGTACGACTGAACCGGATCCGGCCTGGACTCGGTCTATTACCCTACAGAAACAAATAGAAATTAGTGAAGAAACTTATTTAAAATCCTAAATAAAAATATAATACCCAGACCTCAGCCGGACCTGGACTCTACCCACTTAGCAATCGGGGTAGGGTCCGAACTTTGAAATATATCAGGACCTGGACCCATTTGTAATTGGGTAGAGTTTCGGTCCAAAAGTGATACCCGTGATTTTTTGGGCCCAGGTGAAGTGGTAACCAGACCGGGCCCAACCTGGTAAGAGGCCTGTTCTTGAATATGGAAGCTTAGTAAACTCATTGAACTCATCGGATATTGGACATTGTATAAATCTCTTAAGAATAGTTTATTCTAGGATATGAAATCTCTACTTGCCCAGTACATGCAGCTTCTACTTTGACCAAAAAACAACTCTTCATAGTACTTGTCCATAAACAACTCTTCGTAGTACTTGTCCACAAATCCTTTCCAACTTTCTGTACAAAAAAGACAGTGCATCAAGGTGGTCCTCAACTAGTGAAACTAATCCTTGAAGAACTTACAGTTCTCCAAGGATGGGTAAGCTAACAGATTACTAAATGTGGAAAATATATCAATCATGTTTATCTGTCCCAAATGAGTAACAACGGACTACTAAATTCCCTCAGAATTTTTTATCCAAACAAATTAGCCAATATGTTGGTATATTTGCTAATATAATGAACGTGGGTAAGCTAACAGATATCAGCTAGAAAAAACAGTATGGTTTTAACTCAGAAAACAATTATCTGCTTCAACTCGGTTACATTATATAAGACCGTTTGCATCTCTACCAGCAAGCCATAAATATAAAGATATATAAAACTATAAAATAGTACCTCAAGTTGGCTTTGGAGGCTTCCAATCTTCAACTCCTGGAAAGTAGTTTGGTCACGCAAGTTAGGAATACAGATTTCAATTGAAACACACTGCAAGATGCTAATATATACAGGTTTTGAAGAAAATGGATGCAATTAGCTTACCCACCTGCTCCTTAAGTGCTTCTCTTAAATGGGAAACCAAAGTTGTCCTAGATGATTCAGCAGCTTTCAATTGTTCTATGCATTCTCTCAGTATGCCATGCTGCACTCGCAACTCGTCAGAAGATCCGGTGTTGTTACCTATTCATTTTTCAATACTAATGAAAACATAAGTAATTGTTATGCTGAAAATTCAGTGACGTTAATATAATTTTTCTACATTGGTGGCCCATTTTCATTATCTCTAATATTTTTTACTAATTCCCCTTTTGGATTATAATCTCAACTGACTAAGCTTCTCTTATATTCAATTTCTTGGATTTTGGTTTTGATTTTAGTCTTCCATCAAGTAGATATAAAATTAACGGTAGCTTTTAGTGAACGTCTCATATCAACTTAATAGAAAGGCAAATGAACTTACAAGTCAATGAAATTTGATTCTAAAGAAGACGGAGATCATGCTCCAAATTATTTTTAAAAATAATGAGTTCCCTGCGTTGGCAGCTCATTCACAGTAATCCTGTACACAGAGAGATGGCTAATTTAAAAAGTCAAGGGTCAAAATTAGTGCCCATGAATAGCACCCATCCGAAAGAAGAGCCTATCTCCTGGTGATAATATTCTGCACAGCTTGTAGTGATCATTTATTTGCTATTGTGCATATTAAATGCTTCGATGACCTGTTATAATCATGTTTTCTGCGTCATGAAATAGTTTTGATCTTACACGAAGACCGTTATTCAAGGATTTACCTTATGCTCCAGTAGCAAAGCCTGTTGTGTTAGTTCAAGCATGTGTGCAGTGCAGGGGCAAGGGAATGGAGGTCTCAACTAACTGGGATGTTGAAGTGCCTAACGAATACCTTCATTAAATAATATCCCATATTCCAGATGAAAAAAATTGCACATGCCAGACTCCAAACCAAGAGAATAAACAGTAAGAGCAGTAACTAGAAAAGAATGGGGCAAACTGACGTATCCAAACATAAGTGTTTGAAAGTAAAGAGAGAAGATCAAGTAATTAGTAGGAGTAAATATTTGGATTTTGAACTAAATACAAGAGATAAGTTTACAGGATGCCCTCTCCATTGGCATTTAAGTATAACTAATCATTCTCATAGAGTATAAGACGCGTTATAATTTAATCCTGTCAGAAAAGCTACATTCCATCAAAATTAGTATTAATTTAGTAAACAGTATCAGAATATTTGTGTTGTATGTTACCTGACAAGAGTTTTCTTACTATATAGCTTGCTTTCCCAAAACTAATACATTATTTCCTTTATTTAGGTTCCACTACCACCTTCCTATTGCAAGTGATTCCTTGCTCTTGCTTGATTCTTTTAATCCTCATCACCGAACAAATATATTATTCAAACAACCAGTGCAGCATCTTAGAGATTTGCTATCTAGAAAATGCCCATGCAACGAAGTAGCATAACTTCATAGTTTCAAACTCAATCTTGCCTAAGTGATAATATGCACAAAAACCCACACCTGACAGGAACACCACAAACACATTCAAACCCTACAGTACAACCACACAGTGACAGATAAAACACAATAGTTACCCGGAACATCTTGAAACATGTCCCGATAAGACCTATAATCTATGATGCACAGATAATTCTACCAGAAACACAGCGTATTGGATATGTATAGTATCCACGTATCAAACACTGTCTTGTGTGTTGTTTTTATATCTTCATGTATCAGCATATTGTATCCATCTAGGTATTGTCGTATCCGTGCAACATAGCCTAGAACAGTAACCTTCCCAATCCCTTACTTTTATGTGGCTAGATCCACGCACCATCATGTATGTCCAGTACAGTGATATTTTGGTAGCAGCAATAATAGCAATCAACGTCAATGAACCAATTCTAATACAACCCAGCAAGTCCAATCATATAATGTAGTGCACATACTGGATGTAAATACTTACAGCATTGACGTAAAAACAGGGATCAATTGAATAGTGCAAGATAAGAATGAGATATTCACCCAAATAAAAAAAGAAGGTTGTGGACCATTGAGTTCATATCCCAAAGGTCAGAAAATAAGATACCGCTTATTATAATTTCGAAGAAAATTGAAATACTGCACTTCTACATAATTTAAAGAATGAGAAATTTATTACTGCTAAATAAGGATATACAACTCCTAGAATGGGATTGTGTGATAGCAATAAACAATAGACTCTGCACTTACCTAAGTTAAAGTCGGTTCCCATATCCGCTTCAACCTTTAAAATCGAGCTAATAGCTGCTCCACATTTACATAACGCATCTTCGTCACAGCTATTATAAACATGCTGGTAACTTAAAGTGAGCTTTGCGAGCATATCTCCCGGTTGTTTCTGAAAATGTCAACAAATAAAACACAAACTTCAGCAATTAAAGCAGGCATAAAAAAGAGATGTGCTACAAACTTGTAGTCATTACATGGAGTAATAAACTTTACCAGCTTGTAACTAATATTTTTTCCATTTTTATTCCTTCCCAGAAGTTCTTCCTTTAAAGTCTGCCCACGAGGATTAAAGACTTTTCGTTCTTCCCATATGTCAACCTGAATGGAAATATAAATGTGAGTAAGAATACATCTCATAACAAATTTGAAAGGAGAGGAAGAGAAAAGGGCTTTCTTCTAGATAATAAGAACACACAGAATCCCATAGTGATTTAATATAAACAACATGCATAGACACAATAATTTACAATTGGTTCTATAAATCATTCCTGACTTTAGAACTCCTTTATGAGTTTAAATATGAGTAGGACCTATCAAAAATGAAGGTATCTACGGAGCATAATGATGAGTATGTGCTTGCAGTTCAGAAGACAAAAATAGTTTATGCCTTTATATGGACAAAACAGAAAAGTTCCAGTATTAACATAACAGCATTCTTGCGTATGCCACCAAATGACATGCTTGATGTCATGAAATACTTGCAGATGTAATTCATGTGGCATGTTATTTGGTACTTGTCTGTACAATCATATGGTAGAATGCCCTCCTAAACAATACCAACAGACTGACCAACCTACTTTAGGCAATATAAACTCAGAACTTGCTGCTGTTTCTTTGGATGTCTTATAGTTTGATGGTGTGTTTCTTCCTTTCTTAGCATGCTACGAGCCATGCAACAATATCAAAGAATGTACATCAAACAGAATTTTGAGCACATAAAATAATATAACAAAATCTAAAAAGTAGAAAAATTTAATTGTCAGAATTGATAAATGTTGCATTTGAAATTAAAAAAAAAAGATAGTTATATAGTTATATTTTGAAACCAAACTAAAATGTTGAGAGATATCAAACGTCTTCATCTAACCATGAAGTTGCAACTTAGTAATTAACTGGGTTGTCTAGCAGGTTAAACAATCGGCTAAAGGTCATGTTAATTGTTAAAGTTTACAAAGCTCTGCTGTAGCATTTATCTGGGGGAGCTTTCCAGCAATGCAGAATTTGCATAGTTGATCAAGTGTTGAACACTGGGAAGCTTTTTCATATCTTTGGCAACAAAAGGCCCTAGTAATATATATTAACCACAGATTGTGTGGCAAGGTGCATACTCAGCAGTGGTGATACGCTAACCTATTACCCATACTCAACATGCTGCAATATTTCCTCTCTTTATCATCCAAGGCCTAATTTTATTAATTGCATAACAGAACTTAAAACATAAGTAATTAGCTCATATATAAATTGGGTCATAAATTCTCAAATTAGGAAGGATGATAATTAGATTCTTTCGAATCAAATGGTTGTTATTGGAAGGAGAAAGGCTCATGCTCAACATTTAAGGCAATGTCTAAAATAACAATAACGTTAACATAACGTTTTGCCTCTGTTAAGTTATGTCGCATATAGCGTAACGCATGACGGAAGTTATGCAATCTCCTATTTATTTAATAAAAAAAATAAAAACTATATAAAATAATTTTTATAAATTGAAAAATAAATATAAAATATCTAAAAAAGAATATAAAATAATTTTTTACTACATAATCTATAATAATTTTATTTTAAGTTTTACAATAATTTTCATATTTATTTTCAAAAATTATATTAAGTCTGTAATCGTAATACTAGTTATCATATAAACAAGAAAACAAGATTTTAATTTTTTATTTCAATTTCAGTTATTATCATTGTTGTAATTTATATTTTATAATATACAATTTATCTTATTTGTAATTGTTGATTTCAATTCAGTTAAAAATTCAATGGAATCAACAAATAAGATATTTCAGCAACCGAAAAGGAATTACAAATAGCGATTAAGGAAACTATCGCAAATTAACAAGTTAGAATTCCACATGCAATCAAACAAGCTAACAACTAATTAAGTAAGAAAATTATAGCAATTCGCTAATAATCAAAATAATATTCAACAACAATATAAAAATTACTAAAAAAATAATTGTAAATAATATAACATAACATAATTTAGCATAATGTTATGTAATATAACATAAAATAATATAAAAAATATACGGTTACAGTGCACTGAGTTATTTTCAGTTACGTAGTGTTGAGGTTCCGTTAGGTTTCATAACGCAATATAACGGGTTTCATAAAGCGTTATTTTCAACATTGATTTAAGGCTTCAAAGGGAAAAAAAAAGAAGGGAAAAAATGAAATAAAAGAAGTTCTCACATTCTCATGGTACTTGGGGTGACTAAAGTCAATTCTGAGTCGGTCACAATTGCTAAAACATTGGCACATTTTCTGACAGGATAAATAAGTATAAATAAAGAAATATTACCATATGGATACAAACATGAATTCTGCAATGCAATAAATCCACACACACACACACTCTCTCTGTCTTTCTCTCTCTCACTCACATACACACACACACATCCACACATATACGAGCACACGCATATATACATATACCTGCTTATGTCTTACGTCTGGATTTGGATATCCAAATGCAGCTAGCAGAGGCAAAAACGTATATAGTAAAATTTTATCCAGACTAGCATCTAGTGTCAACCATATCAATACCCACTGACTCCGATAAGAAAATATTATAGTATGAATTCATGCAAGCAAACCTTGAAGAAACAAAAAACACGTCAAATACCAATTATAATAAATGATGGTCAAGAAGGCCAGACTCAGCCAAGCATAATGGTCTTCATGACAGAGCAGAGTTTCTGCCAGACATGATAAATGTCTTCCAAAAACATTAAACCAGTCTAGTTATAAGCCTATATGATCATGGGATTGACAGCCCATCTGAAGGCGCTGATTAGCAGAAGGCCAATTTCTGCAAGATATTGGAAGATTTTTTTTCTTCCAAATTTTAGAAATTAAAAAAACATCTTGACTTCATATCCATTCAATCATCGTTCAACCGTTTTATCTTTAATTGAGATGGCTTATCCACTCACATCCACTATTTACGAAGGGCTTTACATCCTCACCTCATTCCAAAACTTGTTTAACCGTTGACAGATTGCCAATCTCTTCCAAGTACTTGTGTGTTGGAATACACAAACCATGTGACGACCACCGTGATAAACTGATAATATTGAAACTTAAAGGCTTAAAAGAGCATTCCATGCAAAGTAATCCATATATTTGAATAAAAATCTGGAACCAGAAAATCTTCTAGAGCTAAAAGAGTCGAGCTTTCCTAATCAGGGCCCAAGATCTATAATGGGTGGTTCCGCAATAGGGAAATCCAAGAGGAAGTCGAGGAACAAGAAACAAGGATCAGAGTAAAACTGACATGAAAATGATTGGAAATACACCAATAATTTTTTAAAATAATTTTTTCTATAAGAAAACTTCAAATCATCTCTATTTAGTAAAAATGAGCATTTACCTATCTCTCACACTTAAAAAAATAAATATATTAGAAACGGTCCAGCTAAATATAAGGGGCAAAACTCTAAAATGAAAAACAGACCCTATGTGGCCCATGTGGATGAACACTTAATCTGTTACAAACGGTCTTAATACAATTTCAGATGCCATTACCTAAAATCCTATCGCAGGGAGCCATCAATACAAAGCATGGTAAAGTTAAAAACTCAAATCCAGCTTATTCTAAATCTCTTCAGCAGTTTGGATCAGTTGTGGCAGTGTTTCATCATAAACCTCCCCTAAAGAATGGGTTCAGACTTATACTTTACAAACTAATTAAATAAATAAACAACCTACTGGGGCAGGTGGGGAGGTATGTGAGCAAGAGAAAAGCTGCTTTATTGTATCTTTCCTGTTCTTGAGGCTCTGTGCATCTGCAAGGATTCCCCCCCCCCCCCCCCCCCCCCAACACACACACACACACGGACAGCCATCACTTTCTCCATTGTCCCATTGCCCTCTCCCAATCCAAAATTAAGGTTAGCAATGTGGAAATGAGATGCTATATTACATGTGTTCTAAGCGGGTCAAGCTGGAGAAGTAAAGATTTGGGTCCATTAACTTAACATTATAAGAAGTCTTCTTATAAAGCCCCTAGAACTTTAAAAAATAACAATTTACATTCATTTTAGTTATGGAGAACAGATATGAACAAAAACTTACATTGGATTATCTCACTATGAATAGGGAAGGTAGGAAGTCAAAATCAGGCCCTTCTTGTATGCTCATGAAGAAACTCACTGGTCCACTGGAGCTGATGACCAATTTCGCTGAGGGTCTTGAATTTAGCCAGCAGATTTGAAACTTACCTTCTATAATCCACTTCTGTTTTAAAGATCAAAGAATCTTTCAAACATCACATGGTAAACTCAATCAAATAGTTATGCCTGTATCTCACTCACCCCCTAATGGAACTCTATACGTCACCAGTTTACGAAAAACTCACAAGTGCAACATAGGGGTTTTTTGTCTTTAATAAACGAAAAACTCACAAGTGCAACATAGGGGTTTTTTGGATGCCTGAAAGCAACACTACAATTTGCAACTTGCACATGGAAATTTCAATAATAAACGTTGCTGCAACTTTGTCACATAAAACATTATCACATATTATGTTATATGGCACGGAATGCTGGGCTACAAAGAAAAGTCATTTACAGAAGATAAGTGTAATAAAGATGCACATGCTTTATTGAATGTGCGGCAACACTAAGAGAGATAAAGTGAGAAATGAAGATATTCATGTTAAACTTGGTATAGCCTCTATCGAAGAGAAAATACAAGAAAATCGCTTATAATGGTTTGGTCATGTGCAATGTAGGCCTACAAATGTATGAGTTCTACGAGAAGAGCTTATCAACATAGGATAAGTTAAACGAGCAAAGGGAAGACCAAAGAAATATGGATGGAATTGATATGAAAAGATATGGATTCTAGAGGTTTAAATAAGAACATATTACTCGATAGGAATGAATGCAGAAGGATTATCAGTGCGATCAATCCGACGTGATTCATATAGCCTATCATAGGATAAGTTAAACGAGCAAAGGGAAGATCGAAAAAAATATGAATGGAGGTGATATGGAAAAATACGGATTCTAGAGGTTTAAATAAGGACATATTACTCGATAGGAATGAATGCAGAAGGATTATCAGTGCGATCAATCCGGCGTGATTCATGTAGCCTATCCCAAGTACATGGGATAAAAGGCTTAGTTGTTGTTGTTGTAAACTTTGTTGCAACTTGTATTACTGAGTTTCAATTAGAAATTGCAACTAATAACAAGAAATGTAAAATTTTTCCAATTTTAATTTCTTATTTCTAGAGCTATGATAAGTACTGCAAAAATTTTTTGCAGAGAAGTGTCATATGTACTTTTCTTTTGCAACTGTAGTTGAAAGAAGTAGCGTATGCTGCAAGTTGCAACTGTTGTTGCAAATTTGCAACTGTGGCCGCATCCAAATAGGAGAAATTGCCCATCAAGGCTCAAACTTGCAGGCATCCAAACAGCCCCATAACATCAATCATCATCCTTATTTCTTGAATTCTATTGTTCGGGATCCTCACATTGTCATGTATATGTATTGAGGCATGCTTGGATGAATCAATCAAAATCCTTTGAATTTTATTTTGGTAGAGATCCTTCAGACACTTGCATTCCAACTTCCTTCGAGTAGGACTCTCAGTTTTTATATCCAAAATACTTGATCACATATCAAAAGTTTTTGTTAGTCAAATTGGTGAGGCCATTGTATTAACCCACCAGTCGAGCTCAAATCCTAAGAAGAGCCTAGTCATTTTTTTTTTGTTTAGCGATTGAAACAAAATTCAATCCCGCTCGGGGCCCTTCAGATGTGAAATACGATCCAAACTATTTTTTTTTAAAATAAAGACAACCTTTGCATTTTTTATTTTTCTCTTTTTATATTTTATTTTATATTTTAATAGTAAAATAAGAGGTGTTAAGTTTTTAATCATTCTGGTGTCGAGCTATTTTTCTGCAAGACCTCCCCTACAGTGTCATCACCGCAGTAGAGTTTAACAAAGAAAACAATTAATGGGCCTGCTATAAGTGCCCCGGATTCTAAAAATGAGGTCAGGACTTCAATTTTTAAATCCAGCGGCTTGGATGACAGAGGATTAAGATCCTTAGGATTTGAACTTAAACCAAATAGCCAACACTTTGGAATGGTTAAATCCAAAGGAAAATGTAATTGGATTAAAAACCAGAGTTGTAGGGGTATCCAAACACTGCCCTTATACACTAGTGGACTCCCATACTTGTGCTCAAGCTTTCATGTACCGTATACCTGTGCATTTGCATGTAGATGCAGAAACAAAAATTCTGATCTAAAACTTTTGAAACCCCTAAAAATTATGTAAACCAAAAATGTCAAAGGAGGATTACAGGACTGAGATAGAGTTTTCAATCCTTGCTTTAATCCAAATTTTAAATTGGAGAAAATTTATTGAAGTAAGCAGAAAATAGGAATTCTGTAGAATACCACAATAGCTGAGAATATGTCGACTGATAACCATACGAGACTTGTAAGACAGCTAAAAGCTTCATTTCCAAGCTCAAATAGCACCTTGATAAGCACATAGGTAACACTATCTTGTAATTCTTCTTGATCAATACAATTAATTCAAGTAAATAATTCTTTCCCAAAACGTTGTCATTTTTAAAACAAATTTTACATCATCAATTTAGCATCTCTTTCTCAGACCATCAAATGCTTTTTCCTATTTAAAATAAGAAACACATTTGTTTAAGTAAGCTAAAAATAGGAACTGTAGAAAATCTGAATAGCTCTGATTATATGAACTAATACCCATACTAATCTTATAAGATAACTAAGGCCTCATTTCCAAGATATATAGCACTCTGTTAATCAAGAAGGATCATATGACAGTGCTATCTAAGTGCTTATCACACTTGAATTCAAGTAATATCTAGATAGCACTGTCATGTAATCCTGCTTGGTCAACACTTAAATTCAAGTAAATATTTATTTTCCAGAAATATTGTCATTGTTAGATTAGAAAACTATCATGTATTTGGGTTAGTTTAAGTTTAATCCCACATCGCCTCTAGAATTATTTGTATTGTGTTAAGACATCTATAATTATATGTATCCTTGATTTATAATAAATAGATTAGTTGTTTCTGATTATTTCATATCATGATATCAAAGCGTGTTATGAAATAAATCTCAACCATCCTAATCGATGGCCAACTCCGATTTCGATGCTGACTTCGATTTCGACTTTGACTCCGCAGTCGTGCACCAATTCGATGTTGATTTCAATTCCAACTCTGATTCCACAATCACGTTGCCAATTCAATTATGAATCTGTTTTACTTTCTATTTCTTTTCTGCTTCGTAACTGCAAGGACTCTGGCTTGTCTCTTTTCAACTGCAAAATGTAATCCAGCCTTAATGTAACCCTTTACTCTTTCCTTTGCCTATCATTGCTTCTAAAAAAGAAGTTTATCTACAGTCTATTATTGCTTCTAAGAACAAGTTTATCTGTTGCCTACTACTGTTTCTAAAAAAAAGTTTAATGAATACTATTGCTTCTAAGAAAGAAGTTTGTCAGCTGTCTACTACTGCTTCTAAAAAAAAAAGTTTATTTGCTGCTTACTGCTACTATTATTCGAATACGAGTGTGCTATGATGATTCAAGTAATTCATCTACTGCTGCTACTATTACTATCGTCTACTGCTGCTACTGATATTGTTGTTCATCCACTTCAAGTTAATATGTACTATTGAAAAAGGAGACAGTGTTTTCTAATCTATATAACAAGTTAGATACAATATACTCTAATTTGACTAATGTTAGATTAGAAAACTATTTTGTATTTGGGTTTAATTTATGTTTAGTCCCACATCAATTGTGAAAATATTTGTATGGTATTGAGACACGTATAAATATATGTATCCCTTAATTTATAATAAATAGATTGGTTGGTTCTGATTATTTCGTAACAGTCACCTTTAAACCAAGTTTCAAACCAACAATTTTAGCATCTCTTTCTTGAACCATCAAAATGCTTCTTCCACTGATGAGTCAAAAAAGGTCTCCTAGTTTTTCATTTTTCCTTTTCTAGAGGAAATTATAAGCCTCCAAGCCAATCAAAGGAAACAATACAAAACATCAAAAAAAGAATAAGAATAAAATGAGTAAATGATAGCGAGAAAAACTGTTAAAATACCCCACAAGTTAAAGGCTAGGGACCAAATAGAACTCTAGTCCGAGGGGTCAATTAAAAAAGTAAGCAAAGTAGTAGAAGAGTAGAAAGCTAACCCCCAAGGTTAGGCTCCTCGCAGGCAACAAATGAACCAAAAAATAGCACTTAAAAAATATAATTGTTCTCTTTTAGAACAATATCCAAAATTATAAAGTTTTAGGAGTTGATAGCCCCAATAAATGTATCAACCATGAAAATAAGAATGTGAATGTTAAAGGTGATGCTTGTGTTCTTTTCCTTTACTGCTCAGATTATGCTACAGAATCCTTTCTAGAAAAAGAGGCTTCTCACAGGATTCAAAAGTACAGATCAAGAAGTTATATCAGTGTCCCCTTTCATACTTTAATTACTTTTGCCAAGAGAAAAATGCCCTTTACCCCCAGCGTGCAAGAAAAGGAGTGAATGAAACAGTCCTGCTTTAAAATTCCCCAAGCATGCAAGAAGAAGAAGAGCATGCACCAATCCTGCTAAAAGTGAGTGTGGAAGTCATATCACAAGTTACATCACATATGAGATAAATGGAGTTGTTTGATGGTATAGATTTCTTTGCAATACTTAAATAAATTTTATATGAGATATATTTTCTTTGCAAGAGTTAACATAAGAAACACGCACCACATAGAAAATGACAAATTTGTTTACAACACAAATAAATTTTTCTGATAACCATGCTCTAAATGCACAAGGCTGTAAATAAGTTTGCTAGTGTATATGTTAACCACATTATATACAATAAAGAACAATGACATAATACTTCACGTACCAATCTCAGTGCAGCTTTCCTTCCAAACTCATCGCCGTTCTCAATAACATCATTGAGTGCGTCAGGAAGAACTCTCCAAAATTCTCCAACAAATTCCATACCCTTTCGCCGACTGTTCTGCAGGATATCATTTGCAAGATACAGAAAAGATACTCGCTGGTCCTTCGGAGAAAAATGAAATTGCTGCTCCCATGTCTCCACAACTTGTCTCGTATTCTTCCTATGGAAGATGCACCAATGTGATAGAGCTTCATAGTGTTAAGAATGTCACCCAGGATAAATGACAGCAAAGAATGCCAGGCAAGATTCAAGAGATAAAAGTACATTATATGTATGTTCAAAGGTTTCAAGCTATTCTTATCATATAAAAATTTAAACAAAAAGAATGCTTCCAGTACTACAAAAACTATATAACCAAAACATATAATCAAGAAAAAAAAAGGTATTTTTAGAGGTATTGAGGACTTGATTTGCACCACAAACAGAAATAACTTACTTTCTTCTAAAATATACTGAATACTGTAAAGTGTAAAGAGAAGGTGATAACCATGAAAATATATACAAGGAGATCATAGAGAAAGCTCGATACTATACTCGTATGAGATCTCTATAAGGAAATAACAACAGATTCATTTTCTCAACTATAAGCCTTAAGGAAGGCAGTTAATAATGTCCAATCAGAAAGAAAAAAATCAAGTCTCACAAACTTCAATACTCAAAACAAGAAAACAAACAAAAATATACAACGCATATCATTTTTTTTAAAAAAATTCAACTTATTTCTAAAATGGGAGATTTTAAGAGAGAACTACTGCTCTAATTGTTTAAAGATACACTTGAAAGTGGTTTAAGAAGTTCAACAAGTTCAATTTCTTGCCTTATCCATCCTGGCTTGTATTTAACATTAATAAACTAAACCTTTTCCCTAAAAGGAATGAACGGATATGGACATAGACTCGGACATGTGACATTGGCACCTAACATGGAAATTCCTTTAAAAGCAAGACACAGGGACATGTCAACCTGACACTAGAATGTATATATGAGAATAAAGAGAAACTGCACATAGACCTAGACATGTCTATCCAAAAGTATAAACTCATTATTTCTAGTGATATAACAGCACATAATGGTTGCATATGTGCTAATTTAAACCTATCATACTTTTTTATGACTTTGCAAACAAACAGGCCTCGTTCCTCAATTTTATTTGGAAAAGCTAGACTCCATTTCATAATGAAACTTGTAATAGTGTCATTATGCAAGTCAATTATATTTGACGGTTGATGACCTTACTGTAGTCTTTGATATAAAAAGAACCTAATAATATCTCAAACACCCAACTTGAACAAAGAACTGTATGATAAGTGCAGAACATACATCCAAGCAGTGCCTGATGTGTCTTAAGAGGTTGTGTGATGCAGCACAAAAATGTTTTAGGATTGTGATGGGGGGAATCTGGGAAAGAACACTAATACAGATTAATATGGAAAAATAATACAAGATATATTTGGACTTCCCATCGTGTGGTGAAAAAACTGACCAACTTTCACCTCAAATGAAAGATTTCAATGGACACAAGTCCTCATCACTCACTACCAAACCAAGATCTCATACAACTTATTTATAAAGAAAATTGTGTGCATGACACGTGCAAATCGAGTCAAATATAAATTTCTCATAAAGGATCCCCATTATCATGGATGACACGTGCCATCAAGGTTGACATGGATAGAGCTTCAAGATAGAAGTGTCCATGTCATCTAACTCTTAACTATTAATCAATATCTAACCTTTCCTAATAATTATTATCTAACCAAGCAAGTGTCCATCTGATTCATAAGCATTTCATTATATATCTTAATAGACGCATTCAATTTTTATGTTTTATTTCAATTACTAGAGAGAGAATATTAGACACCAGCCATCATTTATTGTTAATTTGTGATACATGGTTAAAATCCCTATGAATATAGAGATTCAATATGACCAGCTTACCCATAAGCTTCTTTTAACATTTCGTGCCAACCCCTAGATATAGGAGAAACACTAAGAGTTGTGAAAAAGGTAAGATTTCCAGCAGGTGATATCAAATAATCCTACGAGGTAAACTGAAAGCATATATTTAAGTAGGAAATCCTAGCTCCCTTTTCTACCATCAATGGGATATAAATCTGAAGAAAAATAGTCCGGAACATGCTCTAGTAAAATTAATGCAATCTCCTCACTCTCAAACTAGTCGGCCAATAATAGTCCACTGAAACAGACTGAAAAATAGGCTGTTTTGTCCTTTCCTACCTGAAAGGTAAAGGTAGAATGCATTTGTCTTGTACATGTCAAATAATTGGTAAATTTAACATATACTTGTGTGTTGTGCATGTTCATGTATATTTCACTTTTATACAACAATAACAAAGCATTTTATCCCAAGTACTTGGGATAGGCTACATGAATCAAAAGAGATCACATCACGATCCTTCTCCACTGATTCCTCTCGAGCAATATGTCTTCATTTACTTCCCTCAAATTTCACCAAAGAAATCTAATTCGAAAACAAAATTGCAGAAGAAGCAAATAAACTGCGCTTAAAATCTGTCTCTGGAAAATTTTAAACCCCTCCTATCACCTAAAACCTAGCAGGATATGGACTCACTAGCAGATGAGAGAGGGTGAGCGTGTTTCTACCTTCCTCCAAAGGTTACTAAATCAGTAATAGCAGCTAAATGCTGCTATGATCATCCTACCCAAAGAAATGGTGATCTCATCTTATTCCTCCCCTTGCATGTCAGCACTTCTCTATTTTCTAATCAGGCCTCATGGTTTAATAATTAAGCAGAGTAGAGGCATTTAATGTATTCATATCATGCCTCAAATGATAAATATATCTGCCAAAGGTCATGCCTATTAATTCTTACCATTCAAAATTTTCTGAATAGGATGGTATCGTTAATAGCTAAGGCAAAAAGCATTTTCCAAAAGTTTGAAATTGCTGTAAGAAATATGTTTACCATGTTTAATTTGTTCTGAAAAAATTTGCTACCATTAAAATTCCTTTAAAAGGTTCTCATTCAAGCTCATGTCTAGTAGTGGTTTCACAAACGAGCTAGAAAAATAAGTTGTTTCATGTCCAAACAAATTAGTCCATTTTAAATAGTTGTACCATCTCATTTCCATTGAAACTGAAAGCCACATATTTCAGCAAAAATCATATCACCCTCGATGTGATGAATTCAAATTCTTGACAACTTGACCAGCACCTCCTCCAAATTGCATTTAGCTCTAGTAAATGAGAACCAAACAAAAGAAGACCTATTACACCAAATTTAATCAATTACACCAAGTTCAAAGTTCAATCCACTCTTGTTGGACAAATAACACAAACAAATCTTACAACTGACCAAATTGGAAAATAATAAAGGATAGGTGAGTCCTACCCAAATTTTAAAAATAAAACTTTGCTCAACAAGAAGTTCGAGGGATCAGAACAAATCTAGACTAAGTCCTAGCTTACTGCAACTTATGAGTATTTACCAAACATGTGTTGCTTCACTAGTGTAAATTATGACAAATGTCACCTGAAGTGTATGTACAATGCAAGGGCACAGAAAAAGACTTCCATTTTATCACACCCCACCCACCCACCCCCCCCCCCCCCCAACCCTTCTCCCAAAAAAAAAAAAAAAACCAACTCCACCAACTGAAGACCCCCCACCCCCGGGGTTCCCACCCCACCTACTGAAGACTGAAGCATGTAAAACCCATGCACATTTAATACCAATATATCTGAAACCCTTATTTCAAGGCATACAAGAAACTAAACTTTACTGAATCCCTTTCCAAGATAAACAACCTTTTATCACTAGTTATTTAACTAAACTTTACTGGATCCCTTTCCAAGATAAACAACCTTTTATCATTAGTTATTTAAGCACCAGTACTATTCTTACATGATGTTGAAAATTTCCGCTACGGATCCCATCAAGTTATTTTATGAGCAGCACACCAATATTCAAGAAGAACAATCAAGCCGAGGACAAACTTCTTGGCTGCAATTTTATTAATAACATCTCTCAAATTTTTCTCTCTCTCTAAAAAATGGGAACAAGAAAAAGTTACAACCCCAAAAAACTTCATTGTTCTTAATTGATCGAGCAGCAGCATTAGGTGAGTTCTCTTGATGGGCCTTGTGGGTCATCTCTCTACTCAATGCACTGATATTAAGTTGGCAACATATCTTTTTGATGTCAGTACAAATTCGGTGCTATAACTCATTTTCCCTGGTAAATGCATCTCTCCAGTCCTATAATAGACCTCATCAGGTCATGATTGGATTGGAAATTATCAAAAGCAGTAATACCATGAGCTTTATTGGTGAAAGGCTAGTAATATCTCCTCTAGATTTTCTCTCAAGTTCCAAAATGACTCTAACCTTGCCTCCTGACCACATATAATGACACTAAGTTCACTCCCTTAATTTATCCACAACAATTTACTCAATATAAGATGCATAAGTAGAAATTTATCATACTACTTGAAATAATGATATGCATGCCCAAGACAATGACAAAATAATGAAGTGCGCTGTTAATGACGTATACTATTTACTATCACCGGTGCCCCGTATCATCAAAAGTCATAATTATGCCAACAGAACCCTGAGAAACCGAGGAATAAATAGCTGAAAGTAAATCTAAATGTAAATGATAATAACCTGAGCAGGTTTCACTAATAAACATATTAAACATACTGATCTATATATAAAATGTGCTTTTGAAGCTTTATATATCAAATATTTACATAAAGGAAAACATGATATAAAGTCCACAAAACTATATGGCTCCCAAAAAGACAATCTCGAGGACAAGTCTTGTATCATTAGGGAACACAGCTTATAGCATGCTGAAACAGGAAGCCATCTTTAATATTAGAATTATGCTCAACAATATAGACTACCACTTCACTCCTAATGATAACAAAACTATGCACTAAATACTTGAAGCAGCTGGACAAAGTGAAAGTACTCAGGAAATATTGCAAGGCATTCGGTTACCTCATATATAGTAACAGCATTGAAATGTATGTGTGGCATCATTCTAAAAATTAGTAACAGGTGCTGTCCAGAAAAGGAAAACTCAACAACAGCAATCAACAAGCACAGAAGTTACAGAATTAGTTGTCTCACAACTCAGAATGGAAACCAAAAATACTAATAAAAAAGTTAACAGATGTAGACGGTCAATATGAAGATCAATAAATGCATCAATAATCAACTATAAGAAGCAGCATAGGATTCCCATGTTCGTTTACATTGAAATATTGAAAAGGATACTCTCAATGCTCTGTTGTGAACTGTTGAGTTTAGCAAGTTTGTCAATCAAAATTTGCGCATTAAAAGTCCCATCACCATTCATTTTTTGTTTTCTTGGTTTAGAGTTCTACGGATCCAGCACTAAGTAAACCTACGAAGATAGACAAGAAAGAGAAGTTAGTGTTTTATATCTTAAGATGGTAGAAGAACAAGAAATAGTTCAATTGTAAAGTTATGACATGAGATTAAAGCCTGCATCGATCATACTATACTTGGAATACATTTTTTCTAAGGAAATGAAGCAGCTAAGACATAATCAATATGACCAGAGTCATGCCATGCCATTTCCTATTTATAGCACATGCATCCAACAAATAACTTCACAAAAGCTTTCAACCAACCATCAGCTCAAGGATCTTTGATTTATTTTGTGTTTGTGTGTGACTGTAAAGGCAAACACTCAAAAAAAGTGTCAGAAAAATATTTGTACTCTACTAAGCAATTATGTCAAAATGAAAAGAAAATGCACAACCGTGATAGACAAACATGAGCATATATCACCACCATTTTAAGATCGCAAGAGAACAACGTCCAATTGTAAGAGTTATCGCATGACTAAAGTCCATAACGATTATACCATATTTGGAATAATATTTTTTAAAGAAATGAAGCAGTTAAGACATAACAAATATGACCACAGTCATGCTATGCCATTTCCTTTAGAAAGCACATGCATCCAACAAATAACCTCTACAACAAAAGCTTTCCACAAAAGATAAGTTCAAGGTCTTTAGATTTTGTGTGTGTTTGTGTATCTGTAAAACCAAACTCCAAAAAGATTACTCTCTTAAGCAAATTATGTCAAAATGAAAAGAAAATGAAAACCATATTAGACAAACATGAGCATATATTATCACCCCATCATGAAAATTTTACGTACATAGATAATAAAACAAGAAAGATTTTTTTTTTTAAGAAGAAAAGTGAAGATAAAAGATTTGAGCTTATGGATAGTTAAATATAATGGAAGCATAAGGTATAGAGGGTACTATATTTATCAATATTCAATGGTGTCTAAAAGTGATCCTTTATATTTACATAGTAAAACACTGGGTTTATAAAGCACATGATGTGCATCAGTTAACAATCAGTTGAGACTTAATCAATGCAATTAATGATAACGAGATATGCAAGTTATTATTATAAAACGTATCTGGATGCGAAAAGGAATACTACACTAAGACCTTCCCAGAACATGAAAGAAGGTTTTATGCAAAAACTAAGACAAATATGTGCTAAGGAGGTCAAGTCATGCAATACAAGACGATATAGTCTAGAAAGAATAGAACACAAAAAGTCATTAATAAGAAAGATTCATAATTTAAAAAAAAAAAAAAACTATAGATAACAAAATTTAACAGCCTGTATTTCTATAATGATACACATTAACTTCTCATGAATTATAAGGCGTCATTGGAGAATGCCTTCTAGTTTGACTCGTTTAGATAGTAACATGACTAAAAGATGAAAAACTGACCAATGAATCTCTCTTTAGCAGATTTACCAATTATTTCTTAAGTATTTCATCCACCGCTTTAGTCTAAACAAATTTGGAAGGTTGCATAGTAGCACACTTTGTAAAGAAAAGTATAGCTTTCCTACCTGAAGTTGGCCTATTAAGTTTCATGGCATGTATATCTTTTGACAATAACATGATAAACTTAATCTGCTTAAATATAATAATTGATAAACTCTATAAGTGACAATACAAGTAATCTTGCCATGAATCTAATGCATGCTCGTCCTTCAACCCTATACTGACGTAGGATCGAAGGGAGATAAGCGTTTTGTTGTGAATAATTGGGGATATGGGGATGAAATTAGGATTTGATAAAGGGGACAAGGCCTTAAACCTAAATAAATCACACGCTCACTCTCACACAAATCACTCAATAAAAGATTTATGAGTAGCAAATACTCTCTCAAAATAGATTTCTCTAAAACAATTCAATCTTCCAATGTTGAAAATAACACGTTATGAAACCCGTTATATTGCGTTATGTAACCTAACAGGACTCCAATGCTACGTAACAACTAAAAATAACTTAGTGCACCGTAACAGTACGTTTTTTTATGTTATTTTACGTAACATTACGTTATATTACGTTATTTACAATTATTTTTTAAGTAATTTCTATATTGTTGTTGATTATTATTTTGTTTATTAGCGAATTGTTGTAATTTTCTTGATTAGTTGTTGGCTTGTTTAATTACTTGTGGAATTATTAACTTATTAATTTGCGAATGTTTCCTTATTCACTTGTTATAATTCCTCTCCAGTTGCTAAAATATCTTACTTATTGATTTTATTAAATTTTTAACTGAACTGAAATCAACAATTATAAATAAGATAAATTGAACATTGCAAAATATAAATTAGAATTGAAATAAAAAATTTAAAACTTGTTATCTTGTTTAAGTGATGACTGGAATTACGGTTGGAGCCTTAATATAATTTATGAAGATAAATATGAAAATTATTATAAAACATAATATAAAATTAGAATAGTTATGTATTACAAAATGATTTTATATTCTTTTTTTATATTTTAAATTTATTTTTGAATTTATAAAAATTATTTTATATAGTTTTATATTTATTTTTAATTAAATAAATAGATATTTGCATAACTTACGTTATGCGTTACGCTATATGTGACATAACCTAACAAAGATAAAATGCTACGTTATCGTTATCGCTATTTTAAACATTGCATTCTTCATTTAGAAAACATGATCATAAAACAATATAGAAAAGTAAAAACTCTACGTACACCACGTGCAAAGAAAATCAAATCAAATCATATTAGAATCATAACTAAATCTAACTAAATCCTAACTAAATCCCTAATCAAATCTTGGCTAAATCTTAATCTCTATTGTGTCCATCAATTCTGCCCGGCTTGAAAACGTTCATCATTGGTATGGTGACGATAGTGTAAAACTGATCAATCTCCTCAAAACCTAGCAAAACTCTTCATCAATTCGAGTACAAGAAAATCGAACAAATTAGTAGACGGCAGGAATGGTGATAGAGAATTTGGAGAGATATCGAAGCCCACTTCTACTGATGCAAAGAATGAAGAACTGAGAATGAGAGTTGGAGGGTCAAGCAGAACGCTATATTTAGCTGAGCTGAGAATTAAAAAAGTTTGCCATGTAATTATGCAACATATCTATAAGAACCTTCATTGAGCATAATTTATCGTCGAATTTTCTCACAATAATTAAGTAGGATATAAGCAAGTGATACAAGTGTGCTAGGCCTCAAACTCTCCTCGTAAATATGGCTACTGAGTGCATCTGTGGTTGGCTCTGTCTGGTAGGAAAATTGTGCAACGCCCCTACCTAAAATACCTCTTTCAGTTTCCTTTTTATGTTTCATTGTCTTCTTCTAATTAGAAATCTCTTTCTACAATAATAGTTTTAATTAGCTACCATGTGGATCCAAAGATCAATCCAATATCTACCATTTAATTAGATTGATTTGATAAGATTGGACATTTTATTTGAAATTCCAAAAAAAAAATCCTAACAAAACCTATCATACCTAAAAGCCTTCCTAACAACCTAACCCTTTCTCAAAACCCATTGTACGTAGAGAAAACGAGAAAAAGAGAGACAGAAAATAGAGAGGAGAAATGGGAGAAGAAGGAATTTTGATTACCAATGATTACCAATTGTAGATCTACACCTTTGCCGTCCTCAAGGATCTTAGAGTGGTAGAGGCAAGTATTTTCATCCTTCTCTTTAAAGTTTTACTCTCTGATAAATATAGTATCTTATAGATGAAGTATAGACAAATGCATAGCATAACACCCTCCTCTTTATTTCGTTCCCATGTGTTAACAAAAAGAGAAAATCTTTCTATTACTAGATACAAGTGAAATTATCTTTCTTTTTATTTTCCTTAGTTGTGAAATAGAATTCTAAATGGGAAGAATATATATATATATATTGGGAATTAAAATATGGATTTCCCCCTTCTTAGCTCACTTTAATTTGTTAATGCGTAAATTAAATTTATTTTAATCAATTCTCTTAGGTAATAGGAAAAATTCAATATTTTGTATGATATGAAATCATTAGAAAGATATTGTTTGTACAAGTAATTGTTGGTCGTTACAAATTCTCACTGGCTATATTCATAGGGATAGGTCAAAGGAAACGTGAAAATTGATGTTTTGAGAAAGCCCAAATCCCAAATTTAGCCCCAATTTCCTAATGTCCTTGGGCACCCATCGTTTGATGGGGGATGACCCACCGTTGATGGCAGAAGTGCTATCGATAGTAGGAGTGGGCCTAGGTCCCAATCAATGGCAGAATGTTGCCATTAATGACATAACAGTGTTATTGATGGGCCTATATGTGTGGGCGTGAGTGTCTTTAATGAAATCTTGTTTTTATTTTTTTTAGTGCCATGTAATAAAAGACCATTATAGACATGTATACTTTTATTTAGAATCTTGCATGAAATTATAAACGTGTTATACTCATAAAATGTAATAAATTTATTGGATTAAGGAAGAACTTGAAGAAAGAACTATACATATATTTGAAGATGTATACTTTATGAAGTTATGCAACCAAACTTAAGAACCTGACTATGGAGATTCTGAGTAATTACTGAATTACCATCATTATTTATGGGGTCGTGCACCTGGAGTTTCCATTAATACCTAGTGGTTTGTCCTAGAGTATTACCAAGAATCATGATCGCGGTCAAGGATATGCACAGGTATGCATTGGATACTTGAAAAATATGTAACACTCTACTTCTGACAGTTCCAAATATATTCATAATTGATTTTAATAACATGTTTCCGATTTTACCTGTACTTTAGATTCTTTATTAATACTATCATAATACAATAACGATATGACATACATACACTTCCATTTTACATGATTTTCCCATCATTCAAGATAAACATGATACAATCTATATTTTACCTCATTCAATGATTTCCTCATGACACTACTATATATAGTTCATATTATTGATGTCATGCTTATTTATACATAGAGCATTCACGTGTGCATGTATCTTTTTATTGATGTGCATGTATCTTTTTATTGTTGCACTTGTTAAGTCGTTCTAACGATTCTCATTTGGCATGTCCAGATGAATTTGCTTTGCAGGTGACTGAGGACAAGGACCCACCGCACTTGAACAATACATCGAGGAAGGGGAAGGAGCTTACTAGATGCTTCCACATAATAAATCTTTACGAGAATATCTTAAATAATCCATATTCTATTATCTAATTAAGTAAATAATGTTATCCATTTTATTTTTATTTTTCAGTCCTAAGTTTTGGAATTGTAATAAGGATCATTATCTCTTGAAATTCTCTCATGTCTTTTGATTTGACTATTATTCCATTGAAATAAACTGTTCATTATTTCATATTGTCCTTTGTTATGTGTATATGACGTGATGTGGTAGTTGTACTAACTTGATTTACTAAACTTTTAAGCTTTCTGATATGTCGCCAAACACTACCTGTATCTCGAAATACGAAACGTTATAAATTGGATTGTCAATCCCTTGATTGGTGACAAACTCTATACTAGATTCCGTCTCAACCATAACATCACTTATATTCTTAAAAGCAACGTATCAGTGTGCTGATTCTTAGAAGAATAGTGGTAATCATAGTGCCAAAATTCTCTATAAGTAGAACACTTGATTGAGGAACAAGAAGTAGAGTATCCGTAACCTTCACGATTAGAACATTAATACCTATCCTTACAAGATTTTGGTGAAAAATTTGAAAGATGCAAAGCATACCATGCACAAAAATGAACTCGCAAGCGATTCCAATAAGGAAATCAATCGATACGTAAACACCACTCTTAATATCTTCAACTAATTAATAGAACATAATATATTGTTGCTCTGAAGTCAAGGAAAAGTAACGAATGAACTGTTCCAGATGCACCTCTAATCTTCATAACCCTTACGATCATTAAAACCCCAAAAATATGGAACATCATATATATCACGCTCCACTTAAGCTATATTAGTGTTAATGTACTATCCATAAAATATGAATTCCATAAGGAAACTCTAGAATTCAAAATTCAATGTATAAATATCCAAGATTCTCAATAGCTCGAATCTAGCTTAAATATCCTTGAATTAGGCTAGAAACGAGCTTTGAATCACTCCCAAATCCTTAAAGGGCCTATTGGACCAGCGGATTGGGTCGGATCCATTTTGATTCAAGTGGTTGATCTGAATCTAAATCTAATTGAAAACATGTCAGTTTACGAATTACTACTAACCCGATTTGAGTTCAGATATGTTTAGTTGAATTTGAGCCTACTTCATTGCTTCTTGGGCTCCACGAACAAATCTGATAACGGGGAGAAGTCCCAAAGAATTAGGGGAAGAGCTCAATGTCGAGAGGAGGTTAGCAAAGGTGGATTAATTATTGCTCGAGTAACTATTGGCTATCACAGAGGGAAGGCAAAGGGTTGGATAGTTCCAAAGGAAAAGGAGGCGATCGTTGGCAATGAGCGGCGTGGTTGTGCAGATGATAAGATAGCGAGCGAGGGGGTGAAATCTGGCTGTTGTCGTGGCTCAAAGAGGTTTTGATCGAGGCGACACACAGATGATAGCAAAGTCAATAGACCGCAGGAGAGTTGCATGCTGCTAACTTCGATCAGTGGCTACAATGATATTACAGAGGAAACCAATATCATCGAATGGCCAACATAGCCATTCAGCAACTGATAAGCACATATTTGATGGTAGATAGTGTTGTTGGGCTTCTAGAAGAACAACAGTGGATCTTCAGAAGGGGCGACAACGATGTCGAATTGGGGTCAGGGATTAACAGGCTTGATGAAAGATGTAGGAGTAGATCCAACGCAGTCAAAAGAAGATCCAACGCAGTCAAAAGAAGATCCAGTGATGTCGAAGGGTGGACCTTGGTGAGGATGGGTCAAGACTCAAAAGGTGACTTGGGTTGTCGCCTTTGTTTAGAAGTCAATGATCAAGGTGGAGCAAAAGTAACGAGGCTTCGTCGAAAGTTGGAGGCCTGTGAAGTGGAAGAGTGGAAGAGATTAATGACGAAGAAGATCTCGATGGAGTCACAGTTGAATTTCTCTACTTTATTTACTTGATGATAATTATGCTTCATTTTCTTAGACCTAATTTGTTTTTTATTTTTTTCAATTTTCTTTCTTGATCTATTTTTTTCCAATTTTTCCCTGAATTATTCTTTCTCTGATTTTTAAATTTTTTTTTAAATTAAAATGAAAGCGAAAAGAAAAGAAGATGGTACATGAAGAAGATGGATTTTTAACTATGATACTAAATTTGATGCATGACGTAATAGAAATTAGGGATTTGTAGTAGATAATTAGGGTTTTGAGAATGAAATTAGAGTTTGATAAAAAGGGAATTCCGGAATAAAATTCAAGCCTCACAACCAAGCAAATCACACGCCCACTCTCATATAAATCACCAGAGAAAAGACCACGTGCTTTAAAAATACATTTCTCTATAACTTCATTTTTCATTTCTAAAATATGATTACAAAACAATGTATATAGAAAACTATACATGCATCACGTACAAATAAAATAAAATCAAATTAAAATCCTAACAAAATCTAAACAAATCCTAACTAAATCTCTAATCTTGGCCTTTATTGTCACCATCATATACCCTTTCCTAACTTTATACGAACACTTTGCAGAACATTACCCCAATCTCTTTAGCAAATTTACCAACTATCATCTTAAGCCTTTAATCCGCCCCTTTAATCTGAACAAATTTGGAGAGGTTGCTTAGTTGCACACTTCATAAAGACAAGTATAGATTCCTAACCTGATAGTTGGCCTATTAGGTTTCATGGCATGACTTGCTTTTGACAATAATATGGTAACCCCTATTTCATTGTGATACTATAATTGATAAACTGTATAACAGGCAATTTCATACCTGTTACTAGGCAATTAAGCTATGAATCTACTGCATGCTATTACTTCAAACATATAACCTTTTCTAACTTTACTTCAAACCTATAACCATTTCTAACTTTCTACAGACATATTGTTCAACGTCAACTCCATCTAATTTCTATGTTTGCTTTCTTATGCATTTTCTTCTTCTTTATTTTAATTGGTAAATAAGGGAATTTAACCATAATAAAAAAGTTTGGACAACCAAGAAAGACATATCGTACATGATTATTCTAGTTCACAAGCATATCCACTCGTGTCAAGCTTTAGTTGCAGATTCTCTTTCCACTGGGTAAAAAAAGGAAGGAAAAAAGAGTTGCATACTGCAGCTAGTATTGAATCCAAAGATACTCAAACCTTTAAAAGTCATTAACCTTGGCTATGAATGCAAGAATTGCGGTACTGAATATACAATTTGCAACTAGTATTGAATCCAAAAATCCTCAAACTTTCAAAAGTGTTAACCTTGACTGTGAATACAAGTTAAAACAGGAATGCAAAAATCTCAGAAACTAGGGTACTGAATTTACAAAACCCACACAGAATCTAATACACTAAAAAATGCCATGAACTTCCATCTTCTCCTAAAATGGTATTTATTTCATTCTTTCCCTCTATCCCAATCAAAGAACCAAATCTACCTAATAAAAAGAACACCAAAATATATCGAAATATTTAAACAAAACCAAACCCATATTCTCGTTGGAAAGGTTTTATGTGGCCTTTCATGCCATAACTATTGGATATAAATTCATCTTACAACATATTCAATTTAATACTAATTATCAGGATCCTTGTGTCACTGCAGCGCACATGCTACTCCTTTCTGACTGAAAAAAGAAGTTATCATCTTCCAGCTGTTACAAAATTCTTGCTTTCCCAAATCCAACTCCGCCTAAATTAGAAAAGGGGCAAACAACTTCAAAGTTTCGAAATTTATAAACAAAAAACAAGCCACTGTTAGTAGTTACAGAACCAACCAAACTAAATCTTCTCCTTAAAAGTCTGTCCTTTAACTCTTCCTTCTCTATTTGCAACAAACAACAGCCCTTTACGGCTAAAAATGCAGCAGGTTTCAACAAAATCTCGAAGTTCAAATGGAAAAAACAAATCTTTCTAACTTTCCCTCACGTACAAATCAAAAAGCAAATTCAGTTCCAAAGAAAAAACCCTACAGCTTCACTCAACTAATCAACAAGACCAACAGCCGCAGCAAGGATCAAATTCCCTCAAAACAAGATCAAAATTTGTTGGGAAATTTACCTCGCAATCGTAATGCAGCTAAGTTAGAGGCGAATTCAAATCGGAGGACGAGGGCTTCACTAAAACCATCGCCCTCCCCCTCCTCCTTCGCGATAATTTAATCCAATCCAAAAGACGAAACTAGGGTTTTGGTTCTTCGACTCTCTCTCTCTCTCTGGCTCGCCCGCTCACTTTCCAAAAATTCTCTCTCTAGATATCTTCCAATTATGTCAAATCAGGAGAAAGAATTAGAAAAGGGTTTTTTTTTTTTTTTTTTTTTTTTTTTTTTTTTGAGATAGAGAGAGAGAGAAAGAGAGAGCAGGATAGAGTCTTTAGAGAGAGGGGGTTTTCTAGAGGACGGGGAATTAAAATATTTCGTTCCGTTAATGAACCTATGCGTTTGTACTTTTGAATCATTTATAGGGGAATTTCTAGATGGGCACAGAATTTTTCCTAGTGAGCCCACTTTTCCTAGTGCGCACATCTTGTATTTACAAAAATCTAGTTTTTTCCTAGTGAGCACACCTAAATACCTAGATTGCCCTCACATCTCCCCCTCTTTCTCTTCCAAACCGTTCCCAAAACCCAACCCCTCTTTCTCTCCCAAATCGTTTCCAAACCCAAACCCATTCCCAAATCAGACAGAAACCCATTCCCTCGTTGCTTCCCCTCTCTCTCGCCGCCGCTCGCAGCCTCGCCGCCGCCGCTCGCAGTCTCGCCGCCGCCGCTCGCAGTCTCGCCGACGCTCGCGGTGTCGCCGATGGTCGCGCGGACTCGCGCCACAGAACATGAGCTCGACTCCAGGAGCAGGAGCATTAAGGAGTAAGTAAGGTATTTAGTATGAAAATGTAATCACTGATAAAAGTTATGATTTTTTATGGATTATGATTTTAGACTGAGATTGAGTTGTTGTTGTTGGTGTTTCTTTTTTTTTTTTTTTGGTTGTTTGTTAGTTTTTTTTTTTTTTTTTGTTGGATTATGATTTTAGATTGTTTTAGATTGAGATTGAGTTTTATTTTTTATTTTTTTGTTGTGGGGAGTCAAATTAACTACAGACCATATAATAGTGGGGTTGAGTTGAGGACTATATGCATGTTATAAATGTAAATGATACTAAAATGTTAAAACTCAAATATATCAATGATGTATTGAGAACTTTAGAGACATTATGTTTATATAAGTTGTTTAGGTTCATTTCAAATAATATGATTGCTGGTACAATTATTTAGCTTAGATAGCTCAAAAATATTTCTTGTACCGAGATAATAAACATTAACTTAAATCATTTGTAATTTAGTAATTCACATGTATTTGAATCCTAAATATTTTAGAATTAACTTATCCACTTTTCATATGGGGATATTTATCATGTGCAAGTATATATGTGTAATGATGTGATCATAAATTTTTTGTCATATCCTTGCAGTAGTAGTTTCCTATTTTTCTAAATTTGGCATATAGATGTGTCCGTATCATACATGTATCCGTGATTCAAGATATCAATCCACTCCATTTCGTTTGTCCGTATCATACCTTATCGGTGCTTGTATTAGATAGTTAATTTTAGATTTTTGAATCGGGAATAAATTGAAATATCAAAAACATGTGTGTGTATGTTATGTTATTTAATAGATTTTTGAGAGGGGGCGCAAGATGTCCCGCAGACAAATAGTGAAGATGTCCCGCAGACAAATAATGATGAGGTAATATTCGGTTTTTTTATTCTTTGTAAATTAATCAAGTTTAATGGAACTTATATATGTTTTTGCCATAATATATGCAGAGAATTCAAAAGGCTATAGCAATTATTGATCCCTCCTTAGAGCAAGGCGAGACCATAAGTAAGAAGAGTTTGCTCTATAATGCCCTCGTGAAAATCAAATCAGTTCTAACTGGGTGCACCCAAACTGATATTGACACAGTAGCACAGCCCGTTGCGCAATCTCCCACCGATCGTCCTACCTCTTCAAGATGCCATCAACCTGCAAGGAAGCAACCCGCTCGGAAGTCTCGAAGAATCTAGAATTTGTTGTTATTTTTTAATATGAATCGCAAATTCAGAAAAATAGTTGTTAGCATGGAACAAATATTCCTTTTAGTTTGTCGTTCTTTTTAAATGAAGTTGTACTCAGCGAACATGTTATATATATAAAGTTGTAATTGCCATTGTTTTTAAATGAGCCTCAAACTCATTTTAAAAGTCGTTGTTCTGTATTTGAACCTATGAATTATTTGTTAATATTGGGTGTCAAGATACTTTTCATATTAATGATTTATTTGTTGTATATGCCTATGATTATGGATGAGCATATGTTTTCATTAATGTCTAACATGGGATTGGGTTAGCTTTTGTTTGGGTTAGGGAATAAGTACTTTGATCACTATGAGAAGGAAACCTGTAGTTTTTAGTGTTCAAAATTTATTTGGCAACGCACTGTATAACCTTCAAAACTATATTTACTTTAATGTTTGAGTGATGAAAATGAGCACTCAAAATTTCAGACATTTGCAAGCAATGAAACACCAAAATATCCAACGTTTTATGGATGAGCATATGTTTTCATTAATGTCTATTAATGTTGATATTTGTTGTATATATACATATAATTTATTTGTTGTATATGTCTCTCAAATCTTCTAGCATACTGTCTTCATTAATGTTACAGTTAACATATATAGTTTCTTTTGCACTTAACGAGCAAAAACTCTCAAATTTCTAGCCTCACCCCATATGTTTTACCCTCATATATTGTTCTAGTAGTCTATGATGTCAAGTTGTTGTTCGACACACCGTATTACTTAGTTTCTATAACCGTATCAGTCATCTGGGCTTATAGAACCAGATGAAGAGAGCCAATCCGGGACTGTAAACCCGGACAGAGACACCATGTCCGGACTGGCTAGCCCGGATGAAGTTTTTTAAATTTTGCAACTCCCGTCCGGGGTATCCAGCCCGGACAGAAACTCTCTCTCCGGGGTATCCAGCCCGGACGGAAACCCTCTGTCCGGGCTGGATACCCCGGACAGAGAGTTTCTGTCCGGACTGGATAGCCCGGACGGGAGTTGCAAAATTTAGAAAACTTCATCCGGGCTAGCTAATGACCACACCGGACGAGCCAGCAGAGCAGGAGAGCATCATCGCCGTCGTGAGCGAGGACGTCTTCATCTGGGCATCCCGCTCCTCAAGGACGAGAGAAGCGACACTATCCTCCTCAAGTTCTTGAGGGCGAGGGACTTCAAACCTAAAGAATCTCTGGCAATGATCAAGGACACCGTGAAATGGCGAGAGGAGTTCGGCATCGAGAAACTGATGGAGGAGGACCTCGAGCTCCCCGAGATGGAGAAGGTCGTGTCCATGAAAGGAGTCGACAAGCAGGGCCATCATGTTTGTTATAATGTCTACGGGGAGTTCCAGAACAAGCAGCTCTTCGACAAGGCATTTGGCGACGACGAGAAGAGGCAGAAGTTCTTGAGGTGGAGGATCCAGTACTTGGAGAAGGGGATCCGCGAGCTGCTCTCTCTCTCGTTTAACGCGGGAAAAGAAAGAACTCAGGTGGGAAGATGAAAGATTAGATGTAGAAGGGTATTTTGGACCAAAAAAAAATGGCAAAGTGGTAAAAAAAGAAGATTTTTAAAGTGGGCTCACTAGGAAAAATCTTGTGCCCATCTAGAAACTCCCATTTATAGGGGTATTATGGGAAAGAGATTCGGAACTGATTGCCACGTGGCTGCGGGGGAGTCTGGGCCTGTTTCTTTGTAATCTTTGGACCGCACAAAGAATTAGTATTGGTTCGGGTTGAGTAACAGATCGGGTCGGTTAGGCACCCATGCGTATCCGTGACCATTCAATTGACCCGCATACAAAGATTTTTTTTTTGGGTTAAATGGTGTATCGTCGTAGATATTAAAGAGAAAAAAAGAAACAGATAATTAACATAAAACAAGAAAGAAAATAACAGTACGAGTAGACGGAGTAGTAAAAGCCAAAAAAACTTTTAAAAAACATTGAGACATCAATATATTGTTCGACTTACCAAGAATGAACTATATGTCGAGCCGATTCATGAACACATCTAGTTCTCCAGCTTCAACTTACCATCGTGAGATTTCTTCTTTCGAGTCTACTAATATGTCCAACTTGTTGCTGAATTTCCAAGAAGAAATACAAATTCAAAATAAATTTTAGTGAAAAAAAGAATAGACTAAATCTAACACACTGTGCATAGGACATCAACTTATAACTCTTTCTGCCTCCATCCAATTGCTGTTAACAACTTCCTACGAATTGCTTTTTGCACGGACATGGTAACGAGCATAGTTGGCCTTGAGGCAACTAATACACACATATAGAGAGAGAGGAGATCGTCCTTAGTCTCCAAATGTTGGATGCATAAGCTCTCATTTTTTAGAATATTTCTAAGGGTATTTACAGATTTGTCCCTTAAATCTTTATAAATTATAATTTTGTCTCCCAAATCATCTAAGTTACTACAATTTAGTCTCATTTTCTAACTTCCGTTAGCCCAGTTTATTTTTTGACCTGATTTTCTCATTTTATCCATCCTTAATTCCTTCTTCTCTCTTCCTTCTCTCTTCTCCTTTTCTTTATTGGGTTTATTGGCTTCCCCCTTCTTCCTCTCTTCTATCTCTTTATTCTTTCTCCTTTTTCTTCATAAAGGTATTTAAGTCATTTCATTATTTAAAAAAAATAAAAATTAAATTCTGCCGTTTATTTGGACGGAAAAACTAACGGATGGACTAAATTGTAGTAATTTACAGGATTTAGGAGACTAAATCCTAAATATGAATATTTGGAGGACTAAATCATAATTTATAAAGATTTAAGGAACAAATATGTAAATATCCCTATTTCTAATCTCGATACTAGGTCTCAAAGGATAGCCTTGCAGGTCAGGGAAAGCCAAAGAAACAATTACCAATCTAGCCTTGACCGACAATGTGCCTTTTAAACTTGTAGACAAGGAAATGTGGCCACCGTACATATTTTTAGGAAATATATGTTAGATTTACCCAAAACTAACCTCCTAGTTCCATATCCAAGAACACTCATTCTTTACCCCTCTCCCTACGTATAGGTTTTTGGTAGTTGTTAGGCAAGTTAAGGTGCATAATCTTTCATTCTCCTTTGAACCCCCCTCAACTTTACTCATCATCTCCTAAGTTTCCACTAAATATCCATCCTATACATTTTATTCAAGACCCATTTTTAAAAGTTTTAAATCTTGTACTTCAGTGGAATATCTTGATCTTGTGGATCAGTACAAACC
Source organism: Dracaena cambodiana (assembly GCA_036321105.1). Classification (NCBI taxonomy): domain Eukaryota; kingdom Viridiplantae; phylum Streptophyta; class Magnoliopsida; order Asparagales; family Asparagaceae; genus Dracaena; species Dracaena cambodiana. The sequence continues at coordinate 5,632,247 of JAYEPQ010000004.1, forward strand.
TAGCCTTAACTGATAGCATGCCTTCTAAAACCTCTAAATAAGGAGGTGTGCTCACGATACATGACTGAAAAAATATGTCGCTTTACTCCCAAATTGTCTTCCTGATTTTCCCAACAAAATTCTTTATTTCTTCTTATATTATACATCTCTGCTAGTTGTTGGGCAAGTAAAGTAATCTAATTTTTCATTTCCCTTTGAACCTCCACATCAAGCAACTTATGGTGTGTTTGTTTGCATGGAAGTAGTGAAAGTAAAGCTACTTCCACTACTTCAAGTGTTTGTTTAGTCAAAAATGAAGTTGAAAATTACTTCTTAATTGATGAGATGGCGCCTGTGTGGTACTTCACTTCCAAAACTTTCTTGCTTATACTTTGAGGTTGAAAATGGTTAGGAAGTAAAGAAGAAGATAAAAAAATATTTTTTTATTTGCATGTCATCATTGTCTTTCAAAAGTTATATCTTTATCTCTAATAAATAAATAAAATAATATAAACTATGTTTATTTAATTAATTAAATAATACTCTTCACTTCCAAACACACTTTTTTCTTCCAGTACATTAGTAAACAAACACAAAAAAAGAATTTTTCTTCTACTTCAATTTTAAAAGTTACTTCTCAATTTATTCTTAGAACTTCTACCTCGACTTTACTCATCATCTTCTACGACTATTGTTTTAAGTTCAAAGATGTGTATTTCAGTGCAATATCTTTGCACCAATTATCCTTCCAGCTCAAGCATTTTCTTATACCCAATTTCCTAAATTTTAATATTGATTTGGCTTTTACTAAAATAGAAACAAAATTAATAGTTTTCGATAAATATAACATCTTCTATCCATTTGATGAAATGACAAATTAACTCTAAAATTTATGAAACTTAATCCTAAATAAGGTTTGTAGGTTGAGATCATGATTCCAAAAAAACAACAAATAAATAATAGAAGCACTTTTTTCCCATTGTTAGCTCTCGTAACTTATATGAATTACCTGGTCATTTACAACTATATATATATATATATATGAAAATGAGCTGACAGCTCACGCAAGTTACCTGAACTGCAGTCCATTTCTACTATCTCTAATAATCCGTTTTAAAAAATTTCTTTTGGATTATGATCTCGACCCTTTAGGGTTCACTTATACCTAATTTCTTAGATTTTAGTTTTGATTTGGTCCTCCAACAAGTTAACACAAAATTAACGGTTTTCAATGAATAAAACATTTTGCATGCACTTGATGAAAGGGTAAATAAACTCCAAAATTTATGAAATTCAATCCGAAAGACAGTTAAGGAGGTAGAGATAGTAATTGTAAAAACAATTGAAAAAAAATCATTCGATCATTATATTTTTGCTGCTACCTCACGTCACTTTTCCTGAACTGACAGCTCACCTACAATAATCATATATATATATATATATATATATATATATATATATATATATATATATATATATATATATATATATATATATATATATATATATATATATATATATATAAGTGGACATAAGATGTCCCCGTATGGAGGTGTTTATGGAGATGTCTCTAAATTTCAACACAGAGGGTGTATGTGGACGATCTGAACCGTTCATTGTGATCTCCATACTCTAAAATAATGTTATACAAACAATTAGCGAAAAGTAACGAGAGGTTTTCTACGGACCACTTTCCATGACCATTTTCCGTGAACCAATCCAGAAAAGTGAAAAAAAAATGAAAATTGTTGGATCCCACTAGTCCACTTTTTTATTTTCTATTTTTCATAAACTAATCGGCCGTAAATGATAGGACAAACCTCTATCTTAGTAAGTACAAACTCAGAACATATACATATCTGTTTCCTCTCTATCATCACCATATTCTTTCTAAACCACATCTACCAAACCCTAAACTTCCCATTCATTCTCCAGGATCATACTTCCAAATGCAAACCAGTCTTAGATCCAACAACCAAATTCTTGATAAATCTGTGAAATAATCCTTTAATTTTTTTTTTCTTTCATAATTCCATTCCTAAATTCAACTCTAGATGCTATGTTACGTTCAATACCTCTTGTTTTTAATAAGTCCAATTCTAAATACAACCTTAACTCCTATTGATTTTTCCCAAATGCAAATCTAATATAAAGTACCTTTGATTCTCCATAATATTAACCATTATCAATCCAACATGTTGTAATTCAAAATATATGAAAAAGATAAGATAAAAGGGAGTAAGGGTTATGGTAGGTTGGAAGAAGAAATATGGAAATGGACGAAGAAAAAAAAAAAAAAAAAACAAATAAGTGACCCATTATTATAACATTCTGAATAATTAGTTCCTATCTATCAAAGGCTCAAATTGGACATAAATTCGGATTAGAAGAAGAGTTACGCATCTAACATGGATTAAATTAACTTTACGCATTTCATAGTGTTTGGATATTATTTTTCAGGCAACATACTTCTTCGAGAGAAAATCCATGCTACTCTTAGCATATAAACAGGTTAGTAAATCCTAATTTAGTCTAAAATGAATGTTCTAATTTCTTATCCCAACTTACTTTTAGATCATTAGTAATCAAAAAACTGTTTGGCAACATAAATAGGATTAGGGATGTTGAATTCATGTATGTTTGAACATTGAGATTTTGAGTCAATTCAATAGTTCAAAAAATAATTGAATTAGGTAAATGGAAAATGACTTCAAAGTAGAATACATGACAAAAAAAATAAAGAAAAGATAGTCCCATATCGGTAAAAGTGTTGTTAGTTTGTGGGTTTATATATGATTGTTTGTTCCATTGTATTACTTATGTAATAAGAGGAGAAACCTTGAGTACCACGTGTGATATCCCATAAATAGGCTTGTCCCAGTCTCATTTCAGAACACAGTTTTTTCTTTTCTTCTTCTTTTTTCTGCAGGCAAGAAATCTCTGTCTCCGGACAAGAGTTTTCTATCTCTAGTAGAAATGTCATGTTTTGTCTTGCATTACATCACACAAAGGATTGCTGCTTCATAAATGTCATGTTCTGTCTTGCATTACATCGCACAAAATGATTGCTGCTTCCTTCCTATTGCAGAGAGATCGTTGCATTCTAGGAGACTGACACCCACTGTAATCCAGAAGTATATCAGTGGAGAGCGAATCGGTCTTAAAAAGATAACTTTAAATACTAACCTTGATCATTATCCAACTTCTATTATCATCCAAACTGCGATCATCTTCTGCATACAATCGGCTTCAAACAGTAAAGTATTCTAACTTACTTTCATTCCTACATTGTTCTGTTTAGATAATTAAACTAATTACTTACACACACACACACACACACACACACACACACACACACACACACATATATATATATATATATATATATATATATATATATATATATATATATATATATATATATATATATATATATATATATATAAACATATATATATATATATATATATATATATATATATATATAAACATATATATATATATATATATATATATATATATATATATATATATATATATATATATATATATATATATATATATATATATATATATATATATATATATATATATATATATATATATATATATATATATATATATATAAACATATCTATATGTATATATACATATATATATGTATGTACACACATATATATATAATTATATTTCCTTTCTAAAGTAATAAACTGTTTATATTATTTAAATCAATTCGTATTTCATATATTTGTTCTGAAAATTCACCCAACAACAATTCTGGTTTAGATAATAAGATTTAATCTTATATAACTTATAACAGTATCTAATCTGTCACGTAAAACCAACAAGAGGTCCTTAACCCAGGGTTTAACCCACTGCTAAACAAAACATAGAGTCATGAATTTATCAATATACAGGGCAAACTAGACATTTTCCAATTTTTGTTACCAACATTAGGTTTAGACAGGGACTTCTTTTGGAGATTGGCATAAATACACATAGAAAACTTCAATGCTAGGGAAAAGAACTCTACTATAGTATGAAAAGGAATCTCTTTTACTCTTTATATGCTACAATTGTCCTCCACAAGTTTCGATTTCACTAGTTTTGCATGCATTGACTCTACTATAGTATGAAAAGGAATCTCTTTTAAAAACTTTCCTTATCAAATGTGGGTTGGGACCATTATGATACAAACAATAAATATATAGGGATTTATTGGCAATTACTTAGAATATATAAGGTTAAGAGCATTCTTATCAGAATTACTATATTATCAAACGGTGATATGTGATATAATTGCAGAATTTTATGTTTAGTATAGTCTTTAAATATAGGTCCCATGCATCAAAATTTAGTACAAAATTTAAAGAATCACCAAAATTTGTGATTCTTTTTCCAATCACTATTCATCTATGGTGGAGTCCCACACCTTTTGTCCTTCTTCAAAAAATATAAGAAAGTTCATGTGATGGTTAAATATAATATTCTAATATAATAGTGTATGAGATGATGAGATATAATAATTAAAATAGAAAAGATATAATATTTTAATTGAATGGTGATTAGAATTAGAGATATAATAATTTGAAATATGGTAAGATATAATATTGCAATAGGATGGTTATTGGAATAGAGATTTGATTATGGAAAAATAGAAAAGTAAATCATCTTCAAATGGTAAGACTTAAATGATGATTCAGTTTTGGTAATACTGATAAGAATGCCCTTAATAGTTATCTTAATAGCTAAAGCTACATATTGATATGACAATATAACAAATATGCAATAGAAAATTTTAAATGTACTTATCAATTTTCTAAGTAACCCCACTTTTAAGTTACCCTATATTGTAAAAAAATAAGGATTTTTTCTAAATACAACCAATTATATTTCTAAGTTATCATTACTTTCTATTTTTCTTTATTTTTTCTCTCTCCTTTATTTCTCGTTACCCATGACCGACTCCGTCATCGCCTCCTACCCCACCGTCAACCCCACCGTCAACCCCACCGTCATCCTCTTCCTTAGTGACCCTACCATTTATGCGCCCTCCCTAGCTCCTCTAAATAATCTTCAAAAAGTAATTTATTTTAACTACTTTTAATTTAATTTAGGATGTAAGTCCCTATTAAATTTTATATTTAGATATTAGTCCCTAACAAATTATTAATTAGATATTAGTCCCAACAATGTGAGACTTACCTTATAACAGTCATTCTGTTAAATATTTCTTCTAAAATATTAACTAACCATGATTAAGATTTAAGCATAATAATAAACTTACTTAGTTATTTCAACTTAACTAATCAAATTAAGTTATTTACTTTCTTTTACTTCATCTTCTTTCTCTCTTTGACTAACCTATTAACAACAAAATTTACAAAATAGACAAAGAAGATTTCTAATGAGCCGTGAAAACTCTCATTTTTGATCTATCATAGAGATAATTAGTTTGGCCCCTTTTAGTAATTTTAAGATTTTAAATTTACAATTGTAATTAACTAATATTAACTTATAACAAATAGACATAGGTACCATTAGCAAATAATCACAATGATATTGGGAACTAATATCCAAATAACGAATCATTAGGAACTATTATCAAGAATGAAAATTATTAGGGACCAATATCCTAAACAACTCATTAATCTTTTAATTTCTTTTATTTTTTTTATTACCGAGAATTGATAAAGTTCAAATTCTTACTTATTTTTTTTGGAATATTGAGAATTATTAGAGTTTGAATTCTTTCTATTTTTAAAGTATTGAGAATTATTAGTGCTTGAACTCTTTCTATCTTGAAAATATTGAAAACTATTAGAATTTTAATATGAGATATTAAGAAAGAAGCATGAGAGAAAAAAGAGGAACAGATAAATTTATAATAAAATTAAAGAAGATAACAATAAATTCTTCACTTGTCATAAAATTAAATTCATCAATTGATTCTTTAAAAAATTGGTGAGTGCACTTAGAATTTTCCATTTTAGAATTCTATTTTAGCACACCATTTTGCTTAGTGAGCCCACTTTCTAAAATTGTAAAATTACAAATTTGCAATTAGTTTTTATGACTTAGTTTTTTCTCCTAATCATGGATTAATCCCGAATGATATTAAATCGGTTCAGTCTAATCTTTAAAAAACAGTTCAGAAACTAATCTCCCTCTGAGAAAGGTTGAAGTTTTTGTGCTCAAATAGAATTTCTCACTGGATATTAGGCCATAAAATCAAACTTAAAAATAGGAGAAGATATTTCAGCTGAGAAAAAAAAAAGAGAAATTGAAAAAAATGATGTAAGATAAAAAAAAGAAAATCTAAATTCATGGGAAGTTCTAAATGCGCACCACATTTGTCTTAGTGAGCACCATTTCCCCTGTGTAATCACTTTACTATAGGATGTGGTGCTCACTAAGTAGGATGTGGTGCTCACTAGGTAAAATGTGTTGCGCATTTAGAATTTCCCTAAATTCATGTATCAAATTAATATCCCGTAATCAATAAATACACAGAATTCAATGGCCGGCTGGGGTCGTCAACTATTTTCATTCTCGCTTCTAGGGAGTTTCCAAAGGAGGACACCAATTTCACTAGTGAGCCCACCAGATAGTGAAATTTTGGTCGTGCTGAAGGTTGACAAGTGGGCTCACCACGAAAAATGGTGTGCTCCGTTGGAAACTCCCTCGCTTCAAAGCGGAAAAAAACGGACTTCTGTTGTTCACCGCGTTCTCGCTTGTTTCTTACGGGGTTCTCCTTTGTTTCCTTTTGCAGTATTTAATGGCGAATTAGGCCCCTGTGCTGATAAAAAAGTGGTTGGTCTAAATCAAAATCCAATCTTTGCTGGTTATTCACTGAGTTCGGATCGTGTAGCGAGATGGGTTGCTTTCCTTGCTTCGATTCGGAGGTCGGAGATGAGTCCGAAGCGAGGATTAGGGTTGGTGGAGTTGATGATGAGAAGATGGAGAAGCCCATGGTTTCTCCTCGGATTCATACCTTGGTTTCTTCAAGTGAGTTGGATTTTTCTCTATTTTTTAAATTTTAATTTTTTTTGAGCAATTCGGATCTGATTGTTCTGGATCCGATTAGTTCCCACTTGGGTATTTCTTATTTTCATTTAGTTTTGATTAATTAGGTCAAAAGGTACAAATTTGTTTCTTGTAGTCCGTAGATTTTATGCTTCACTTCAAGAATTTAGAAAAGCAAAAGAAGGGCAGATGCTTGTTCTTGATTATTGTTAAAGTTATGTCCTTTGAGTTTAATGAAATTGACTCTAAAAAAATTGTTGGTTTGTTTCTGATTAAGATTGCTATTGATATCGGTGTCCTGTGGATCTGATTTCTATATCTTGAAGCCTTAGTTTTTGATCATAGAAATATGTTAGAGTTTAATCTTAATATGAATTCAGTCTCTATAATTACAGTTCAATTCCTTAGTTAAGGGGTAGGCAAGTGTCTCTTTGATTGGTTCTTGATGGTTAGATTTTATTCAATCTAATCAGTATTTATCAGTCCTTATCCCACTATTTTTCATGGGATTGTGAATAAATATATTTCAGAAGTTTTAATAATGCTTTTCAAATGTCTAGCAAAGTCATATGTTGTGAGTTTCACAGCACGGAAACCGAGTCATAGAGATGGTAGAGTTTGGTAACTCTGATACTGAGTCTTAGAGATGATAGAATTTGGAAGCACTGATAGTACTAGGATCAAGTCAAGTTTATTTCTCCTTCGTTGTAGGTAAATTTCTTATTGTTGCATCTGATCACAGCTTGTCGAGGCTTAGGTGTTGGGTTTGTGTCTCGCATCCGTTGAGTATCCAGATGTGATTAAGAATCACAAGAAGTTCCAGTTGGACTTGAGTTGGAAAACCAGAGTTTTAATTGGATTGGAGCACCAATTAGATGGTAATAGTGCTATTCTAATGGGAATAGGATAGGAACACTATATATATATATATCTCTTGTATGTGATATGAGAGAACAGAGAGCAATTGGCTGAGAGAGATACTTCTGTTATTATGAGAGATGTGAGAGGTAGAGAGATACTTGGATCTCTTCTTGTAACCTATTTTTTCTCATAGTGGATATTTCTCTCGTTGTTCCCGTAGACGTAGATCGAACTTGGTCGGCCGAGCCACGTTAATTCTTGTGTTTTTCTTGTGTTGTATTGTTTTCTTCGTCTCTACAATCTCGATGGGGGGATTCGATTCCCAACATTAAGTTCGTCGGCCTTCATGTTGTATTCTGATCTACGTGCCATAAGTTTCATTTTGTGCAGTCTAGACATTCAAGGAAACTGTAGTGATTGTTGTTTTTGATGGTCTGATCTGGTTCCAAGTTATTAATAACGAGTTCAAGGAAACTGTACAAACTGTTATTTAGTTTGTAGTTTCCATCCATTTCTTAATTCTAATCAGTTCAATTTACAGACCTAGAACGATCAGTGTCAAACTAGAAACATACTATGTGACTTTGACAAGTATGGACTATAGATATCAGATATTAAAAGACTTTGGGTAAATTCTGGTTTGTGCTTTCTCCATATTGACTTTTTCTTCAACTAGATTTTTTCCAATATAAGATGATATGATCTGATCCCAAGTGATTTAATACAAAGAATTTTTACATTTTTCATTCGCTTTTGAGGTTGGTCAGGATGAAATTAGATACTAGCTTTCTGTTTGAGGTTTTGAAGACTTTTCAGATTTGTGGATAGTACATAGAAAGGAACTGCTGAATGTTAGTTCCTCAACCTCACTTTATTTTCATGTTAGAATCTTAATATTTCAATATTAGTCTCTTAATCATTCAAGTTATCCTAATAGTCCTTGTAGTTTGATTAAACTGCTAGTATTCTGATAATTCTATCAACTCTGTTAAGGATAATGTTAAGACCAGTTTGTCCCTCCACCAGTCATCTGCATTGTCGTATTTCCTGTCTTCAACTTCATCAAATATCTTTGTCACTCAAAAGCTACCATCATTTCCTCTAATGAGAATGGATAAGGAACATAAGCAGGTTTGAATGCCATTATCTATTGGAATTATTTAAATAATCTGATCTCAATGATATAATCTAACTAGAAGGATTAGTTTGATGCAACTTAAATGATTTCAGGGATTAATGAAAATATTTAAAGATTTGAGGGATCAACGGAAACAAGTCTAATTTCTGTAACTAGTCTCAAAAACTCTCTTGGTAAATTTTCTGGATGTGGAACTTTATATTTATTGGAATGATGATGTATCTTGGTTAGGGTACAAATTTTATTTTCTTTGAGAATGATAATGAGCTTTTTCTAGAAATGTCATATCCTTTGATCTTTGTTTCATCAACTAATTTAGTTTTCACCTTTGTTCATCAAATAATGAGAAAGAGTAGATATTCTAATATTGCATGAATCTAATTGATGCAGGAAGTTCAGGGTACTTTAGTAACTTATAGTTTCCAGATTCTTAGACATTATGATCAATTGCTGATTTCATTGGGTGTGGATCCAGATCAGTTTTTATATTGAGTCGTATAATTCTTTGAGCTTCCGATTTGAAATCTTTTAATACTAATAACTTCAAGTGATTCCTAATAAAGACTTAGTCTAGCTGACCTGAAGATTGTATTTAGAGTTTTCTTCGGGGTAATGGGTTGTTTTGAACTTCTTATTTAACATGTTAGTCTGTTTGTTAAATGTGGATCTAATTGTTACGTTCTTACTTGAATATTTAATTTCCTTTTGGCCTTGTTTGGCCAGTGGACTAAGGAAGAATAGGGTTAATTACTCGTTAACTCCACCCAAACACATTAATAAATTGATGGATTTAGGGATTAGGACTTGGATCTAGATTTTTCTACTCCTTCCTATTCCTTTACTAAAAACACATGATTCCTCCTCCTCAACTTCTGTCTCCGAACAAGGCATTTGACATCTTGCAATAGAGCAATGTTCACTTTGATAAGTTGTTATCAGATGGCTCAATACAAGGCATCCTTTTGATTCTTATCGAATTGGAATTTTATTTATGACCTGCGAGTTTGATTGAGCTGACATTTACATACTGCAAGTGACGGTCCCATCTGGGCACAAAGTTAAGCTATCCTACCTCCACTGTCTTGGAGGTAGGTTAATTTTAACTCTAAAAATCTCAACTGAGGGCTGTTTGGCAAAACAATTGGATTTGAGATAACTCTAGTTATCTCAATTCTACAGTTGATATAAAAAATGGAGGTAGCAAAACTCTACTCCTACAGCTGTTATCTTATAGTTGTATTTTTATACAATACAAACACATCACAAAATAGACTTTAGGAAACTAGAGTAGAGCCTTGCAGTGTGGAGTTTGCATAACCTATACCTCCACTCCACTGAAAATATACCTATAGTTTTCTAAACTCCACTCTCAAACATATCCTAAAAGATGATCCTAACATTTTCTAATGATTGAGGCTTTGAGAATTGAGCCAGTTGACTTCTTTCTTTGATTTGTTATGGAGTGCATAATTTTCTTGTTGAGGGATATGTATGCTACATATGTCGAAGAATATACATCTCCGTCATATTGTTTTTTTTTTAAATTTGTATTTTTTTGTGGATATTTAGGAACAGATAGTCCAAAAGACAAAAAGAATTCCTACTCGAAGAAGGAATCTATGAATCCAAAGGATGTTCTTGGTGTCACTAGTTCTGCACAGATTTTCACCTTAAAGGAGCTTGCGGCTGCTACAAAAAACTTCAGACCAGAATGCTTCATAGGAGAAGGGGGATTTGGGCGTGTATATAAAGGACGTTTACAGAGTACTGGACAGGTAAACTATTTAATGCCTACTTTGTGGTTTTCTTGTTAATCTTCAGACTAATTGCCGATCACCATTTATCTCTTCCATAAATTTGGGCTCCTCTATCAGAGCATGCTGGAAAATTATGACCTAAAGTTGGTGGTTACTTATGGCTGTTGGGTCTGTTCTGATGGTGCAGATTGTGGCTGTAAAACAATTAGATACAAGTGGGCTCCAGGGTACTCGAGAATTTCTTGTGGAGGTTATCATGCTTAGCGTACTGCATCATCCGAACCTTGTTAATTTAATTGGTTATTGTTATGATGGAGAACAACGACTTCTAGTGTATGAGTTTATGCCTTTGGGATCGTTGGAAGATCATTTGCATGGTACCATTTCTAACTCTCATGTTTGGATCAAATTGCTTGGCTTATTCTCTGTAGAAAATTTTTTGTAGCTTATGGTCATTCCTTTATCATTTATTTTATTCTTTATTAAAGTGTAAGAGAAACAACCTATTTCCAAAATTGCTTATTAGTTCCTTAGAGTAAATATTATTCTTTTTTGCTCTTTTCTTTCATATTCTTTGTTCAAGTATCATGTGTGTAACTTGCATTAGACACTCTTTTACTAGAGTTATTTGCTAATTTTCAGTCCTGTTCTATCAGCAGGGAACTAGCGGGGAACTAATGGTTTTGAAACTACATAATATTCTCACCTCTTAAAGCCTTACTCCCTCCTCCCCTTACGCTATGATGCACTTGTTCGTCCAATTGGGTCTAGAACCTGAATCCGGACAATATAAATAAGCAATGGACTGGTTGATGAGTAGTGGACTGACCCAAGTATTCTAGTCACTTTTCAACTCAAAATACACTTGTAATTGGAGAAAATATAAACATTTTAAATTTAATTAAAATTGATAGTAAAGTATTTAATATTTAGAGAAGCAAAGTTATTGGGAAGTCAAAAGGCTACATGAAACATTTATACTGTTATTGCTTTTAATTAGAAATCTTATTTTTCTAGTTTCCTATGGAGTAGGCTTTAAAAACAACCTTATTCCCTTTGGCGTTATAATATTAGAAATTGTGTGATTTTTTACCGGTCATACAAGTTTCTTAAAGCAGTAAGAAATGTGAAACCTATAAACTTCTGATATAGTTTAGATTTACTGTTCACAAACGACTTATATGTTTCGTAGGTTACTAATCTAATTTTTAAAAAAAATGTAAGAATCCCATGGCGGGGTCATACCAGTGGTTTTCCCTAATATAGCTATTCTTTAATAAGACATGACATAACTGCTGTATTGGCTTGATATGCATTGTCCATAGTTACCTAAAAGCTTGAGCCTTGCTTGGTAATCTTTCTCTAGCTTATGAATGCAGTGTGGAAGCTGGTTTGCCCAGTCGGTGGTACCAATGCTTCCAAAAGGATGGTTCTAGTTTCGATTCTTAACGATGTTCATTAGAGGATTAACTTGAATAATTAATCAGGCTAAGACCTTTCTTACAAAAAAAGAGCTTTCTTATCTACTTTAACAAAATGTAAATAGTCATGTGTCGGGGTCATACTTGTGGTTTGTACATCATCTTGTGATATTCACTATGATTTAATAGTCTCTTCTTTAATAGAAATGACATAAATGCTACGTCAGTGTGATATGGCATATGGTCATTAAGTTACCTAATAGCTTTAGTCTTTAAATTCAAGTGGTCATCAACAGGATAAGTTTTCAAGAGGTCCAGGCTGCAAATCTCATTATAAACAACTTGAAGTTGGCACAGTTTATTTGCATTATGCATATGAGATGGCACATGCGTAAAGGAGGGAGGCATGCGTACAAAAAGCTTTCTTCTTCTTCTTCTTCTTCTTCTTCTTTCTTTTTGGAAGAAGGGGTGTGTGGCTTGTCGGTAGTGGTGACATATGCTGTTGGCCCATATCCTCTTAGCTTAAGCTTTTGGGTGAAGTTCTGCGACATGCACCTCTTAGGCTTGGAAATTTACATAAGTACTTTAAAGTTAATTGGAACTATAACTGGATAAATAGTGTTTCTTTGTGGAAATTTAGACTTGTTGATCTCCAGCATGAGAGAATTTTGTTTGGAAGAAGTATGAGATGCGCAGATATCTACTTCTGTGCACTTTTTTTTTTGTATGTCTGCCTTTGTTTTAATCATTCAAGTACTACTGTATGTATCATCTCACAGTCACATTTGGTTCTAAGTTCAGCAGGTTCAGATAAAAGTAACATTAGTTAAAAGATGTAGCATGACCATGAGGATGTTTAATGAACTCCTTAAAATTTCAGATACTTATTATCTCTCGCTGAAGTAACAAGAGATAATATCTTTTTTTTCCCCCTAGACCTTCCACCTGATAAAGAAGCCTTGGATTGGAACACACGGATGAAGATTGCGGCAGGGGCAGCTAAAGGATTGGAACATCTTCATGACAAAGCCAACCCTCCTGTTATCTACCGGGACTTCAAATCATCCAATATATTGCTAGATGAGGGGTTCCACCCTAAATTATCAGATTTTGGGCTCGCAAAGCTTGGTCCTACTGGTGACAAATCTCACGTTTCCACGAGGGTCATGGGGACGTATGGATATTGCGCCCCAGAATATGCCATGACAGGCCAGTTAACGAGCAAGTCTGATGTCTATAGCTTTGGTGTTGTTCTACTGGAGCTGATCACAGGACGGAAGGCCTTTGATAGCACTAAAGCACATGGACAGCAGAGTCTCATTGCATGGGTAATATACACTTATCTTGCGCTACATTATACAGTTTATTTACTTCATTATTATTTTCAATTTTTCCCACATCTTGTTTTAATTTTTTACCTAGAGCCCTACACATAGATTTATAATTAAAATTTTTTTAAGGTTTATATCCAGGGATTAAATAATAATTGCTAGCATTTACATAATTTATCTGCTCCTTGGTTTTATTGAGAATACCCATCATTTCTCATGTAGAAGTTGATATGCAGTTGGATTTAAGTGTCCGGGAGTGGCTGTGGGCTTGTTGGGTTCCATAGTTCGTTTCTTCCAATATATCTTTTATTTATTAGCTTGTGAAAAATAGTGAGGTGGAATGAGCATATGCTCATGGTCAAGATATATCTCGATCGAGCCGCTTTTAATATCAGGGATCAATCATTCACGAAGATATTGAGATTGAGAAAATGTGATGCATGGGATCAAGCATGGTGATTAAAATGAAGCGCTTCAAGCATTGGGAAGTATGTGTGATTGCCAAATATCAATGAAGTTGAAAGGAGAATTTTCGAGGATGACTTTTATGTCCAACAATGCTTCATGGTTTAGAATGTTAGGCAATTAAAAAACAACACATTTCAAGAGCGAGTTTGGCAGAGATGCGAATGTTAAGATGGTTGAGTAACAATACGCTAAGAGTTAGGATGAGAAATGAGTGCATCCAGAATAAGTTAACTACTGAGGATGAGAGAGAATATATTGAGATGATTTGTGCAGGTGCAACGAAGTCCTATTAGTGCACCACTATGGAGATGTGATTAGCATCATAATTAATGGACTGTGGAGAATTAGAGGCAGGCCTAAACAAATACGAAGCAATTGGAAAAGACATGAAAATTGTTAACTTAATCATGGTGGCTTTTCGAGAATATTCTGGGAATCCTCGAATCCATGAAGGAAGACAGAATCCACCAAACTATAAGAACAATATTCTCAAAAAAAAAAAAAAATTATTAATCAAAGTCTGAATAAAATAATGCAATAGGATCAGAGCATTTCTCTTGCAATTATTGCAATACAGAAAATGGCTCTGACCTTGAAGCTTGAAGTGGAGAAAAACCCGATAAAGAAATAATTTTGGGCCAAGGCAAGTGACCGTTTAGAACCCGACGAACGTGCTATATGAAAAGGAATCTATATAAATTTAGAGGATGCCGCTTTGTCTTCGATCAAATGATAAGGAAAGAAAAATGCCAAGAAAGAAAATAGTGTGTAAATTACATATGATCTTCTTATGGAAGAGGCTGAAAAAATGGAGATCATAATTAATAGGAAGAGCATTGTTTTAGACTTAGAGTTTGAAGAAAAATTTGTTCACAAGGGTGCGATAACAGTGTTGAGATCACAGGTGAGGTTTGAACTTCAATAGATTTTGATATGGAGCCCTTATCATGTCGTATCATCAAAGTATTTTTGTTACATGCAAGTCCGAAAACGAGGATACAGCAGCTTACAGAAATGAGGACACTTTTGAAGTCATTTGTCGGGAGAATTAATGTCAAAACACTTGATGGATGGTCTAGCGTTTATTATGCTAGATTTGATGGGATTCTTCTATCTCTAGGTGGTCGAGTCAAAATCTCATAGCTGCAACAATCCAACTGAGGATGGAGGCATTATTGTCACCCAAAAGGGTAAGAATATTGCTACTAAAGCAAAGAAAGTGAGAAATTTATATGGAATCTAGTGAGAGCCAGTCTGATCAACTGTTTGTAGGTGTGGAACAATTATAGATTGCACGTGCAGTTTCCAGGCCAATGAGATATAGCACTCAAGCAGTTGCGAAGTCCAGCAAGGATGACAACATGGGTTGTTCAAATTTGTGAATTTGTAAAAAGAGATTGATCATGCATCGAGTCAAGGTGGCCATTCATTGGATTCAAATTGGGTCTCGTTTAAAATTCAGTTGTATTATTTTGGATTTATCTCTGTTTTTTTGGGATGTAATTGGCTCTGGTTAGGCCTATACATAAAGTGTTTCTTTGAAAGGGAATAATATTTAGAGGTTTTGAATTTTGAGAATTTTTGCGTAGTCTTTGAGATATATCTTGAGTTACATTTAGGGTTTAAGAGTGTCTGTGATCAAAATAACCAAAAATGTTGGTATCTTTGCCCTTTATGGTTTATTCTCGTTGCTATTTGTCCTGATACAATTTTTTCGATATTTCAGTGGAAATCATATTGTCATTGTTCAATATTTCATTGGCAATGTGGAATCATATTAGTCGGGCAACATACACAACCAACGCCTCAAATTGTGGTTGAATAATGCTCAGTTAGATAAACTGACTCCATGTCCTTACATCTTCATCTATCATTCTACAGGCACGCCCCAAGTTCAGCGATCGAAAGCAGCTCGTGCAGTTAGCTGACCCTAGGCTTGAAGGGCGGTACCCAATGCGTGCTTTTTACCAAGCACTGGCCATTGCATCCATGTGCATCCAAGAAGATTCCACAGCCCGCCCCCTCATCGCAGATGTGTTGACTGCTCTCTCGTACCTGGCATCCCAGGCCTACGACCCTAGTGCGCCGACCTCCGTTCACCGGTCCGGCAGCCGTGCCTGCGAGGGGAGGAGGCAGACGGATGAGAGGGAAGGGAGTTCGTTGGCAAAGAGCGAGGAGCCAGAGGTTGCAGGGAGAGAGGACTTGCCGAAGGAAGTGGCAGGGATCCTGAACAAGGATGTTGATCGTGAGAGGGCGATAGCAGAAGCAAAGCTGTGGGGGCGCAGAGCGGCGGAGAGTTCAAATGGCTGTTAGATTTAGTCTCTTTTCTGGTGAAGTGCTGTATATTGTTGAGAGTTATAAGATGATGTAGGTCCCATTTGGGAATAGAGTTTAGAAAACTGGAAGTAGATTTTAAGTGAAAGAAGTATATATCTTATGTACATTCGAGTTTGTAAGATCGAACTCTAGTTTTGTAAACTCCAATTTATGACGAGTTTGGATTCGAGGAAATGAAGTTGGGAGATGGCCTGAGTAGATTCAGATATTTGCTACTTCCACTTTTTGTTGGCTTTTTTGGATTTATCTAGACTCCCATGAGGGAAGAATGAAGGGAATATCATGCAATCGTATTTGTTCTAGCAAATACGCTTTTTAGGCACTTGAATCCGCTTAGAGCATACCTAGACAAGTGGAAGCGGAGCGAAGAGTAATGATACGATATGTATGTCTCTTTAGGCACTTGAGTCCGCTTAGAGCATACCTAGACAAGTGGAAGCGGAGCGAAGAGCAATGATACGATATGCACGTCGTGGTGGATTTGATACCGTGGTGGAAAAATGTGTTATGAAATGAGTAAACTGTAGGCAGAGAGAGAAAAATAGAATGGAGTTATTCCATTTAATTTATTTTTTCCAAGAGGCCATCAAATGGCATTTTTGAGTTGAGTTATCCTATTTTTAAAATTTATTGTAGGAGGATAGCTTGATCTGTTTCTAAACTAAATAGTTTATACAAAATGCACATAAATTCTTTTAGCTTAAGTCTAGGTAAAAACATACTATTTAGAAAAATGCACGTAGTATATCAGCTAAAGTGGAGATTGGGGTCAGGATGGTTACGGCTTTTGTTAAAAAAAAATAAATAATAAATCTAAATATCAAACATGCATTTAAGAAAATTATACTTTACAAAGATTGCTGATTAGAAATAATGTATACAAAAAAAAAAGGAAATTCAAATAAGCAGGAGTCAGGAGAAGTCACAATTACATTATCACACAGTTCAGGAAAAAACACATGAAAAAGCTAACAAACACGCTGTCTCTTAAACTTTATTAATATGATCCATCATTTTCATTTTGCTTTTGGGAATTCAAAATTCAATACTTTCCACCTTTGCTAGATTTTAACATAGAGAGAAATTATATCTACATTTTTTTTTTGCTCTTTACAAATTTTTGTTTATAAAATTTCGATTTTTCAAAGAAAAATAAACAGTTACTATATATATATATATATATATATATATATATATATATATCAGTAAACTTTCATTTTTGTCTGTAGAGTGGCAACCAAGGGAAGAACATAGTCTAAAAGGAAAAAAAAAAAAAGAACAATAGTGCAGGGATCAGTCCAAATAACTTTATTTTTAGTTTTATTTGATACCAAAAGAAGTACATAACAAGCACCATTCGCTATTAAATAATTAAGAACACACACACAAATTAAATCATGAATAAAGTCTTATTTTACTTCATCTTTTATATCATGATAACTTCAGTTTCATCTTCTCAAACTGGGCACATCTCAACTCCATTGCTGGTCTCCTCTTTCTCCTTCTTCTCCCCCTTGATTGCAGTCTCTTCACTTGCTGCCTGCGTGTGGACGATAATCTCACCTAGCTTCGCAGCGGCGGCCATTTGCTCAGGGAGCTTCAGTTCTTCCTTCAGCACCTTAACATCTCTATAGATTATGTACAAAACCATTTGGACTACTCCAAAGCCGAACCCCAATACGTTTGGAATCTGTTCTAGCCAATAACATAAATAGATATGAGCCCAGTAACAGAAGAGAAAATATTATCATCATCAACTGGTAGTTGAATGGAAGTATTGTTAAATTACCGCAACATAGATGTCTTTTATGAGTAAACCGAAGGAGAACCACACGATTGCGCTCAGTGTGAGGAAGAATGATACAGAGAATGGCATAAACTCGACGCTTTTGGTTCTGATGACTAGCCTCTGTATGTCAGAATTGGAACTTAGTTATTATGATGAGGTAGATAAATTCAATCATGGATGGTGGAAAACACAAAAGTTCTTACAATTATACTCAAAGGGGCAGCGAAAACGCTCACTGCGAAGCTCACACAGATCCAACCAAGGAGCTTATAACGGTTGGTGCCCTTGGCAAGGAGAAAAGTAGATAGGACGATCAAAGAGAATAATCCCACATTCAGGAGCATGATTATTTTTGCAGTGTACACCTATAAATAAATACGGAAACAATTAGTAGAAATTCTCTTTAATTGGATCCCATGATGCAATCTTTTGAATTTGTTTCAATTCATGGAGTAGCAGTGAATTTGCACAAACCTTAGCCTTCCTTGGTGCATAGACAAGATATAAGATGATGTATATCGTCTCAATAACACATCCGAATGTGTTGATGGTAATGAGGAGGTATTCGTTGGTCTTGATGAATGCGTAGAAGATCCATAACATGGAACTGAACAGCGCAACTACATAAGGTAGGGATTGAAACCCTTCGGTGGTTTTCTTTTTGTATATACGATAGAATGTTGGTCTGCAATATATGTAAGATTGAACTATTTAAGTTTATAGTTTACCACAAGTTTGCAAAACATATGGTTGAATTAAAGAGAGATATTTGTATATTATCATTATCATTCTTACATTGGAGCAAGGTACACCATGAATGATATCAGGTTGCCTACAAAATACGAACAAGTTAGAAAGTTATTAAGAACAATTATAAAGGAATGCAGTATGGGATCAACTAGTTTTTGGTGAATTTATGGGTCTAAATTACTATGTTTACATTTGTTAGCTTGCAAAAGGATAGGTCATAGTTCATTTCATTTATCAAAATTGGCAATCAGGAGGAAACATGAGAGAGAGAGAAGGGACCACTAGTTAACTGTATGTGTATATGTACTCTACCGCAGAGTCCATCATAAGCTCCTTGTGAGATATGACTTGGATCTAGATACAACTTTTCATGGGGTTTTGGCCATACTTAATATCTTTTTATTTTTTGACAAGAAAAGGACATGACATGGGTTATATATATATATATATATATATATATATATATATATATATATATATATATATATATATATATATATATATATATATATATATGAGAAAAATGGAAATGAGCTGACAGCTCACACAAGTTACCTGAGCTGCAGTTTATTTCCACTATTTCCAATAATATTTTTTAAAAAATTTCTTTTGGATTATGATCTCGACCCCCTAGGGTTCACTCATATCTAATTTCTTGGGTTTTAGTTTTGATTTGGTCCTCCATCAAGTTAATTTAAAATTAACAGTTTTCAATGAATAAAACATTTTGTATGCACATGATGAAAAGGTAAACAAACTCTAAAATTTATGAAATTTAATCCGAAAGAAGTTAAAGAGGTAGATATAGTAATTGTTAAAAAAAATTGAAGAAAAATTATTGGATCATTATAGTTTTGCCGCTAGCTCACGTAACTTTTTCTGAGCTGGTGGCTCACCTACAGTAATCCCTATATATATATATATATATATTATACTCTCTGAAGGTAGCTTGATCATATAGCTTTGCACATAGTTTTTTTTTCGAGCTAAGACAGTGCATATAGTACCCCTACCTGCTTTACACAAGGTTAATAGATGACAAACTTAAATTACCTAGGAGGCCGAAGGCAAAAGCCCAAGGATGATCCAATGATAGTCCTGCCATCTCTTTGCAAGGAATTAACGAAAAAGAAAGGAGAAAGCTAAAGGGTTTGTTAATTTCTTCTCTCTTTTTTTAATCAAGGCAAAAGAGAAGGACAGAAACAAACCCAAGCCTTGACTCCTCTCTTGGCTCTCAAATTATTTGGATTGTATGATGCTTGGCCTTGGGATTAGAGCAACTTATATAGTCAGGGAACTTTAGAGGGAGGAGGAGTGGGGCAATATCTAACTGGTGCTAGCTAGTATTGAGAAGTATTAGTGCTTGCTTTGCTAAGAAAGAGAGTTCAAAATTATATTTGTGATTACAGTGATGCTTCTCTCCTACAATCCATGTCAGCTACCAACACACTGAGTACTTTCCACCATTGTTCCCTTAACATCAAGTCCTCCCTTGTTTCCTTAAAGGAACTCAAGCCAATAATTTGATCCATGCTCAAGCTTTTTCATGGGTGGTAACAATATATATATTTGTGAAAAGAGACCTTTAGAGATGTAGTGGAAGCTTGTAGGAATGCTGAGAAACATATCATACATGATCATTGAGATAAAATATAGAAGACGAAACAAGACAACTTAATATACGTGGTTTGGCCAAAGCCCGCTCGTCTATGTGGAAAGACTTGAACATAGAGGATGAGGGACTACATCTCTTTCTCGTGAATCTAAATATGAGATCTTATGAGTATTAACCTGCTCCAAAAATTCATATGAAGTATTAAATACGGAACAATTCATCTTTTGACGAAACCCTATCTCTTGGTGAAGAAGTTTCACCATATGGGCGTCTTGTTTATTTCTTCCTTCGTAATGGGAAAATAGATCAACAACCTTCTTCTGTCTCCTTGAAGACATTAAACTTCCTTGAATATGAACTTATTTATACTCTTCTCATAATCCTAAAATATCTAAAAGGCATTGTTGCATCATATAACTGTACATAAGGTACACCCACCTTGAAAAACTCTTATCTTTCATCACCATACCCGACCAAAATAACCTCATATTGGTTTGAATTAGTCGATGGTTGATTGGCATACAACAACAACAACAACTAAGCCTTTGCTCCCAAGTACGCTCCCAAGTACTTGGGATAGGCTATATGAACCAAAAGAGAATCACACCGGATTGATCACATTGATAATCCCATTAGAGAATGCTCCAACGAAATTTATTTTTTGGTTCATGTTATAATATGTGATAATGTTTTATGCTGGCTGTCACAGGCCTACCACAACCCTCCTTCTTTATCCTGGCTTGGGATACGCAGTGAAATGATAAATTTTTAAGTACAGCACTGGCAGAGTCATAATATTGGACTGATTATACTTTGCATTTTGCAGAGGCAGTTAATTTATTGGGTAGATTTATTGTTTCTTACATTGTTTTTGACCTTTCCCTCTAATTCATTGAACATATATCCTTTCGGATCTTTTTGATGTCTCTTTGGCCTTACATACAAGAGAATAAGCATAGCAAGCTAGTCCCACATTCAAAGATTTGAGAAGAACATAAACATAAAGTTGGGACTCTACCTACCACCTTATTTGTTTGAGTTAAAAAATGTCTTAGGCTCTTAGCCCATATTATGTTTCCATTTGAGTTTCCATGTTGTCAACTTAAATCCTATTCAGAAAGTATTTAGAGCTCTAGACATGGTTCGTCCTCCAGAAATCTGTGCTCAAGAAATGATATCTATATAGAATAGAAATAGGAAACAGGTCTAGATTTGTATTGCGATATCAACATCGGATTGTGGTTAAGAACTTAGATAGAAAAGAGAGAACAAAGGAGGCTTTAGCCCACATTACGGTAAACAATTCATGTAATATTGTGGTATCACAACATAGATTGTGGCCATTTGGGTTATCCATTTTTTGTAACTTCCCATTCCGTAAGATGGAGGAATATTTGGTGCTCACGATTTTGTGCGTGCGTTATGGTACCAGAACTCAGGTTGTGGTTGTATCTAAATTTCGCGGGCTTGAGGCCTACCTCTCCTATTCTTTAGTAAACCAATATTGGGGTAGAGACTCTTTGAGAGGTAGGGGAAGCTTGTCTTTGCTCAACAACATTGAGAAACATGTCACAAACCATTATTACTTCCTCACAAAAATATGAAAAACAAACGATCACATGACGTAGATGTACATTGTTCGACAAAACTTAGCCTATGTCCATGAGAAGACTTGTTGAGAGATAAAAAAAAAGGGCAGCCCGTTGCTACAAAACTCCCACTATGCGCGGGGTCTGGGGAAATGTCGGACCGCTATACTCTGAACAACTACAGTAGTCGATCTGTAGCTCAGAATCCATCTCAGCTCTGAATCACTCCTTTTTGGTGCGCATTGTCGGAGCTTGCGGTCGTGCACGTCACCAGTTGTACTTAACCGTTTTTTTACTTCTTGTTGTATTTGCATTTGATGTCTCCGCCAATTTTCTTACCGACTCGACAATAGATTCAATATCTCGCGACCTTGATTTCGGATCCATAACTCTGGATCTGATACCACTCGTTAGGGAATCGAATCTCCCATCGAGATCATAAAAATGAAGAAAATAATACAATCAGCACAAGAAGAATATAAGAGAATTAACGTTGTTTAGTCGATCAAATTCGACCTACGTCCACAGGAGCAATAAGAAAGATTCATTATAAGGAAAAAAAAAGTTATAAGAAGAGATCTAAGTATTTTTCTATTTCTCTCATCTCTCATAATAATAAAAGTTATCTCTTTCATTCATTACTCTTCTCTCTCGTATTACATATAAGATATATATATAGAGTTCCTATCCTAATCCTATTAGAATAGCACTGTCACAATTTAATTGGTATTCCAATCCAATTAGATTTCTGGTTTTCTGACCCAAGTTCAATTGGGACTTCTTGTGACCATCTCTTTAGAAGATTTAAAAGGTTAATGTTTTGAATATTTATTTAGTTCTAGTAATAATCATTTTTGATATAGTGGATCTCTCTCTCTTTTCCCATGGATATAAATTGATATATTAGTGGATTCACTCTAATCTTGCGTGTGCTTCTCTCTTTCGTGGTCTGCTTGTGCATTACACAAAGAACAATTTAGCTCTGGATGCATACACTCTAATGCTGAATTATCAAAAAAAATTTAGAACTTACTACTTCGTGAACCAGTCACAATCTACTGCTACTAGTTTTAAAACTCCTGAAGAGGTATGTTCTCAGGCACTTAAACTAATTACTCATTACTCATAATATTTGGTTGTATTGCTTATTATCATATTAATGAGGTAATGTCGAGTCTCAGGCAAGGGAGAGCATATTTAAGTGTACGATCAGCTGTGATATTTCCCTTGATGAAGATTTTATGCTGCATGCTAGGTCGTCGTCCAGAAGCGACGCACCACGTCGGCGTCCGGATGTGGTGTCAAATATAAGAGGGTTCCCCATTTTAATGAGCGGGTGGGGGTAAAAAATTAGCTCATAAACATAAATTTCAGTTGGCATCATGGAATATAGGTTCCCTTACATATAAATTAGCAGAGTTAGTTGATACTATAATTAGAAGAAAGGTTAATATTTTGTGCATGCAGGAGACTAAGTGGGTAGGTGAGAAAGCTAAAATCATAGAGTTTTGGGGATATAAACTTTGGTATATGGGTATAGATAGAAATTGTAATGGGGTATGTGTGATCATAGATAAATAATTACTTGGGGATATAGTGGAGGTTAGGAGAAAAGATGATAAAATTTTATTAGTTAAATTTATTTTAAATGGAGAGATTTTTAATGTCATTAGCGCCTATGCACCACAAATAGGACTTGATGAATCCAGTAAATATCAATTTTGGGAGGATCTAGATGAGATAGTATAAGGAATACCCATTAGAGAAAAACTATTTATTGGTAGTGATCTCAATGGACATGTAAGAGCTAGTCGTAATTGGTTGATAGTATACATGGAGGATTTGGTTTTGGATAAATAAATGAAGCAGGTAACTCAATTCTAGATTTTGCTTTATCTTATGATTTAATTTTAGCGAATACTTGGTTTAAAAAGAGAGTTTCTCACTTAGTTACTTTTAAAAGTGGATCGAATGCAAGGCAAATAGATTTCTTTTTAAGTAGGAGGGTAGATAGAACTAGTTGTATCAATTGTAAGGTAGTGCCAGGTGAGAGTGTAGTTACCCAATATAGACTCTTAGTTTTAGATATTCAGATTAGACAGAAACTTAAAAAAATTAGTGTAAATTAGATCCTATGATTAAGTGGTGGCGATTAGAATGTAATCAAAAAGTTTTTGCAGATAGAGTAGTACAAGAAGCAGATTGGAGAGACCATGATGATACTAATGTAACATAAAACAAAATGGCTAGTTGCATTAAAAGGATAACTAAAAATATATTCGATTAGTCGAGAGGCGGTGCTTCACCATGTAAAGATACATCATGGTGGAATGAAGAGTAAAAAATACTATTAAGATCAAGCGGGATCTTTATAGAGATTTGAATAATAATAATAATAATGAAATAAGTTTTGAAAAGTATAAACTAGTAAAGAAGGAGGCTAAGAAAGCTGTTTGGGATGAAAAACTAAATTATATAAACAAGTGTACGAGAAGTTAGATAATAAAGAGACAGAAAATGATATATATAGAATTACTCGAATAAGAGAGAGAAAGTCTAAAGACTTATGTACTGTAAAGTGTATTAAAAATGAGAATCAGACGGTTCTAATTCGAGACGAAGAGATTAAAGAAAGATTAAAAAATTATTTTGATAGATTATATAACGATAGTTTTACTCAAGATTTGGGAGATCTTACTATTCAATATGAGGATATGAATTATAGTTTTATGCGCAGAATCAAAGAGTCTGAAGTAAAAGAGGCCTTGAAAAGAATGAAATCAAGAAAAACTATTGGTCCAGATGAGATTCCTATAGAGATATGGAGATACTTAGGAGGGAATGGTGTGAGGTGGTTAACAGATCTTTTTAACAAGATTTGGCAAATTAAGAAAATACCAAATGAATGGAGGAAGAGTACCTTAGTACCTCTGTATAAAAACAAGGGTGACATTCAGAGTTGTTCTAATTATCGGGAAATAAAACTCATGTGTCACACTATGAAGCTTTGGAAAAGGGTAATTGAACATAAATTGCGACAAACTGTTAAAATATCGGAGAACCAGTTTGGATTTATGCCGGGGCGATCGACGACAGAAACTATTCATTTACTTCGTCAACTTATAGAGCGATTCCGAGAAAGAAATAGAGATTTGCATATGGTATTTATTGACTTAGAGAAAACCTATGATAAAATTCCACGAGAGATACTTTGGTGGACACTGCTGAAAAAAAGAGTTCCCATTAAGTATATCGACATAATTAAGAATATGTATAATGGAGTAGTGGCCAATGTCAGAACATGTGGTGGTTTAACAAGTAATTTTTCTATCACAATTGGATTGCATCAAGAATCTGCATTGAGCCCATTCTTATTTGTTATAGTGATGGATGAGCTTACTAAAGTTATTCAGGATAAGATACTTTGGTGTATATTATTTGCTGATGATATTGTCTTAGTTGATGAAACAAGAGAAGGGGTAAATGCCAAGTTAGAGTTATGGAGAAATACATTAGAATCTAGAGGTTTTAGATTGAGTAGATCTAAAACAGAGTATATGGAGTGTAAATTTAATTAACGACGAACCATAAACTACAATGCTGTAAAACTAGATAGACAAGAGATACAAATGAGTAGTCAGTTTAGATATTTGGGTTCTATTATTCTGAATGATGGAGAGATCGATAATGATGTTAACCATATGATACAAACTAGCTGGTTGAAATAGAGGAGGGCAATGGGAGTTTTATGCGACCGTAACATTCCGTTAAGATTGAAAGGAAAATTTTATAGGACTGCTATTATGCCAATTTTATTATATGGTACAGAATGTTGAGCTATAAAGAAACGTCATTCACAGAAGATAAGTGTAGCAGAGATGCGCATGCTCCGTTGGATGTGCGGCAACATTAGGAGAGATAAAGTGAAAAATGAAGATATTCGTGCTAAGTTAGGTGTAGCTCCTATCGATGAGAAGATGCGAGAAAATCGCTTACGATGGTTTGGTCATGTGCAACATAAGCCTACAAGTGTACCAGTTCGAAGATGAGAGTTTATCAATGTAGGACAAGTTATAAAAACGAAGGGAAGATTGAAGGAAAAATGGATGGAGGTGATACGCAAAGATATGGAGTCTAGATGTTTAAATAAAGAGATATTACTTGATAGAAATGAATGGAGAAGGAATATCAAAGTGATCGATCCGGCGTGATTTTTTTTTTGGTTCATGTAGCCTACCCCAAATACTTAGGATAAAAGGCTTAGTTGTTGTTGTTGTTGTTGTTGTATGCTTGGAGTCATTTTAAGTTTTGATTCAGGTAGCTAGCTCAATCTCTGCAAATAAGAGTTCGAGTGCATAATTATGTTCATGTTCAGCCGAATGAGGTGCATATGATCCAATGGACGACGAAAGTTATTGATTCTAACATTACAACTGTGAATACATAAATAATGAATAAATATTTATTTGTACCCGAAAGAGATACAGAAAATCACCAATTCAACTTAAGAAATTAATAAGAGCACCCTTTTTTTTTTTTTTTTTCCTTTAACAAGGCAAAAATACAAATTAAATAATGAATATAATCCTTATTACTTCAGCTCTTTCCATAATATTTCACTTCTTTACACTGGGCTCGTATATCAACTCCATTAGTGTTCTCATCCTTCACCTTCTTCTGATCTCCCTTTATTGTAGTCTCTTCACTGAGTGCCTGTGAATCAACTACGATCTCACCTAGCTTTGCTGCGACGGCCATTTGTTCAGGTAGCTTGAGTTCTTCCTTGAGCACCTTCGCATCTTTGTAGATTATGTACAACACCATTTGGACAACTCCGAAGGTGAATCCCAACACGTTTGGAATCTGTATAGTAAGCCAAGCATATAGGTATCGACTAATTAAAAACAAAATAGAAGAATTTGTTCTTTTTTTTCAAGGCCATTAATGTGTATATATGTTCAATTACCACAACATAGATATCTTTTATGAGTAAACTGAAAGAGAACCACACGACTGCACTCAGTGTTAAGAAGAACGATATGGAGAAGAGCATGAACTCAACACTTTTTGTTCTGATGACTAGCCTCTGCATATATAAATTAGAATTTAGTTCCTATGATGACATAGATAGATATAATCACTAAGAGAGGGAAATCATATTGAGTTAGTTCATATGTGAGTATACTCCCACATCGGATAGGACAAAAAAAATCTATGTGTTTAAATAAAAAGTTGGGGGCTTAACCTAATGGCTTAAGTTTTTGGGTCAAACTGGTTTTTAGTTTTGTATTTA
The DNA here is from genome assembly GCA_036321105.1 of Dracaena cambodiana. Taxonomy (NCBI): domain Eukaryota; kingdom Viridiplantae; phylum Streptophyta; class Magnoliopsida; order Asparagales; family Asparagaceae; genus Dracaena; species Dracaena cambodiana. Next base: position 5,659,601 of record JAYEPQ010000004.1, read on the forward strand.
GGCCCCCATCATGAGTATAGTCCCACAACCAAGAAGTCTATGCCGGTTCGATTAAGTGAAATTCAATTTGTTGAATTTGTTGCTGTTCATGAAGTAGGAGCGCATAGACAAAATACATGATGATGTATATCGCCTCAGTGACACATTAAGGTGGCACTCATTAGTCTTGATGAATGCGTAGAAGATCCATAGCATGGAACTGAACAATGCAACTACATAAGGCGGGGATTGGAATCCTTCGGTAGGTTTCTTTTTATATATATGATAGAATGTCAGTCTGCAATATAATTCAGATCGAGTCATATGTATTTATACTTCACTACTAGTTTGAAAGACGAAACGGAGGACGAAGACTGAAATATGTATTTCAATACAAATCTTATGAAAGATACCAAGTTTCCTACAAAACATGAACAAAGTTAGAAAGTGTAGACAATACTAAAGGCACATGCTTAAATCATCTTTTCTAGTCTTAAGCTAAATCTTGTGGGCTCTCAATTATTATGTATTAATATCATATCTGCTTTCCAAAAAGATAGTGTTTCATTTTTCTTAATTTTCAAAAAACCAAGTGAAAGTGGTGTTTTGGCCACAGATTTAGTGTCTCAATTTATGGAAATATTTACGCATCTGATCGTTTAAAACTATTAAGAACAAAGATGATAAACTAAGGCAACAACAATATCTAATTGGGAAAAGAGACTAGCCATGAGTAGTAAAACATCAAAGAGCAAAAGCTATAAATGTTTGAAGGTAATTATAAATTGGAATAAATTAATATTGAAGGCATGCAGTCTAAGTAATTATATTTCCATATATAATGCACATGATAAATTAATTAGGGATAGTCCTGCCATCTCTTTGCAAGGGTAACTCAAGAAGAAGAAGAAGAAAGCGAAAGGGTTTTTATTATTTTTTTTCTAGCTTCAGAAGGCAAAAAAAAAAAAAAAAAAAAGGTCCTTCGCTCCTCTCTCAACTCTCAAGTATGATTAAGTGAATGATCTTTGGCAAAGGAGATGAGGCCTCTTATATAAGGAGCAGTACATAAAGGGAGAAGGAGCAGGGAAAGAAATGAAATTGGCTGTATGCATGAGTACTCTCCCACCCAACTATGTATATTTATTGTGATAATCAAAATGCAACTGATACTTGAGAACTATTGGTGCTTGCTTTCCTTTAAAAGAGAGTTCACTAGTTTAGAATTATGGTGATAACAGGAAAGATCTTGCTTATGCTCATTAAGAAATAAGTATATATGATCATGCTTAATTTTGTCTGTTCTTCTACTACCCAAGCAGCTAGCAAACAACTTTCTCATGTACATTCATACTAGACTTTCCAACATCTTTCCATTCTATCAAATTCTCCCTTGTTTCCTCAAAAGAATCGAAGTGAAATGCCTGATAGTTTATTCTTTTTTTGTTAAACTTTCCACTTTTCTTTTCCATTAAGGTTCATGTATGACAAGATGGACATAAATATAAAGTTGGGACTTCACCTCTTAAGATAGTCAAGCAGGTCCTATCCCATACTATGACATCGTAGTTTAGGGTGTGGCCCTTTGAGTTGTACGTAATATTCTACTCCCACGTCGTTATGTTAACTCCATTTTGTGAATTGAATGAGATTTATACCAAAATTTAGAGTACTTTATATAGTTGGTCAGTCGTTTACATGGTAAAATGTGAAAGAAAATATTAGGATATGGTGAAATGGATATTATGATCACTAATGAAGATGATCATACATGTTTAGATACAATAGGTCATTCAGATTCAATTTTGCCGGAGATCTAAATGTTTTAACTTTGGCTGGTTCTATTATTGGTAGAAATGCTATAAATTAACAACCGTATTAGGTCCGTTGTGATAGAGTACATGGCACTGATGGAAATAAAAATGGAAGACTTCTAGTTAAACGGTGGAAAAGCAAGCAAGCAAGCTATTGTTAACATGTAGTCACAAACAAAATAAAATAGATAGATAACAATCATAAATCAACACACATAATTAACATGGAAAATACAACTAGGGTAAAAATATATGGATCAAGAAACTACACTATAAACTTTGTCTGTTACAAATACTTGTTCCACAACTGTTAAACAACCACAATTATTAGTAATGATATAAGAATCTCTCTATCTAACTTAGTAAACAACCACAAATAAAAAATCCAACTCTCAGACTCCACAAATGATAAATCCTTATTCACAATACAATTCAATTTAAGAGTTGATAGAAAAATCTAAACATCTAGAACTAATACATTAACAAAATGTCAGATGTCTAGTAATGCAGGTGTTGATGTAGATGTTGATTTCCACTAAGAAATAACAACATCAAGATCTTATTCAATAAAAATCTCTTATTTTCTTCTTTTCTTCAAATCTTCAAAGTCTCCAAAAACCTCTCTAATTTAATCCCAGAAGAATGTTTTTATGGTTAGGATCATCATAAAGTTTTTTCTAGTCCAAATCAGATCTTAAAACCCACTTAAAAGTTAAAACCTAGTCATATATGAGATCCCAGACTCTCTAGTCACCAGTGGCATCAATTTTCGAGTGCTAGAAAGCCTAAAATCATTGATGATCTAGTGCAAAAACTACTGATGTAGTTTTGCATTTGACATCCGATTGAACTTATTAAACTACACATGGAAAGAAAATTCTAATTTTCTACAACTTTTTCCTACACAATTTTTTTTTTATATTGAACTTTATCCTTGTTAAATCTTGGATTGAAGTTGCTAGATCTACATATCTTTGCATATACACTTGGTTTCTGCAATGTTCTTAAACTCAAATCCATTCCAAATTATCTCCAATGAACATGATTATCATGAATAATATTTTGACTTACTGTTTTGGTCATGAATCGCCAAAATTCAATGCAAAATCAGTAACAAATGAGTTATTTGGTGATCTTGGCCTGTATAATTAGGGCCAAACTGCACTATTTTGTGATAAATAGAGTGACATGTTTGGCAAACGATCAAGTCTACCATGACAACGGGAAGCAAATACAAAGTGAAACATATCTGTGAGGTATCATTTCATTCATGCTGGCAAGATAATTAAGATTAAAAAGATTGGTGTGATCGATACTCCACGATATGTTCCTTAACCCTATTCATCGCATGTTCTTGTGTTGATTGGACTAACTCAATTCTTGATATATCGAGGTAGTTATCAACTGATTCCGACTGGTGGCTTTTGATCAGTTCATGTGTTTTCAAGAGATGTGTGATTTCTTTTATTTTATCTCTTCCCACTATGTATGTGTGTCTATTCTCTTATAGAGAAGAGAAAAATTAATATTTTCCTCCACATTTTAAACAGTTGGATCATAAGGCTAATTGTTCTCTTCTGATTTGGAAGAGGGAGAATAATTAAAAGTTCTATCTTAGTTCTTGAGATTTAAAATGGGTGCTCTCTAACTAAATCTCTCAATGAGGAAAAAAAGATAGAAAGAAAGAAAGAAGCGATCCAATAATGAATAAAGTTATATTGTTTCCAAATGAAATAACATAATAAGTACCAATTATCCATTAAATAACAACATTAGATAACCAAAGAATGGAGTCCTAATTACTTTAGCTCATATTGTGAGAATTGTTAGATTTAATCTATCCAAAAAATGGATTAGGTAAGAAAAATTAAGAGTATGATTAGGTGAGAATGATTAGGTGAAGGAGGATTATGTGGCATAGTTAAATGATTGGTGAAATAGTAAAATATATGAAAAATACTGCCTACCAAATTTGAAAATTAATCATATTTTCATACTATAATTTATGCTTATAAATATGTGCTCTCAATTGATTTCATTTATCATCCATTCAAGAAAAAGAAGAGTGAAGAGAAGATAGAGAAAGGAAGAGAGGAGAGAAGAAACTCGGTGTGCTCCACAGGATACTCTCATCAGGTGGTATCTATCACGGTGTTAATATGGTGGTTCTACTATACACTACAGTTCTCTAAAAAGGTTGGAGGTTTATTTCGTATTGAAGGTAATATTGTATCATTCTCTATTTTCTGTATATTTCCGAGTTCTCTGGACAAGACTCGAAAAACTGTACTATTTATCTGGAATAGTGAAATTCGCTCTTTGATTGTCATTAGTTTTTTCCTTAAGGATTTTTCACATAAATACTGTGTGTGTTATATGTGGTTTCTTGATTTACTTATAACTAACTTATTGTTTAAGTACAAGTCGGGATTTTATTATTTTTCCGAACAAGAATTTAACTTCATCTCCTCGAACCGCGCTCTCAACTCCATTGGTGATCTCCCCCTTAGCCTTTATCCCCTCCTCGACTGCACTCTTTTTATTTGCTACATGCGAATCAACTATGACCTCACTTAGTTTTGTTGCGGCGGCCATTTGTGCAGGTTGCTTGAGTTCTTCCTTGGGCACCTTCCCATCTTGTAAATTATGTACAATACCATTTGGACTACTCCAAAGCTGAATCCCATGTACGTTTGGAATCTGTATCCAAAGTGAACCGAAGGAGAACTACACGACTGCGCTTAGTGCGCTTAGTGTGATGAAGAATGTTATGAAGAATGGCATGAACTCAACACTTTTTGTTCTGATGACTGGCCTCTGCATATTTAAATTAGAATTTAGTTATTATGCTGACATAGAAAGATGTAGTCACTACGAGACGGAAACTAAAGATTAAAATATCGCCACAATTATGCTCAAAGGTGCAGCAAAGACGCTCATTGCAAAGCTCACACAGATCCAGCCAAGAAGCTTATGCCGGTTGGTTCCCTTGGCGAGAAGAGAAGTAGATAGAACGATCAAAGAGAATAATCCTACATTTAGGAGCATGATTATTTCCGTGGTGTATACCTATAAAGAGGAAAACGATCAATTAAGAGAAATTCTCTTGAATTGGATTCTTTGATGCAATTTTCCGAATTTGTTGCAATTCATGAAGTAGGAGTGAATTTGCACAAACCTTAGCGCATAGACAAGATAGATAATGATATATATATATATATATATATATATATATATATATATATATATATATATATATATATATCCTTTCAATGACACATCCCAAAACATTGATTGTAATGAGGAGATATATGAATGCGAAGAAGATCCATAACATGGAATATATATATATATATATATATATATATATATATATATCCTCTCAATGACACATCCCAAAACATTGATTGTAATGAAGAGATATATGAATGCGTAGAAGATCCATAACATGGAACTAAATAGCACAACTACATATGGTAGAGACTGAAATCCTTCAGTAGTTTTCTTCTTCTATATATGATATAATTTAGGTCTGCAATAAAATTTGAGATTGGGAAGTGTGTTTACGAGTTTCTACAAAATTTACAACGTAAAAGTGGCAGAAAATTGATGAAAAATTGGAGAGTGTTCGTAGCAAAACTTTTGCTTCATTCCATTGAAATAACTAAATTACAATGAAAGTGAATAAGAAAGAACAAACGAGAGGATTTTATAACTTATCTCTCTCTTTTACAATAAAAGTGGGTTTTCATAGTGATGAGATTTATCAAGTAGCTCCTTTTGACGATCTGACGCGAAAATCTTCTTGCTTGACGAAAATGACGGCCGACTCTTTGTTTGCTCAAAAATTGGATTTCTCCTTCCATTGTAAAATTTTTGGATTACAACGAAAATTGAGATTTACAAAAATTTTGAAGAATTACAAGAACGAGAATATTAATTTATTCCCTTTTTTATGTGGGTTCGGGTGGCGATAGAGTCTCGCTGGTGCACTCCGTTGACCGTCTGACCGGGAAGTGGATGGCTTTGCTCCGCTCCTTGATCTTACGAGCTCTCCTAAAATCATCCAAAAAGTCCAAAAATCCAAAAGTCCTTTCACCGACTAAATTTCTGTATTTTATAGATCGAAGAACCTCGAAATTCGGCTCCAATCCTTCCTGAAAAATCGGATCACGAGATATTAGCGAAATAAATAGAAAATAAATAAATGAAAAAACAACAGAAAACAACCCGCTGGTTGGCACCTGCGGGAGCACTCCCGCGGGTGCCGACCCGCGAGATCGCTCCCGCTGGTGGCAACCTGCGGAATTGCTCCCGCGGGAGGCACCCGCGGGAGCCCTCGCGGAAATTCCTGCGGGTGCTCCCACGGGAGAAATCTCGCGGGTGGGCCCGCTAAGCAAATTTTTTTTTATTCTGTTTTATTATTTTTATTTTTCTGGTATCTACATAACCCCCTTCAAAGTTTTCGAAGTTCTGTATTGAACTGTACTGAATTTCGAAATACTTTGGATTTTTTAATTTTGGCTATAGACCTTTTAAAGGATTTGGTCGATAGAGATAACTGTTAACATATTCATTTATTCAATAACAAGCAGAGGTATAATTTTAATGTACTCATTAGATGACAAGCAGAGGTATGATGTTAACATGTTTATTTTAAGTCAAGCAGAGGTGTCATGTTAACGTGCTCATTTTAATTCTAACCGTTCAGTGACATCTGGTATGGCGGATCAGGGAAAGACAGAGGTGACATTAAATGTGTCTTGGAGCTCAACCTATTCAGAGGATCTGGTCGTGATATGGACGAGCTGACTAAATAGAGGTGACGGTTAACGTATTTAGCCTTAGAATTGGACTATCAGAGATAACTGTTAACTTGATAGAGAGATTATTTTTGTTAGAGGTAATTTTTAACTTAACGATATCAAAAACAAGTTCATCAGAAACTGTAATATTGGACTTGATGAAGTGTGAATTTTCTTTTCTGTCAGAAGTGAAATCTTAACATGACAAGAGATTTAATCGTATTTTATCTCATTTGATTTTGAATTATGATGTCAGAGGTATGATTTTAACTTGACAAATATTTTGGAGTGTCATTTACTCTGCTGAAGAAACAAAAATGACGAGAAAAGTTTTGCTGTCAGAAGTGAAATCTTAACGTGACAAGAGATTTATCTGATTAGGGTTTTTAGCAAACCCCCAGGTATCAACGGATTTGATTTGTTTTTACCAACTACCGTTTGAGTTGGGCTAGCCATGCTATTTTCCTCAGCATGGTGAGTTGTCGAGGGTTTCGTTTGGGCTTAAATGCCAAACTTTTCCTCTTCCCTTTGCCTTAGCAGCTTAGAGCAGCGATGTATCCTTATATTCAGATAAGGATGCTATTATGACAGATTTGTCATGGGATTTTTAGCAAACCCCCAGCTATCAACGGGTTTGATTAGCCTTTACCAACTACTGTTTGAGTTGGGCTAGCCATACTCTTCCCCTCAGCATGGAGAGTTATCGAGGATTTCGTTTGGGCTTAAATGCCAAACTTTTCCTCTTCCCTTTGCCTTAGCGGCGTTGGGCAATTCATACTTTTACCCTCAGTATGAAGGGATTGGCGAGAAACTGGTTCTCTTTCCGTTGCCTTGACGGCATTGGGTAATTCATACTTTTTACCCCCAGTATGTTGGGGTTGGCGAGAAATTTATTCTCTTCCCGTTGCCTTGACGACGTTGGGCATTTCATACTTTCTACCCCCAGTATGATGGGGTTGACGAGAAATTTATTCTCTCCCCGTAGCCTTGACGGCGTTGGGCATTTCATACTTTCTACCTCCAGTATGATGATGTTGACGAGAAATTTATTCTCTTCCCGTAGCCTTGACGGCATTGGGTAATTCGTGCTTTTTACCCCCAGCATGGTGGGGTTGGCGTTGGGTAATTCGTGCTTTTTACCCCCAGCATGGTGGGGTTGGCGAGAAATTTATTCTCTCCTCGTAACCTTGTCGGCGTTGGGTAATTCATACTTTCTACCCCCAGCATGTTGGGGTTGGCGAGAAATTTATTCTCTTCCCGTTGCCTTGACGACGTTGGGCATTTCATTCTTTCTACCCCCAGTATGATGGGGTTGATGAGAAATTTATTCTTTCCCCGTAGCCTTGACGGCGTTGGGTATATATATATATATATATATTTTTATTTAAATCTTTTTTTCTTTTTCTTTTTTTTTCTTTTTTTTTTTATACAGGTTATGGGGGTTTAAGTTAACCGCCCTGAGCTCGTCTTTTGAATTGTTGTGAGCCCAAGTGGTACCTTTAGACCACCCACCTTAAATATGTCCAAGTTAACTCTAACTCTTTTTTTGTTCAGCTTTGAGCTGAACTGCTCCAGCGTCAACCAACGCTTGAATTTTATCTTTTAAGATAAAACAATTCTTTGTAGGGTGACCTACAATCCGGTGGTATAGGCAGTAATTGGGATCGTTAGTCTTCCCAATCTCTTCAGGCCTCTTGCTTTCCGGCAATTTAAACATTTTGCGTTTGCTGAGCAGATTGAATATAGTAGCAGTATGCTCATCCTTAAACGAATACTGCTTTTGAAGTCTGGGTGACTTTGCTGTGTTGCTCACAGTTGGCCATGCTTTCTGCTTCGGCGTGCTTTCTGCCGCCATTGCCATTATATCCTTTCCTTTGGAACGAGAAAAATGGAATGGTGATTCATTTGTACTGCCTCCGATTGCGGACTGCTGATTTTCGAGGCGTCGAAGTATTTCTTCGGCCTGTTCACCCTGCTTAAGCAGATTTTTCCATGATTTGGATTCGACCGAGCCCATCTTGTCTAGGATATCGGTCAACAAGTTGTGTCTGCAGGTTTCCACAAGCGTGTCCTGCGTCATGCCATGTGGGCATCGAACAGAAAGCTCTCGAAACCGCTCGACATAAGTTTTGACCGTTTCGCCTTCTTCTTACTTCGCTGCTAGTAAAAATAGTATAGAGACTTCTGTATCATCTTCAAAGAATCGGGCTAGGAACTCACGTTCTACATCAGCTCATGATTTAATTGTTCCCTGGGGAAGCTATATGAACCAGGTAAATGCGGGCCCCCGTAAAGTGCTCGCAAATATCTTAGTCATAGTCGGATCATTCCCCATGAGATGTCCTGTCTGCGACAGAAAGTAGAAAATGTGCTGTTGCGGCGAACCTCTACCGTCGAATGACTGAAGGTTCAACGGTTTGTATTTTGCAGGATAGGGTACGGTCTCCCATTCTATGGGGTATGGACGGACTACCCCCACCTCTTGCAGCTTTTTGCGATGAAGAAGAGCTTGTAGTTGGTTCTCCATCTTCTCTATTTTCTCTGCGTGAGGGTTGATGGTAACCTTCATTTCCTCTTCCTCTTTTGAATGAGGAGGCACTTCTTCATCCTCGTTCTCGCTGTCTTCATTTATTTGGACGGGTCGTTTTCCTCTCTGCCGACCAGAAACGGATGACGAGGATTGACTCTTTCTAGTTTGAGCTAACAACTCAATTAAAAGTTGTTTCATTTCTTCTATGGTCTCTTCTTGCTGTTCGAGACGTTTTTCTTATCTCTCAAGCCTTCCAGAGACTTCTTCTAGGTGCACGCCCTCTGGTTCGATAGAAACACTTTTTGACCCTGGAGTGATTTCCTTATCTGAAGGGTTGCTTCCGACCACTTTTTTGCCTTTATTAACCATATGTGATGAGGCAGCAGGTAGATCGGTTCCAGAGTACAACCTTTTCGCCGTCCGTATTCTTTTGGGCTCGATGATCCGCTAAAAAACGGACCGTTTTGAGTTGCATTGGCAGTTTGATAGAACAGTTGAAATCAGCTGTTCGCAATGGCAGTGAGGAACATTTTGTGATGAGTTCTTCTTCCAATTGAGATATTCTCTCAAATCTTGAGGTATCTTCTCCTCTCTATTTACATCTTGACGCCTCTTGCATCGTAAATTTGGTTCATAATGTTGGAGAGTCTGTAATATCTCAGGGCTGAGCTCTTTTCCAGCATCAGATTGTTTCCCAACCCTCCTGCGGATTTTTCTGGAGTGCACGCTGGCCTGAATAGTTGTGTGGGCCTTGGATGCCTCTGATAGAGAGATTAAAATTCTTGGTGTATGTTGCGTGCTCACCATAGGCGTGCTCGAAGAGACATGAGGGTTATGTTCATTGAACGTAACCCGTCGGTGGTATCTGCGGGATGCAACCCGCGACTGAAACTGCAAATTTGTACCTGTGGTTGCAACCTGGGGGTTGGCACCCGTGGTTGCAAGCCGCGGGTTGGCACCTGTGGTTGGCAACCGCGGGATGCCACCCGCGGTTGGCAACCGCGTGTTGGCACCCACCTGCGGTTGGCAACCGCGGGTGCAACCCGCGGGTTTGCGCCCATGGGGTTACTTCCGAGATTTTTTACCGTCCTGGAGTTTTCGGTCCCGGAGTTTCCTGCAATTTTTCCTGTATTATTGAGGCGTGCTCGTTGAGTTTTACGCCTTAAATTTCTCTTTTGGGAGCGGATCAGAGATTGGTTTGACTTTTGGCTTGACTTTGGAACGGGCGATAACGCCGTATACTTGACAGACGATGACGTCTTGTCAGTTTCAACGGGCGATGACGCCTCGTAAGTTTCATAGGCGATGACGCCTTTTGATTTTCAGTGGGCGATAACGCCTCACCTTTTTTCATCGTCACCCGGTGATGACGCCTAGTCTCCTAATCAGAGGAAGAAAGAAATTCCTCATATTTTTGCTGGTCAACTTTTATGACCAGTGTCTCAACCATTGAGCCAATCGACATCCGGTCGGACTGCGCCACCAGATTCACTGTGGTAAACAGAGGGGCTCCCACTGTGGTCGCCAGTTCTTATTTGCTCAAAAATTGGATTTCTCCTTCCATTGTAAAATTTTTGGATTTCAACGAAAATTGAGATTTACAAAAATTCCGAAGAATTACAAGAACGAGAATATTAGTTTATTCCCTTTTCTATGTGGATTTGGGTGGCGATGGAGTCTTACTAGTGCACTCCGTTGACCGTCTGACCGGGAAGTGGATGGCTCCGCTCCGCTCCTTAATCTTACGAGCTCTCCCAAATCGTCCAAAAAGTCCAAAAATCCAAAAGTCTTTTCTCCGACTAAATTTCTGTATTTTATAGATCGAAGAATCTTGAAATCCAGCTTCAATCCTTCCTGAAAAATCGGATCACGAGATATTAGCGAAATAAATAGGAAATAAATAAACGAAAAAACAACGGAAAATAACCTGCGGGTTGGCACCTGCGGGAGCACTCCCGCGGGTGCCGACCCGCGAGATCGCTCCCGCGGGTGGCAACCTGCGGGATTGCTCCCGCGGGAGGGACCCGCGGGAGCCCTCCCGCGCCCGCGGAAACTTCCGCTGGTTGGCACTCGCGGAAACTCCCGCGGGTGCTCCCGCGGGATTTCTGCGGGTTGGCACCCACGGGAAATTCCCGCGGGTGGGCCCGCTAAGCAAATTTTTTTTTATTCTGTTTTATTATTTTTATTTTTCTGGTATCTACACTCTTGATCTTTCTCTTCTGGTCTTGATTCGTTCAAAACTCTCACGTGTAATTTGAACTCCTTCAATGCTCGAAAAAGATCCACTAAGGGTTTCTTAAGAGGGTATTTATAACCTTGGGCTAATATAAGAGTTTCCAATTGACTAGAATTGGAAAGTAGTTGTGTTCATCAAGGATTCTTAATCAAATATCTTAATTTTGATTTAAATCTCTTAATTTTGGATTCTGATTGGACTCAATTTGGGTATTGGATAAGCTCAAATCTCAATCACAAGTAATTTAGAATTCTGATTGGACTCAATTTGGGTATTAGATAATCCCAAATCTCAATCACAATTAGTTTAAGATTCTAAGAATCTGCTCACGCGGACGCGGAGTTAAATACTCTGAACGCGGAGCTATAGATTTAGCTCCGCGTTTTACTTAACCCGAGGCTAAATCTTAGCCAAACATGGAGCTACGGAATTAGCTCCGTGTTCTGCGTGGTTATTTCCTTTTTACTGATTTTTGAAAATTTTACCACCAACAGAGAGGTAGTATATTTACATGGGAGCAATTAGGTACACCTTAAAGGATATAAAGTTACCTACAAAACATTAATAAGTTAGAAAAGTATACAACCATAATAATGTTAATATTTGAGCATAGCTACACCTTCTTTTTTTTTCTTTAAAGATAAAGATGACAGAGCGTCACCGTATACTGATATATATATTGTTACCTATGTGCCAATATAAACAACTATATTTCTTACATCATAATTAGATAAAGGAAGGAAACAAGAGAAAGAGAGGGGACTCAGGTCGTCAAGATATGTTATTGGACCTAAAACTTTATCATAAGTAATTTAGTTGTTTTGTTAATCACTTTTTAATGGAACATAACAGAATGTATCAACCGTCTATGCTAGCTAAGGGCTCTTGATTTGTTAGAAATTCTAGCATTGGGTTCTTAATTACTAGAAAATGGCATGATTAGTTTCTCCCGATGACTAGTGTAGTTAGTGCATGATCAATTGAAGAAATTGCCTAGGAGGCCAAAGGCAAAAGCCCATGGGTGGTCCAATGATAGTCCAGCCATCTCTCACAACACTAAAAAGATGTTAAGGAGGAGGATGGGGAGGAAGAAAGAAAGCTTAAGTGAAGAAAGAAAGAAAACAAACACCGAGCCTTATAGTTATTATCTCCTCTCTTTGAACACTCAAATACTTGGATTGCAATGATCCTTGGCCTTGGAGATGAGGTCTCTTTTATAGGGGGAGAAAGTGGGGAAACAAGTGGAAATGTACAAAGATGCATGGCTCTTTCCTTCTCAAGTATAAGTTATTAAATCCCAAAACAAGACATATACATGACGAAGACCAAAATGACATGCTAATAACAATAATGATTAATGTAAATTTATCCATCTCCCCTACTTATCCAGGTCAGCTAGAAAAAAGGTTCAACATTTGTTTTTCAAGGCTATAGTTGTTGCTGAGAGATGAATGCATGATTTTTTTTTTGAAATAAACCGGCGGGTGTAAGCCCTCCGTGTTCCATTAGCAAGTATGTAACAGAACCATACAAAAAGTAACAGAGTACGATCACTCATATGAGCGATTCTCATAATACATTAGTTGCCCAAAGTCCAAAAAAAGAAAGAAACGAAAATAAATAAATGATACATAGAAGCGGTAAGAGGTTCAGTCAGCGGTGCTTCTTATAAAGATTCTTTCTCCATGTCTTGCTGGATCAAGTGTGGTCAGGAGAATCCAGGTCATGTTCGGAAGAGCTCCCTGAAATATGTATGCGCTCCTCATCGGATGATATATCTGTCCAAAGAAAAAAGATGAATGCATGATTACTGAGCTTTAAATTTCAAATTAATCCCTATCTTATTTTGTTTTTTGAGCTAGAAGAATGGAAGCAAAAAAGAAAATTGTTGAAGCACAATCAAGTATTATTGTAGAGATATTTTTCAATTTTTCACCATTTACCTTGTGGAAAAAGCATCTATTGCAAACTGATAATGAATCATAAATTGATTATGAACCATGCATGATACAACTGAATATGAGAAATACCTAAAAGAATTATAAAACTATGACCTCATTAAAAAAAAAAAAAAAAAAAAAAACAATTTCCATAAACCTAATTGGCAAGCATCTCACATTTTCCTTTAAGGAAACAAGGGAGAATTTGATAGAATGGAAAGATGTTGGAAAGTCCTGAGTGAGAGGTTAAGTGTTTCTGGTGTACATTGTGAGGGGGTTTTGCTGGCTGATGACTTGGATAGTAGAAGAAATGGCTAAATTAATCTTAATCATAGCTGTTTATCACAACAGTAAGTTATACTATCTTTTTAAACAAACCAAACAAAACTTAGAGACAATTCTACTACTTTCCCATTCTCTCTTCCTTGTAATGGGCAAGGATCATGCAATCAAAGTTATTTTGAGTTTAGGTTTGATTGCATTGAGAGAAGGGGAAAAAAAAAAAAAAAAACAAAAAGACCCCTTCCATTTTTTTAAACCTCTTCTTCTTGTATTATTACTACCTTTATGAGCTGACAGGACTGTCATTGGACCACCCCTCATAGACAATTTATTTAACTAGTCATGCATCAATCATTTAGAAAGCTATATAATTAAGCTGCCCAAAGTATTGACTTTATTCTATTTAATGCTTTCATTAATTTTTATAGTGGGTTTCACTAAGTTGAGTAAAGCCTTTTTTTTTTTTTTCAATTCATTTAAGAGTATTGATGCATAAATTAACCAGTACAATTCAATAAGGATCTATGGAGAAAACCCAACAAGGTTGGCAGACCCAATCCGAGCGAAGCCCAATTCAATAATTGTCAGGATCACATAATTTCCCTTCTATGACAAGTCAGCCATGACAAGTCAGGTTCAGATTTATATACTTTATTTTCAACAAATACACAGAATATTTTATGGAGTCAAACAATTACCAAATCGTTACCATCATGAATCCAATATCCTCATAAGGAGATCTTAACCCCTGGGGATTCCTCAACTATAAATGCACCATTTTCCCTAGAAAAGGGAACAAATATGTCTACTGGGATAGAGAATCAATAGCTTATAACAGAGAGAGTGATCGTGAGAGATTGTAATTCTGCTATTCAATAAAGTCTACTCGAACAACTATATTTTTCCGAGGCATAGGCCCGAGATCTTCTCGGCGGAACCTCCTCAAATCTCTGTGTGAACTCACCGAACCGTTTTCTCTCTTCTTTTTACCTCTGAGTTACTCATCCAATTGTGTTTGTCCAATCTGCTATGATAGTCCAAGGACTGAAGCAAATTCACTATTTAATGGTGAATTGGTGCCTTCTACGTACAACTTTTGGCTCAATAAAGTTTTGTTGATTTTTATATGTAGAACAGTATTGCTGAGTTCAACAATAACCAATAAAACAATCATCTATAAGCTCTTTATTTCAAAAAGAAAAGAAAAGGAAAATTCATCTATAATTTTATCATTTCTTATTACAATCAGCATGAAACTTGAACGTGTTTAGGGAGAGAGAATCCATTGCAGACGGCCCAAAAGGCCAACTCCCCTAAAAGTTCGAGCTTGGGCCAGTATCAAACTTATCTCCGTACCGGAAAATTTCTAAAGCACACCCCACAATCTAAGGGCCATCACAGTGAGACTGGTGGTGTGTTTTTAGATATATGGGATGTGCCTTTAGAATTCAGAAGTATTGTACTTTATGCTTTACATGAAAATTGATTTCTAGATGATCGGCAGAACCCAAACTCAGTGACAATGTTCTTTATAGAGTGCCAACAGTTCTGGAAAACCAGTTTCTATTGAAGAATAGGTTTTTTTTTTTTTTTTTCAAACTCGACACAAATATTTTTTACAATATTATTTAAATAAGTTTTTACTTGTAGTTAAAACTCAGAATTTCTCTCAAATTATAGATGGATAATGTCATTAGAGACGAGGCTTATTGGCTTCAATAGAAGAATAGTTATCATCTTTTTAATTTGCCATCTAATTGCTTATGTTTTGAAGTAGTACGGTACCCATCATAAAGTTGCACACATTAGTTTTGAAGAGAAACTATCTTACATGCACATTTTGCTTATTATAAAAAATACTCTCTCTTTTTGGTGTGAATCATCCATCTGTACGTAGCTCTATACAGTATCATTCTTGAATAAGATTTTTTTATTTTTTTTATTTCAAAACAGGAACAATAAAAAGAAACTTAGTGCACTCCCCCGCCCTACAGTGTTTCATCAGGAAATAAGTGATAATGAGCCTACCTACTATCTAGGGAAAAGGAAGTCAGGGTCTGTAGGTTGTGGGGCCGAATCAGATGGTGCTTGAATCTTCGGCACCCATCATCTGTCATTGAAAAACTACAAAATCGAGAGCTGCGATCCTTCCTTAGTAATTTCATGCCTAGTCTAATGGTAGAGGATCTACCTCAATGGAGATGGAGTAAAGATGGGTTATTTTCCGTCAAATGCACATACAACCATTTTATGGATAGTGGAATCGTTCTGAGTAATTCCACTTGGATTTAGAAGACGGTTTGCCTGTCCAAAATTAGGGTGTTTCTCTTGGCAGTTAAAAAAGCATTACTCACCTGGTCAGCATTACAGAAAAGAGGTTGGATAGGGCCAAACTACCGTGTTCTTTGTAATCAGGATGGAGAGTCCATCGATCACCTTCTGTTAAATTGTCTGTTTACCCATGAATTATGATTGAATTGTGCTCACAAGTTTGGAATTAGTATTAACACAGGGGTATGTACTAATTTTGAGGAAAAACTATGTGTTGGAGGCAAGACTTCACATTTGGCTAGATCCCTAGTAGCAGCATTATATTGGAATGTGTGGAGTGAAAGAAATAGTAGAATCTTTAATTCTACTGTACGCCCATTACATACATGTACACGTGCAATTATTCATGATATTTCTCTTTGGGTAGATATACATTCGGACGAGGGGCGGGTTCAGATCTCAGGTGGGACATCTGGCGAAGATGACAGCAACACTCTACCATCTCCGCCCCAGAAGATCGTCGTGCTTTTTGGAGTCCTTTTGGTGGCCTTCTGATACTTTTGGTGGACCTTTTGGTGTTATGATGATATTTCTAATAAACTTTTAAGTTCTAATAACTGTCATTGGAAAACTTATATGTATATATATATATATATATATATTTTTTTTTCTAGCTGGCTTGATGTTTTCTTTTATGTATTTTGTTTAAACTTTATTGTAGTTCTGTTATCTGCTTGCTAATGGAACACAGAGGGTTTCCACCATCCGTTTTTGCTCAAAAAAAAAAAAAGAAGTGATAATGAGCAATGTCTCTGATAGTATTATCGACTAACATATAAAAGGAACTACTCTTAAAATCAAACCTTTGCAAATAAAAAAGGAAAAATAAGAAAGATGAAGAAAAAGCTAACTATAAGATCAGGCTTATAATTTCACTCTTGTAAGAAGAGCAATCTTCACAAATCACTCATTTGATGACGAGAAAACAGTTCAAAAGGAAAACAAACATCCATCCAAATTCTTAACAAAGTAAACTTTTTCTTTGATACCAAAAGAGATACATCATAAGCACCAAGAGCAAAGAAACTAATCACTACCTCTACTCTTAAGGCTAATTACAAACTAATATAAACTGCAAACTAGAGAGAGAGAGAGGGCCTGCCCACTCACGTAGACCTCTTTCTCTTAATTTTTCCCCTTCTCCAACTAGCTCTTTGTTCGTGCATGACGACTTAACTGCTACTGATCCTCACACTGGGCTCATCTCGACTCCATTGCTTTGCTCCTCCTTCTTCACCTTCTTGTCTCCCTTGACTGCAATTTCTTCATTAGTCGCCTGCGAATCGAATACGATCTCTCCTAGTTTATCAGCAGCAATCACACACTCTGGTAGCTCTTCTTTAAGCACCTTCACATCTTTGTAGATTATGTATAGCACCATTTGGACTACTCCGAAGCTAAATCCCAATATGTTTGGAATCTACAATACATAAATATAAATTTAGCATAAGTATATATGCATAGGTAAAGGATATATAAGTGGAATTACCGCGACATAGATATCTCTGATAAGTAGACCATAGGAGAACCACACGACTGCGCTCAGCGTGAGGAAAAACGATAGAGAGAATGGCATGAACTCGACGCTTTTTGTTCTGATGACCAGCCTCTGTACATAAGGATTGTGTTTTAGTTATTACGATGGCATGACTATTGAGAAAGATCAGTGTCGAGAGATATGCCATTAATTTTCTTCTTACGATTATGCTCAAAGGAGCAGCAAAGACGCTGGCTGCGAAGCCCACACATATCCAACCGAGAAGTTTTTGGCGGTTGGCGCCTTGGGCAAGGAGAAGAGTGGATAGAACGATCAAGGAGAACAACCCCACATTAAGGAGCAAGATTATCTTTGCAGTATAAACCTAAATACAAGAAAACAAAGAATTTTTTTCCAAAAATATTCATATGAAAATCTTTTAAGTTTAATGAATATATGGAGTGCGAGATAATTTATGCACACCTTAGCCTTCCTTTGGGCATATGCAAGATACATCACGACATATATGGTCTCAATAACACATCCGAATGAGTTGATGGTGATAAGGAGGTATTCGTTGGTCTTGATAAATGCGTAGTAGATCCATAGCATAGCACTAAACAATGCAACAACATATGGCAAGGATTGAAACCCTTCGGTTGTTTTCTTTCTATATATGCGATAGAATGTTGGTCTACAATAAATAAAAGTCAAAACATGAATGTTTACAATATGTTAGCATGATTCTCACTATATCAAAGTGGATAAATGAACTTAAAAACACCGTATGTACAATAGAATTCTTACATAGGAGCAAGGTACACCATGAATGAGATCAAGTTGCCTACAAAAACATGAACGAGTTAGAATATATTGACCAATATAAAAACAATATAAGCTTATGTCACCCTTTTTTAGTTTTAGCTAAATCTTGTGGGGGTTATATATTGGTGTATAGATATTATTGGAGACAAACTTTCATAAAGATAAGCTAGCATGTTTCATTAATCGTATGTAAAGGGTTTATATATAAACTAGGCCTTAAACTCCATTATATGAACTTTTTAGGAAAAATAATTGAGAGGAAAGGCTTGGATTTAGATACAAGTGTTTAGGGGAGTTTTGTCTATCTTACTTTGACAACGAAAGGTCATGATTATATCTCCATGTAGTAAAATAGGATACGTTTATATTGATATTTGATACTTTATTACAAGAAAGCTTCATTTTGAGGATAGCAAGACTCTGGCTCCACAGAAGATACGCGTGTGTGTGTCTGTGTCTATATATATATATATATATAGTGCATGATTAATGTAAATTACCTAGGAGGCCAAAGGCAAAGGCCCAAGGGTGGTCCCAAGATAGTCCAGCCATCTCTTTACTGATTCAAGAGGAAGAAGTGGAGCTCAAGTACAAGAAGAAGAAAGCTGAAGGTTTTTTTTTTTTTTTCTTGTTACAAGAAGAAGGAAAGAAAGAGAAAGAAACGCAGAGCCTCTCAACTCTCAAAGTTCTCAAATGCTTAGATCACATGATCCAAGGCCTTGGGATGAGGCCTCTTATATAGTGGGGGGAGGTGGGGGGTGTTGGGTGTGGGGGTGTGGGGGCGAGAGAGAGAGAGTAGTGGGGAAACAAGATATATCACCCCACCACCCAACTATAAATAAAATGCAAAAATAAAAACATATATATGATGATGATGATGTTGATCACTCAGGTACTAATTAGTACTAGTACTTATCATTTGTGCTTGCTTTGCTAAGTGGAGAGTTAGGATTATGTTGGTGATTAGAGTGATAATTAGGATTATTTAACGTTACAATGAGAGAGTGATCCTTTCATGCAACGTGACCTCTTTCTTTGAACACGCACACACACTCATTGATACCCTTTTTAGCCGTTTCTCCTACTATTAACATAATTTGCTTGACAATAAATTTTTTTTAGCATAAATAGTGAGCTAGGTCCCGACTCCGGCCTCCACGTTCTAAAAAAGTTATTATCTTCCATTTCCAAACCATGACGAGATGTATAGATTACTTTCTTATAGAGCAGCTAGTTGTTCGATAAGCGAAGTCTAAATTTATATTTTTCTATTCTGGATGCATGTAACATTACGTATTAGTCCATTATGTTTCATGAATACCACTATATATTTTGCTGGTTCGAATTTCTTTATGATCCGAATAATTCTATTTTCTTGAACACAATACACTAAAAGTGTACCTCGTATATACTCACCGGTTTTGAGAGTCATGACACGTGCTAAAATTAACGGGTTAACATGTTGTATCCTAATTCTCTCTCCCCAAAAAATCTCCCTCTCTCTCTCCCCAAAATTCTGCTAAATGGGGGAGAGGGTGGCAGCGATCCTCCCCCTCCTCCTGCTGCCATGATTCTTTAGATTCAAAATCCTCAAAATCCAAAGTTGAAGGAGAGACGCCCCAATGAAAAAAAAAAATTGGAGCTACAATGAGAGGGGAAGGACTGCACGAAGCGGGAGCCATTGTCGGCGAGTGTAGGGACTTTCTCCCCCTGTTTGGAGCCGAAGCGGCTAATGGAGCGGACGCTGGAGAAGACACCCATTACCTTGTGGTGTAAAATCGAAGGGAGGGGGAAGGACCACATGAAGCGGGAGCCATCGTCGGCGAGAGAAGGGATTCTCTCCCCTGGTTTGGAGTCGAAGCGGCTGATGGAGCGGATACCGGTCGCTCGTCAATTCCCCCTTCAAGATGTTGCGGCTTAGCTGTCCGGTGATAGACGCTTTGAATTTCGCCCCGGTTGGATTAGATGGGAGGAAGGAGGTGGAGATAGAGAGCATGAGATGCATCTCTGAGAGGGAGGAAGAGGATTGAATTGGAAGAACAGTTTTCAGCCAGGGCGGAGCCGGAGTAGCTCTCTTCGAAATGGAGCCAAGGCAGAGACGGAGGGGCATTGGAGGCGGAGCCAGAGGGGCACTGGAGGCGTAGCCGAAGGGGAGTTAGGGCGGAGCTGGAGCGGCTCTCTTCCGAACGGAACCGGAGCGGATTCTTCTTACGTTGCAGATCTCTAGGCGAGATCGCAAATCCCGAGTAAGAGCAGACCTCCACTCATAGCAATTGGACACGTGGGCCATACATGTCAAAATGGGTTGAGTGCATGATGATTTTGAATCTCAAAATGCAAATGGGCCCTGTTGAAGTGGCACTGGGCCATACATGTCTAAATGATTTATATGATATGGTGGACTTATTGAGTTTAAATTAAAGTATATATTGTCGTGAACCGATATGTTAAAAGATTAGGTCGGAACGAATAATCTACAACATGGTAGGAATAAAAGTTGGACGGCAGAATCATAACATTGGACATCAGGACAACCACAAGATTATTTGTAGTATCTGTAATTCCAATATTTCTGTATTTTATTTAGTGTCTCTCTTTAGATATTATTTATAATGTCTACTTATGAACGAGGGACTATATATAAATATAAATAAATAAATAAATAAATAAATAAATAAATATATATATATATATATATATATATATATATATATATATATATATATATATATATATATATATATCTTGTTTAGTTAAAATCTGATTAATGAAATGCGGAGGAATTACCCACCGTTTATGCTCAAAAAAAGAAAAAAAAAAAAGAAAAAAAAAAAAAAGAAAACATGTTGTATCCTAGGAATAAGTCATTAGCTATTATACAAGGCAACATACCTAGATCATCGTTTTTTGACACATCAATCTCAATTTATAGTCTACACAGTTATTTACTCATTGTGATGTAAGTACTAGACAAATTTCTTTTTTTACAACTTTTTGCCAATGGTCGGATCAAATGCCCTCACCAAATGGTCTTAATCAGCTCTTCACAGTGTCTAACCTCTCCTATCTTAAGCTAGTGCCTTCGTCATCATATCCGACCACTAACACTTACAGTTAGATCTAGTCATTTCACTTCAATATAACCTTTAATAGAAGAATTCTATTAATTTCTCATCAATTTTGGTTCCTTTCGAATGAATCACTTGCCTCCATTTTAGATTATGCTTGTCATAAGCTTATCTACTCAGCTCTTGTCGGATGAAGATGCATGCAATCGGACCAATACAATCTCCATATTGGTTTCGATTTGAACCAACTTCGTGCCATTCAGTTCCTCATAAAGACTATAAATTGATCAGTGATGGATTAGATTAGTAATGATTATTTTTGGATGGCTTCTCACCGAGACAAGATCACCCTCTTTGGGCCAAATTCGTAAAGTTTTCATCTTTGGCAATTCTTCATTGAGGGTGAATTAGGCTAGACCCATTGATTTTCTGTTTGGATTCAATCCCCATACTCGAAATTAGGTTGTGCCAATGGTAGGGATGATAATAAGCGCGTCCACGGTCAAATTTTGATCCATTCTATATAAATTTTGAATTAAAAAAAATCATTTTTAATTGAAAATTTTGTATAGCGCAGGTCAAAATTTGGCCCGTAAATGCGTCAATTACAATCCTTACGTCCATCTCTGATTTACCGTGAAGGGTAACTCATATAGGTTTTATCTAAACTTGAGCCTTCAATAGCTTGATTGATCAGATGCCTCATCCTATGATCAGGAATGATGTTTTGGAACCAATTCTTTATCATCATATCCATCTCCTCATAATCAAATCAAAGTGCCTTTTCTTAGGTTTAGGAATAGTAATAGACGAATTCATAAATCAATTTTTAGCTCGCTCTATATAAAATTTTAAATTAAAAAAGAAAATTTTAGTTTTTTAATTCAAAATTTTATAGTGAAAGGGCCAAAATTTGACCTATGAATGTGTCTATTGCCATCTCTGCTTAGGTTTAACTAAGAAGAACCGGAATGGAATAACCATTTCCTATCACATTTATCCCTAATATATATGCCCTGGATTTGATAAGAAGGAACTAGATTGCATGAGTATGGGTGCGAATCTTGAATATAATATTATATAGATATGTAGAAGCTTAAAAAAAGAAAAGAAAAAAAAAAAGGCCGATACGGACTCTCACCCATGTGATAACTAAATAAAATGTTACAATTATTATCAATTATTATAATTTACATATTACAAAACTTAATGAAATAAGAATGTGAGTGTTGACATATCATTTTGCCCTATTAATATCAAATCGCACCCGAAATATATTTAACATGCTTATGCATATGTACACTATTTAGAATAAACTCATCAGTGTTACATAGAAGAATCTAACAAGAATTCAGAAAGAATCCAACAAAAAATCATATAAAAAGAGGAGGGAAAATCAAAATCATGCTCATGGGAGATGGCCTTAATTCCCTTTAGATTATTGACTTTAATGTTCTGAATTAGATTGGAACGAGAAAGGAAAATCTATTGTCATGCTCGGGAGGGGGCGCCAGTAGGAATGAGAATAGGCGAGTTCACAAGCTAAATTTTGATTTACTCTATTTAAAATTTTGAATTAGAAAAATAAACATTTCATTTTAATTTAAAATTTTAAATAAGACATATCAAAAAGAGACCCGTGGACACGTCCACTAACCTCATATCACCAGAACAATGATGGGGATCCACCATTATATACAGACTTACTGTTGTAAGAGGAGGCCTAGGAAAGGCTGATTATTTATTACAGTGTGATCATTAATGAAAAATTAAATTCCTAATTTCTATAATATGTGATTTGCAATGAATATCTTTGCAAGTACATATAATTTCCTAGGAGGGAGAACATGAAAGTTACCCTCTTTATAATTTAGTAGAATCTTAGTTTAGGTTTTTTTTTTTAACCAGCTAGACTATTAGCTATTTATGCACTGAATTAGATAATTGCGATTTACTCATATTGAAGAGTAAAATTGTTAGGAGTTACATTGGATAAAATAAGAGAAGTTCATAACTGAATTTAATTAGAAAGTTGAGGCCCTTATCTATATCAACTTAATCTTTTGGATTAAATTGGTCCTTTACTTTGTTTAAAGTCCATCAAGCTTCAACAAATTAAGATACATTTACATAATTAAATAGACTTTACTTTCTTACCGAGGAAGAGTACTCCTAATTCCATCTAGGATGAAGACTCTTCTGCACAATGGGTTTATTACTCTTTCTTCTTCTTATTGTTATTCAATAGGATATAATTCTTTAAATGAATTAAAATTGCTTCCATAATCTTTTCCAAAAAAATTAATTAATCATATGAAGCTTGGATTATCTGTGAGTAATCGAAATATGCTGATAGATTGAGTATGACCTTTATGTCGAATATATATCAGAGTAAAACAAAATACTGTTATTCTACAGAAATATGGAGCCATTGATGGCCCACGTTTTTTATATTAGTAATATAGATTAATTAAAAAAATTGGAAAATCTCCAAAAAGAATGGAATTTTGGGAAGAAAAAAATAACAAAAACATACTGTCAAATTTTTAATCAGCTAACTTGAAAGTAAATAGAGAAGCCTTGATCATTCTTTAGTTTTGCATTTTACTTTGGCCATTATACGGTGAATGTGTAAGTAGGGCTTAGCATAAAACCGAACAAATCGAACCGAACTGCAAAACCGAACCGAACCGAACCGAAGCGAACCGAACCGAATGGTTTGGTTTATTCGTTTTCGGTTCGGTTCGGTTTAAAAACCGAATTAATTATGGATTTCGGATCGGATTTCGGTGGTTTTAGCTCCAACCGAAACCGAACGAACAAACGGAACTTTTAGAATTGTAGCTTATTTTTTTTCTTTGATTTATTTTCAATGTGTTTTTCTTTTAAATTTTTAATGAAAAACATATGATTGTTATTTTAATAGGTAGAAAAAGAAAAAAATAGAAAGAAAATTATTATTTTTCCTATAAAATACATGCGTTTATCACATAATTAGTTTCAAACCCTAAAAACAAAAAACCGAACCGAACCGGTCGGTTCGGTTTCGGTTTTATATGTTTGGTTCGGTTTTCGGTTAGATTTTTTTTCAAAAAACCGAACCGAACCGACCGATACTCATCCCTACTTGTAAGAATACATTATACACATCCTGAACTTTCGAAGGGTAAGCGCAAAATATCATGAAGGATAATATTTTGTAATGGTTGAAAGTGAAATTAGGAGGAAGAAAAAGAAGAAACTCGAAGGAAAGTTGTTTGTCTGCCGATAACCCTTTTAGGGCAAATTCCAAGAATATTCGAACAATCATTTCACATCCCTAATTATGGGCAAGAAATAGAAAATTTCAAATTATATGTTTCAAACCTCACTGCGTTCGAGAAAGGCAGCAAAAATAATGCAATACTAGTTTTTACTGATTTCTTTCCTGTTCTCTATTATTCTCCACAATATCACCATGTCCCTCGCAAGGGTAGTGGACTTATGGCTGGGATGTCGGACTCGCAACTGGGGAAGATTCTAGGCATCTTCTTGTTCTCGAAACGAAAGCAATGTGCATTATATTCTTGCACTCTCTCTCTCCTATTCTTTCCATTTCGATCCACTCCCATCCTTGTCATCAAAGAAAGATGTATCGGTTGATTGTAGAATTACTTGCAACAAGCAAAGGGGTTTCCAATTAGTTCAAGCCATTGTTTTCTGTATCTTTATTATAGCTTTCTGCAAAGAGTTACTTCTTCTACCTGTTTGAGGGAGACACTCTCATGCACCAGTGTGATAATACTAGTCGAAGCGCAAAACAATTTTCGAATCTTCTGTCATGATTCAGATTGTTGTTGGTTGGGTTCAGTGCATGCAGGTGAATACAACTTGACAAGTTGAGACGAGCACTCTAACCCTTGTCATTCTATTAGAAACTCTTATGAGTGAGGGAATTCAAGGGTAGGCTCCCAATATGCACCATTTTTGTACAAGAATATAACGTGGGCAGCTAGTTGAACTTTGAGGACCCACCGCATGTTCCTTGTTATTGACTTGTGCCAACCCCAAGGACAAGCCCAATCCTAACCCTAACTCTAAACTTGAACAGGATCTGTTTTATTGGTTCATACTACTGTATCCTTGAGTTCTAAAGAGACAGGCAACTCGGTCTGGTGGATGATACGTGGTCTCAGATCTAGAGCGTGATTAATGGCTGAGATCTATTGCTTATTTCGGTTGTGGAGGATCGTTCTCGTAGCAGGATTGACCTCGCTTAAGATGGACCGGAGGCCGTCTAACATGGCATCTCATTGCTTTTGGCCATGATGAGGGGGAAATTCTAAATGCGCACCACATTTTACTAGTGAGCACCACATACTATATAGCAAAGTGATTTACAACATAGGGGAAAATGGTGTTCGCTAGTAAAATATGGTGCGCATTTAGAATTTCCCAGATAGGGCCAAAGCAACATATATGTTAAAAAGGATTAAGTAGTGGCAAGTGGAGACAACCCTTTACAGCTTGGACCACCCCTCCATCAGGGCAGGGCTCAAAAGGTCCATGGCCATTAACTCAGAGGAGGGCACTTCCTAGGATCTGGCTTTGTTCTCTCCGGAGTAAAAAGATCTGGGCTTTCATGATGCATGTATGTGTAAAGCCAGCTAAAGGTGAAAAGAGAAGGAGGTTGATGACAATAAGAAGGATGGCATACAGCTAGAAGTAATCTTTGCAATTTACCCCCCTAGCTAGCTTGCTCTCAATTATCATGATTCCAGTACAATGAAACCAAGACAACTGTGTCCACGGTCTCTCAACTGGTCTGCTCAGTCTTGACAAAATCTGAGATAAATCTACACAATGCAATTTGGTTGATGCTCATTTCTGTTACTGGGACTGCATTGAGTGAAATCGATTCATGCCTGCAAGGTGACGCATAGTTGTACAAAGATAATGGTAGATTATCCAATCTGACCGGTTCCCCATCGAAATATATGGAGGACAACTCTGTGTATAGAAAGATCAAGGACTAACTTGACCGGTCTTTATGAAATATATAAGATGGCTAGTTACATGTTGTCTTTTTCCCCCCCAAAAAAATAAAAAAGAATAAAAAAAAAAAACTTGACCACTCTCTATATTAACTTGACACTTCAAGAATTTATCACGCATAACTCCTATAGCAGATAATTGCAAAGCAGTCACACTATGTCCTTCGCTTGCCAAGCATAGCTTATAGCTATTTCATCAGTTGCTAAGAAGAACCCAGTAAGTTAGAAAAGTTGGAAGGATAAAAATTTCTACTGCCCGATAAAGTTAGAGAAGAGTAGAGGCAAAAAGTTGGATATTTCTTTTCGAAGAAACCTAAGCATAAAGAAATTAAACAAGTACTCTACAAGAAAAGAAATTCTATGGAAATTTAAAAAATATAATATAAAATAATCTACATTCTAAATAAAGACCATTCGTTCATTCGGATCCGTGGCGCAATGGTAGCGCGTCTGACTCCAGATCAGAAGGTTGCGTGTTCGATTCACGTCGGGTTCAGTTTCAATATATTAATTTGCAATTTTTCTTTTATATTTTTTAATATTTTTTTTAATGTAACTAAATAAATAACACCGAAGTACTTCGGTAACATCACCTCATTTAATTTTCTAAACAATTCCTAATCATGATAAATGAAATATCGAGTTTGAAACTTATCGAACCAAGTCTCAGAAAGATTATTGAATTTGGATTTGAACAATAGGCAAATAGCCTCAATTTGATGGTGTTCAACCTCAGAGTCAATTTAATCCTAAGTTACTCTTGATGGAATGTAACTTCATGGTAGAATGTCAAAATAGATGGGATAAAAGAGAAGCATGAATAATAATTAATTAAATGGATCCACGTGGCTCAAAAGTCCTTTAATAATTAATTAAAGGAATTTTGAGAAATTGTCTTCTTACAAGAAGATTAAACGGATTACGAGGAGAGAACGGATTACGAGGAACTCTCCGAAGAGAATTTGAAAAAAAAAAATAAAATCACACGAACGAAACATGCTAATCAAAGAAGACTATGAAGCTTGGGAACTTAATTAGACTGCGATCACAAGCAGAAGTGGGCAAGTGAAATCTCATATCACAACAAATTAATATAGGTTGTTAGAACTTAGATCTCAAACAAAATCCGTTCTCGTAAGAACGAGTGAACTGAATGAGAGAACAGAAGAATAAAGACTGAAACCCAAAAAAGATAATATATTATTAATTGTGGCAAAGTCCTTATAACGCCCACACCGCTTATGAGTTATGATTTATTGAAATGGAATTTCTAATATTATAAAAAGGATTAGAATTTTAAAGATTTAAAATAAAAAGAAAAAGTTAGATTAATTGTCTAAAATAAATAATGGAGATCATGACTTGAATTTATAAATCAATAGAACTTAGCCCACATATAAACAACTAACCTAGTTACTTAGTTGTGATTAATAAAATAAGTTAGCCTAATTAAATAAGACTTGATCCTGATCTAATTATTATAATTTGATTAGATTTGGTTTATATGTCTATTAGGATTCTATATTTAATTTAGATAGGGAGTTTAATTAGAAATCTCATTCCTATATAAAAAAAAAAAAAAAGAAGAGAACCCCAGCTATAGCCTTCTCCTTTCCCTAACATAGAAAAAATAAAATAGAAGAGAGAAGATTAAGAAGCAAGATGAGTCTATCTCACTCAAGAAACATGCTGACTATATTTCTAAATTCTATCCTCTTTGATTTTATAGATAGATTCTATGAAATTGTTTATAGAAAAGTTTTATTGAAATATGTTTTTAAAAAAAAATAGAGTTTTCATACGATTCATAAAGAAAGATATGGATTTTACTATCAAAAGAGTCTTGATTTGTTGTGAATATATTTGGGGATATATTTTACATTTATTATTTATAGATGCATATGATCTATCGTTTATCTCTAACATTTTATCGTAAAGATGTGATTTTATTGAAAAGCGATTGATATTAGGTTTTGAATAGATTAACGCCTAAGGTATAATCTTTATCGATATTAGTGCGTATATTCATATTTATATTGATGTTTATGGTTTTAAATCTAAGTATGTGGACCAAGATAGTTCTTGGTAATCGAAGAAAATCTTTAAAACGCGTAAGTAATAACTCTTATTGAACTGTTCGTTCAGAGAACTATAGACAGTTGTTTTGGCAGTACCTAAGATCGTTCATCTCCGTCTTGATTACAATAATGACCGCTGAGAGGCGCTATCTATAGCGGGGACCGGTTCATTGATAGCAGACCCTAATCATTATTTTACATAGTGTTTTATTCATAATTTTATTGCGAGTGATTGATTGTAATTAATAGGATTGATATTGGGTGACCGTATCAACATGTTAATTAGTAGAATCATCGTCATATATTGGTTTAATCATTGATTTGTGTGTTTTATCGTAACAAGCAAACTTATTAACATACAATTGCAATCATTGAGTTTAAATTGTTTTATTAGTAATGATTAACTAAAATTATGTACGGATTATTATATTATTGACTCCATAATGATTATTAATATTGAACTTGTATACCAGTATTGACACTTAAATAGAAATATTGAATCAATATAATTGAAATTGATGGAACATAAAGGTTATTGGGGAAAACCAAATGTGTAAGATTTAATACTTTGTTGTAATTGAACTATTGAACTCTCATTTATGATTGAATTGCCATTCAATCTAAATGGGATAGACTTGACATTGTCACTGAACTCAGGCGGGATAGGTTCTGATTGACTATTCATTGATTTTTTTTTCCGATGTTGAACGGGGATGCACTTATAGACATAATATCTATGCTTGATTGTGTACCATAATTAAAGTGAGCAATGAATTTAACTAAAATAAGATATACATATGGATATAAAAAGAATTAGTATGTTGCTATTTTCTAAATTGTATTCCTCATTATTTATTGATATGATCTATTTCCTTGAATTATTATTATTATTATGTTTATTGGTCATTTTACAAACGAACCTGGCTGTGTATGACCAGACTCGGGCATAAGTAAGGATGGTAATGGATGTGTTCATGGCTCAATTTTTGATTAGTCATATACAAAATTTTTAATTAGAAAAACGTGATATATATTTTTAACTCAAAATTTTGTATAGGATGGGTCAATTATTGAACCATGAAAAGGCGTCCATTACCATTCCTATGCACAGGTTTAAACCCTGATACAAAGGTTAATACACCAGTTACAGGCGTAAACTAATAATTATGCAACTTGCAGTTTGTTTCCTTAACATGAACAAACAAGTGATCTGGCTAATTGATATCTTGAAAGGAACGGGAAATTCTATTTGCACACTGAAAATTACTCTTGACACACGGTTTTAAAATTTATAAATAATTACAAGTTTGCCATTATTTTTTTGGACTAAATTACCCTTATAAATTTCAATCTAAAACTTATTAAAAATTGGAAGTACGACTCATCGTGTTCCTCATCGTATTCTTTCTCTATTTTCTCTCTAAAACCCTAATTTCAATTTCTAAAAAAATTCGAAGAATTTTAAATTATTCGATTTTACCGTCTCAAGTGAAATTATGATTTGGAGTTTGAGTTCTCTTATGCAAATGGAAAATTTCAATATGCAACTGGTATCAGCAGACAAATCTAAGGTACGAATTGATTTTTTTTAAAGTTTTTTATGTGTATTGTTTTGAAATTTATAGTCAATTAATTTTATTTTTTCGGTAGATGTCGTGCGCTGGTCGGTTATTAACAGCTGACCAGAACTTTGTTGGGTTGGGTATTAATACCCGACCAATATATTTCTAGGTCTTAAACTAATATCCGACTGAAACTAAAATATACATGACTAACAAAATTGTTAAAAATTGTTATATATATTTAAATATGCACTAATTATACAGGTATGAAATGAAGGCGATATTAAATGATTGTTAATTTAAATTAATATTTTTTCGGTAGATGTCGTGCGCTGGTCAGTTATTAACAGCTGACCAGAACTTTGTTGGGTTGGGTATTAATACCCGACCAATATATTTCTAGGTCTTAAACTAATATCCGACTGAAACTAAAATATACACGACTAACAAAATTGTTAAAATGTTATATATGTTTAAATATGCACTAATTATACAGGTATGAAATGAAGGCGATATTAAATGATTGTTAATTTAAATTAATTTATGGGTTGTGACAAAATAATATAGAGTAATGATTCATTTGTTCTCTTGACTAATGTAGGTGGATGCAACGACACAATGTACTCCCACTCACATTGGTTTCAGCGTGCAAAATATTTCGAATTTTACAACTTCTCGAGTACGTATTCTTATGTTTTTTTTAAAATTTATGTTTATTATTTTTGATTTCATCGTTTTTTAACGAGATGAACTGCTACAGATATTTTCAAATCGAGATGAGCTTTCAAGGTGGGTCTGAGATGAAGGAAGAAGACTGTGTTTTGTTATTATAATTGCAAAATCCGATAGTGGTGGTCGTAATCAGAGAGGGAGGATTTGGTTTAGATGTGAGCATGGTGGACAACCCAGATCTAAAAATATGACAGATATGGTTGTTCGTAAGAGAAAAAGTGGATCAAAGAAATGTGGGTGCCCATTCCTTTTGAAATGTGAGCAGATGACCATGAAGGGAGAGGAATGGACTATGAAATTGATGTGTGGTAGGCACAACCATCCTGCTGTAGAGTACATAGAGGGTTATTCTTTTGCAGGGAGACTGTCAGAAATTGAGAAAACGGTGTTAGTTGAGTTGTCGAAGTGTCATGTGCGTCCGAAAGATATATTGACATCATTAAAATAAAAAGATCCTAAAAATGCTTCAACAATGAAGACAATATACAATGCACGATAAAGATTGTGAGTAATTGAGTAGGGTGGGAGATCACAGGTACAACATTTGTTGTTTAAATTTACCGAATACAAATACATAGAGTGGCATCGTAGTTGTGAGCATACTGAGTCCGTTACTGACCTATTTTGGGCTCATCCTGTTGGAGTAGACCTTCTTCGTGCATTCCCAGGTATTCTAATCATAGACTGCACATACAAAACAAATAGATCCAATTACCCATTGTTGGAAATTGTTGGTGTTACATCGACCAATATGTCATTTTCAGTTGCATTTGCATTTTTGGAAAGAGAAAAAGAAACAAATTATGCATGGGCAATGGACAAACTACGTGGACTATTTCTCAATAATGTTGTACTAGGTGTAATTGTGACAGACAGAGAGTTGGCACTTCTTAATGCAATTGAATCGACGGGCTGAGGTATATCTTCCTGGTCCCCATCTTCAACTGGTCCTATAAAACGTCGAGACATCTGAGAGTACCATGCAATATAATATGGGGTACACTCAGAAGGGTTAGTTGCTGGAGCCCCACGATACTCTTGTGATAACACGTGGTCTTCCCAATTAACCCCCATTGCTTCGGTGTGGCCGTACTTAACAAGATACTTGTTACTAGATATTCCTCTCTTTTCGCAAATTGGAGCAAACGGTGAAGAAGGAATATGTTGGCGATGGCCAAACTGCCGCAATACTCGTACAGGGTGGTGTGGCTCGGCTATGTCTCTAACTCGTATCGTACCCATATAATAAGAAACCTCCTTCAATGGGTGATGGTCTCTTAGCGAGCGATATGGATCCCCTATGACCTGCAACATAGAAAAAAAATAGTAAAATCCAAAATGAACAATTAATTGCTATCTTCATTGAATTAAATAAATTTGTATGATATATTTACCTATCTTACCTCGGATGGAATAATTTGGTCAAGTGTTGATCGTAAAACACGAATATGATCCACACTTACGTTAGTCTCCCGACGACTCATCCATCTGCATGCATGCAGTTGTTCTGATTTATATGAACTATTCACTACCGGAAGGAGCTTGGGAAAGTGGCCAAATATCCAAGCTTGAAGGAGAGTTAGATAGCCGACTATCTGTGCAACATGTGCTCTAGACGCGAGTCCCAACTGTCTGTACAAATATGCTAATGCTCCAGCACCCCATGCATAAGTGTGAACTAATTCAAGGTTGTGCAATAGGGGCAAGTAGTTAATGGAAACTCTGGTCCCGGTCTTGTCACCGAATAACGTACAACCAAGAAGATATAGGAGATACACTCTCGCGGCACAATTAATCCTTTCATCATAGTCATTATCGGTGACTCCAATGAACTGTTCCCGAAGCCAATCAAGTATGACTGAAGCCCCACTCTTTGTGTTTATTTCATTTAACGCATCGGAGTGGCTAACACCAAGCGAATGGACTAACACGTCGACGGCGAGCTGAACATTTGCCCCTTCATGCTGAAAAACTGATTTAGCTGTCACAAGCAGACTGAGAAGACAACTAATATCGTCTAGAGTTATTGTCATTTCTCCAAATGGCAAGTGAAATGTGTTTGTCTTGGGGTGCCATCTCTCCACAAAAGTTGAAATTTCAACCCTACTTACATATTGGTATGAGCAAGCCACCAAGGAAAATAACGTGGATTTTCTAATCAACTCTATGAATCGTGTGTTAGGTTGCTTCGTACTCAGATCCCATGCCGAAATCTTTTTTGTGTGATTAAGGCAACGTAGTGGCTCACGTTTATGCAAATATTTGTTTTGTTTGATCATATTCATCATTATAAACTTGCATTGAAGATTGCATAATAATACAATTCAACTAGCCTCTCTTTTTATAATTAAGAAAGCCACGTGTGTTCGAA
This sequence comes from Dracaena cambodiana, assembly GCA_036321105.1. Classification (NCBI taxonomy): domain Eukaryota; kingdom Viridiplantae; phylum Streptophyta; class Magnoliopsida; order Asparagales; family Asparagaceae; genus Dracaena; species Dracaena cambodiana. The sequence goes on from JAYEPQ010000004.1 coordinate 5,692,661, forward strand.
AACTCATGAGAATTGTCATGTCTACTGGTCCTCCTTGGATCGGACGAGAGATGTCTTCTTCATACTCTCATTCATCCGTATCTGTCAGCGCAGATGTAGGAGGATCAGATCTCAACACAACAGGCGACTCTGCGTCTCTCTCGACCAGCAAAGGTGGTTGGTTTTCGATTTCTGGCATGCTTGAGGTGCTACGGGCCTTCGAGCATGTTTTCTTCCTTCTGTTCGATGCCGTTGGACGAATGCGGAATGATCCAGCATGTTCCATCTATTGAAAATATATGATATTTAGAATCTCGTTGCTATTTCTATTGAAGTTTACAATAATTTGTATGAAAAGAGAGAGGGGAAAAAAAGTCTTTCATTCTTTAAAAATATACTGAAAGTTAAAACTATTACAATCCATCATGTTCAAATGAGACATAAAAAGGCCAATAAACAAGGATAGCCACCAAATCCATAAACAATTATCTATATGAAATAAAGCTTTTACTAGTTACTCTCACTTTCCTGATATTTAAGAGAAAAAAGGACGTAATAATTATATCTAAACTGCAATATCAATTGGGTGGATATACACCACTGACAACTCAACAGAATTACTCTAGTTGGATAAACACCAAAAGCAACTATAATTGCAGTTTTTTAATTAAGATTATCATATATTTCTAGCTACTCTCAGGCCCTATATGCATTGAAAACATCTTTTATAGTTTGCTATTTCTATTGAAATTTAAGCTTTTTCCTGTCCAATATAGCTAGGATAGGAGGCTCCTAATTAGGATAGACGATAAGTTTAAAAACGTGTCATTACAATTATGAGACACTATTTTTTGACAGTATAGGTATCAGATACAGTTCATTACTATGTGAACTATGCAATAAAAAGTGGTTAGGTTTAGTTAGATCAATATCTTAATCATGGTACACAAACAATTTTGCATCATGCGTGTAAGCATAATCACTTATATATATATATATATATATATATATATATATATATATATATATATATATATATATATATATATATATATATATATATATATATATATATATATATATATATATATATATATATATATATATATATATATATATTTGAAGATAATAAGATAAGCAAAACTATAGATTGTGAAAATAGTAGAGAGCATTTTTTTAATATCAACAAAATCCATATTATGCTTGTCCACTATTTGCAAAGCAACTAATTCATTTAAGAAAGCAATGACACAGTCAAATTATATTATCAAAGTTCAAACCCTAGTGTAGATCGAATCAGTGTCAGTTTCCAATATAACAAATATAATAACATGGGAAAATCTAAATACCCATGCAACATTTTAGCAAATAAATGTCACTAAAATTCCTCTAAGGAGGTGTGAATCAGGAATGCACAAGGATCAAATAACAAGAACTATACTCACACACATGCGTTTAATGCTTTCTTCTAGCAAGACCATGGGGATCCTATTGGAAGTATAGGTTTCTTGCAGTTTCATAGTAATGGTCAAGGTATGAAACTCTAATAAATTGGGAAGCAAATTAATTGTCGCCTAATAGCAAAGAGCATATCCTTTTGTTTCCCTATTTTCCAACAAACTTCACCATCCTATGCTCAAGCATGAAACTCCTGTTGAGCAATAAGTTCAATTATGAGTAAGTTGGGAAAGGAGATGTATTACTCAAAATTTCAAGTTAAGTCGCAATCCCAAATCCAACTAAAACTTCAGACTTCAGTTAACTAATTCACCATGAACTGAGACTACCAATCCATATTCGTGACAAGCCTTATAACCTAGCTATCTTAAATTTGACATGCATATTGGTCATATAAAATCAAATATTATGTAAGACTGAACTTCAAAACAAGTCTTGAACATATAAATATGAACCTGACTGCATTTAGATGTCCAATACAATCAAGAAATTATTACATTTCAGTTGTAATTTTGGAAAATATATTTTATGTTTCGTATGAGTGTTTGGATATGAAAGAAAATATGAAGACATACTAAAATCATTATATTAGAAATTTCAATTCACTAGATTTACTCACATGTGCCCATGGTTTTATGTTTTATTTTTTTATTTTAACTTTAAAATTTTCAACACTTAACCAATTCTAAGATTCAGTTAAATATATGGTAACCTAATAATATGCTAATTTCATATGTTAATACATCCAAAAGCAGTTTTAGGTTCAAAATCCAGGATTTTGCAGGTCCAGTAGTAATGCCCAAACACCCACATAAACCAACAAAATAAGAAATATTAATACACAGAACCTTCTTCTTTATTTTTTGTTGAATTGGATAATAATCTAACCAAAAAAGTTAAGATTCCTATGTTTGAAAACAAAGCATTCAGTGATTTTAGTAGAAAAATAAACTTATTCAATGTTTTTGTAAGAATTTCCAAGAGAAGAATATCAATATCTAAAAAAAAAACCGACTGTATTACAAGAATTGAGTAGGAACTTATGCAATCTCAAGAATAAAGTTCAAATTTAATCAATCCTAAGTAAATAAATACACTTTTCACTACTATGTACTCAATCAGCAACCTTCACAGATTCAAAAAAAAAAAAAACTAACCAATTACCTCAAGAATCAAACTTCTCTTACTGGATGAACGGTTAAGGGCATCTGAAGCTTGAACGGAGGAAGGCTTTAGAGTGTCCGAAGTGTGTACGAAGCAGATGATGAAGGATGCCCAATGGAGGAGGAATGGGTTGATGCGGTCGGCACCGATGGAGGATGAGGCCGCGAAAGGAAGGCGGGGGTTGGCGACGGAATTTGGGCCCGCAATGGAGATCAACGGTCGATCAAGAGGCGGCGACGGTGGGGACGACTCCGGTGGTGGGTCGGGAAGGAAGAACGGGGTTTGTCGGTTGAATTTGGGGGAAAATTCTGCAAAAGGAAGGTTAAAGGGAGTGAAGGACGGAATTGGAAAATAAATTGTGTACATAGAGTAAATTATTTATATTTCAAAACGAAAGCCTGGTGCAAAGAGTAAACATGGCGTAAAGAGTAAATAGCAGGGTGCAAATAGATTTTTCCGAAAGGAACAGATAACAGTCATAATCATATCGATAGTTCTTGCAGTTTCTGGCAGAATCAACAAACAATTACTGTATAAGTGGTCGGGCCAACCAAGTGCATATAGATCATGTATGGCTTGTTATTTCTACTTATACTAATATATATGGAGCAAAATTCATCTATATATTGAATTTCTCCACACATCCGCTAACTTCTTGTGCTACGTTGCGCAAAGAAAGAAAGAACTGAAGAAGTAACATTCGTGTAATATTTCTTGAAGATTCGGATTTGTTTCTTCCAATCAAGTGCCCGAAACAAAACTGGGCAATCGCCCATTACGTAGCTAGTATAAGCTAAATTTGTTATCTGAAGATCAATGATTGTATAGAAGAACATCTCAGCCATGGGGGGTTCTCCATAATGATTATTTCTCGCTCTCGATCCAGCTAGTTAGCTCCAATGAACATTCCATAATGCACTAACGAATCCAACTGGATAAGTGTTAATAAATCTTGCTACTTTTATGCCATAATGAGTGGTTGGAGAGTACTTCTCTTTATCAAGAAATACTGGAACGTAAAGGCAAACCCTATCCTCATATATCATATTTACAGATTGTAATGCTTATGGCGAGATGGCGCAATCTAATCACCTGACTTTATATCTCTAGCAACAACGTATAGAGAACATATTGTGCTCTTTTGTGCTCTTACGTACTCTTTCCCCATGCACTTGTCAAGACCAAATTAGCTTAATGATATGAAATGCTAAGCACCCATAATGGAGGGATATTTTGATGAGTGGACAAGGTAATTTGAGGTCCATTGCTTAGGTTTACAAATTTATATCCAAGTCTACCCATAAGAGAGTAGTATAGTGGTCTAAGCCGATGGCTCTCTCTTATCCTCTAGTCTTTGAGATAAGTATTAGGGCTCAATAGTTGGTTAAAGAATAATTGCTCATAAATAACTTACATAAGGCCAAACAAAAAACTTTCAAGAAGTTTCATGGATATGCACTTTGAGGACTTGGACACACACTCTATAACAATTACCTAATAAATGTGATCTTCCAACGTCTTCCTACAAGAAAATTGGTTTTTTGTGACGACAATAGTCGTCACTGAATATCTTCAAATTGTCACCGAAAACAATCAGTGACGAGTTTAGTGACGACTAAGTGTCGTCGCTTATGTGACTATCACTGAAGGTTTTTGTGACGACTTTTAGTGCACGTCACTGACAATAGTTTCTAGTGACAACTACTACTTGTCACAAAACACTAACTAGATTGTCACTATAACATTTTTTTGTGACAACTAATATCGTCACTAATTCGTATTTGTGACAACAATACTTGTGACTAAAAGGTTATTATATCGTCACTATTATGACTCTTTAGTGACAACTTTCAATATGACTAAATCATATTTGTGACAATAAAACTTGTTACAGAAAAATTATTACATGGTCACTATTATGACTTTTTAGTGATGACGTTCGTCATCACTAAATCGTATTTGTGATAACAATACGTGTCACAGAAAACATGATTATTTATCACTATATGTATATAAAATATTATATAATGACATTAACTATAAAATTAGTGACGACAAATATTGTCACAAATAAGTAATTATTAGTGACAAATTTTGAACAGTGTCACTAAAAGTTAAAATTTGCAACAATGTTTATTGTCGCTAAAACACAAATTCTGTGACACTATCAATTATCATAAATAAATTTATCAGTGATGATTTATTGATATTATTACTGCATTCCCAAATAGCTAATACAAATAGCTGTTACAAATACAATATATAAAATCATTCATATTTTCAAACACCATATTCACAGGAGATATTTTATTATTAGCTGATATATATATATATATATATATATATATATATATATATATATATATATATATATATATATATATATATATATATATATATATATATATATATATCAATGATGTTTAATAGAAAAATAAAATTCATAACATAAACATACTAAAATATTCATAGGAAAAACGATTCAGTCTTGCACAAATTGTAACTTGTTTTTGTTGGAAGCAGAGTATTAAATCCATATAAATACATAAAAATCAATTGTTTGATTGTGATATAGAACCAAAAAGAGAAGCCATTCGCTCTTGAAACATGGACTCGAATTCAGCTTGCATTTCAGCTCGTACCTCTTGTAGCTTTGTCTTCAACTTCTTATCTGACTCATCTAGCTGTGTCTTTAATTTATAATCCGACTCAGCTAGCTGTTTCTTTAATTTCTCATCCGACTCAGCTAGCTGTTTCTTTAATTTCTCATCCAACTCAGCCTAAACTTCTTCTCTAATTTTTTGAGTCACTTCAACCATCATTGTTTCTCTAGCATCACTTATAGCCTTCTCTACTTGCTCCTGAACATCTTGTCGAGGTCTTTTATTCGGAGGCCTTTTCCCCGCTCCTTTTCCTCGAAAATAGCCTGATTTCTCACCAAGCACATGAAGTAATATGTCATCACGAGACATCAGAGGTTCATCAAATTGTGTTTGTCTCACGACAAGCTCATGTAGTTTTTTCTGCAATTAAATAACAATAACTAAAGGCATTAGTAATAATGGTCAAAACAAACTCCAAAAACAGAATACAAATTTAAGTTAGAGGGCAAAATCTCAACCAATTAATGTGAAATTTATATGAGAGTGTAAAAATATACTCCAAAAATAGAATATAAAATTTCAATGTGATTCAATGTGATTTGATATAATTTCTACTTAATAAAGTGCACGAGTTAAAATATCAATCAATTACTGTTAAATTTTTATGAGAGTATGAAAACTCACTCCCAAAATAGAATATAAAATATTAAAACTATCCATAGTAATTTGATATAATTTCTAATCAATTTAGTACACAACTTATGCACCAGTCCAATACCGGTGCAGCAGAGAAAATATTTAGTTTGAAATTATTATCACAACTAATTAATGTGAAATTTTTATGAGAGTGTAAAAATATAATTCTAAAATAGAATATAAAATTACAATATGATTTATGGTGATTTGGTACAACTTCTACTTAATAAAGTGCACAATTCAAACTCTTAACAGATATGTGTACAATTGAGAAATATATCTACTTGTCAGTCAAAATATCAACCAATTACTGTTAGATTTTTATGAGAGTATGAAAACTCACTCCTAAAATATAAAATAAAATTTTAAAGCTATCCATGCTGATTTGATATAATTTCTAATCAATTTAGTGTACAACTTATGCACCAGTCCGATACTGGTGCAGCAGAAAAAATATTTAGTTTGAGCTCATTATCACAACCAATTAATGTGAAATTTTTATGAGAGTGTAAAAGCATACTCCTAAAATAGAATATAAAATTTTAATATGATTTATGGTGATTTGGTACAACTTCTACTAATAAAGTGCACAATTCAAACTCCGAACAGATATGTGTACAACTGAAAAATATATCTACTTGTCATTCAAAATATCAACCAATTACTATTAGATTTTTATGAGAGTATGAAAACTAACTCCTAAAATAGAAAAAAAAATCTTAACGCTATCCATGGTGATTTGATATAATTTCTAATCAATTTAGTCTACAACTTATGCACCGGTCCGATACCAGTGCAGCAGAGAAAATATTTAGTTTAAGATAATAATCAACACCAATTAATGTGAAATTTTTATGAGAGTATAAAAATATACTCCTAAAATATAATATAAAATTTCAATGTGATTTATGGTGATTTGATATAACTTCTACTTAATAAAGTGCATAATTCAAACTCCGGACAAATATGGGTATAACTGAGAAATATATCTACTTGTCAGTCAAAATATCAACCATAGACTGTTACATTTTTATGAGAGTATGAAAACTCTCTTAAAACATAATATAAAATTTTAAAGCTATCCATATTGATTTGATATAATTTCTAATCTATTTAGTGCACAGCTTATGCACCAGTTCGATATCGGTAAAGCAGAGAAATATTTAGTTTGAGGTCATAATCACAACCAATTAATGTAAAATTTTTATGAGAGTGTAAAAACATACTCCTAAAATAGACTATAAAATTTTAATGTGATTTATGGTGATTTGGTACAACTTCTACTTAATAAAGTGCACAATTCAAACTCCATACAGATATGGGTACAACTGAATAATATATCTACTTGTCAATCAAAATATCAACCAATTACTGTTAAATTTTTATGAGAGTATGAAAACTCACTCCTAAAACATAATATAAAATATTAAAGCTATCCATGGTAATTTGATATAATTTCTAATCAATTTAGTGCACAACTTATGCACCAGTCCGATACCGGTGCAGCAGAGAAAATATTTAGTTTGATATCATAATCACAACCAATTAATATGAAATTTTTATGTGAGTGTAAAAACATACTCCTAAACCAGAATATAAAATTTTAATGTGATTCATGATAATTTGTTATATTTTCTACTTAATAAAGTGCACAACTTAATCTCAGATCAGATATGGGCACAACTAAGAAATATATCTAGTTGTTAGTCAAAAGTTCAACCCATTACTGTGAAAGTTTTATGAGAGTATGAAAACACACTCTTAAAACAAAATATAAAATTTTAATGCTATCCATAGTGATTTGCTATAATTTCTGCTCAATTTAGTGCACAGCTCATGCACCAGTTCGATACCGGTGCAGCTAAGAAAATATTTACTTTGAGGTCATAATCACAACTAATTAATGTAAAATTTTTATGAGAGTGTAAAAACATACTCCAAAAATAGAATATAAAATTTCAATGTGATTCATTGTGATTTGGTATATTTTCTACTTAATAAAGTGCACAACTCAAGCTCCGGACAGATATTAACACAACTGAGAAATATATTTAGTTATCAATCAAAATTTCAACCAATTACTGTGAAATTTTTATGAGAGTATGAAAATACACTCCTAAAAAAAAATATAAAATTTTAAAGCTATCTATGGTGATTTGATACAATTTTCATATCAAAATGTCAACTACTCTATGTGAAATTTTTGTGAGAGTACAAACACAAAATCCTAAAACAAAATATAAAATTATAAAGCAATCTTTGGTGATTTGATACACTTAATTGCACGACATACATATGACATGCACTATAACCAATATATGTAAATGAATGGAAATAAGTGAAATATAAAGTATGATAATGTAAAAGCCTACATGTATTTCTTGTGATTTTGCATCAGACCACTGTATCTCTCCTTGCGCATTCAATTAGGTGTGTTATTTTAACCAAACATCATCTGGTGCTACTTTCTCACCCGTTATTGGATCCCTCTGTTTTTATGAGACATGTATTATTACGTTATAATCAAAATATTTGTAGACCAATGAAGATATGATTTATATTGTCATAGTATAAATTTTAATTTACTTACAGTTACTTCTTCAACCTCCGCAAATGATTTGGTTCCACAGTATTAATACCTTTTTTGTTACATTTAACTTAATAATATGATATCTTTCCAATATGCAATTGCTTCTGTTAAACGTTTCAACAATAATAAAAAATTCATAAGATAAAAAAAACCTTCCTTATATATATATATATATATATATATATATATATATATATATATATATATATATATATATATATATATATATTGCCCTTCTCTCTACTGCTCTTATCTGAACAAATTTCATCATTAGTGTTTAAGGTATTCAGAATGCTTTTTTGTTTAATTCATTGTTATCTGTATCTAATCTAACTTTTATTTTCTATTTGTAGAATAATTTGTATTTGTGAAGCAAAAGCCACAAGATTAAAATTTCTGCAAGCCTTCTTCACAGTTTGAGAAGTAGAATGCACAAAACGAGAAGGAGATGATTAAGGTGAAGAATGCTAAGACGAAATAAGGAGGGGATTATTGGGCGATCAGTATGAGTGACTCGGTTATATAGTTCTGAACTAAAAAGAACTACAATTAATGAAACAGTAAGAAGTGGATTAAGAATTGTCATGAAGACTCACTCCACATATAAGAAGCAACATGCTGCAGAATCAACAACATTCTGCATAAACAAAGCAAGCATTGCACATGAAATCAGATTATTGATGAGATAGGATAATGCAGACAAGACGACTAAGCAGTGTTGACAACTCGAATTAAATTATATCAAATAGAAAATGTGGATAACTTATAAGCAAGAAATTAGTAATATCATGTGTGAACTATATCAGTGAAAAGCTCAATTTTCAACTTGACATTCCACCAAATTGTCAAGATAAGTAATTAAGATCACATAACAACTACAACCAGTTGGATATCACTTCCTAAAATTTTGCATGATCAATTTATCCTGGTTCCACTAATAACAACAACTAACATAAAGGATGCATCTGGTATAAATCAACATAACAATTTATCCTTTCAATCTTGCTCCAGAAAGTTAAATGTGAATTTTTCAGAAAAAAACACACCTGCAGGGATGGGCTGTGGGGAGGGGATGCGCGGGTGAGGGGCTGCGAGGAGGGCAGCAGGGAGGGGATGCGGGGAAGGGCTATGCGAGGGAGAAAACACACCTGCGCAGGGATGGGCTACGGGGAGGGGCTGCGCGGGGGGGCTACGGGGAGGGGATGCGGGGAGGGGCTGCGTGGGGTTGGGGGGGCTACTGCAGGGAGGGGCTGCGCGGGGGAGGGGCGTACCTGCGCGGTGGGGGGAGGGGCGCACCTGCTCCTTGCGGGGGTAGTTGCGGGCGTACCTGCTCCTTGCGGATCTGAAGGAGAGCACGTCGGCCGAACATGGGAAGTATCGATCAGATATTGCGAAGTTTACATGAAATTTGTTGCGGCTAGTTAGATTTTATATAATGATAATAATAACATTTGTATTATAATTATAATTTTATTTGTATTATAATTATAATAGATTTAGAGGATATCTAGTTATCATAGGATCTGGATAGATGGCTGAGATAGGGTTTATGTTAAATATATAGATTAAGTTAAGAATTATAATTCTATTTATATTCCAATTACAATATAAAACAGAAATTATTTTATCATATAGTATCTGAATAAATGGCCGAGATAAATTTAGGTTAAATATATATACATTAGGTGAATCATTGTAATTCTATTTTTATTATTTTTATAATAGTTAAAGAAGTTATTATATCATAGGATATGGATAGACAACCATGATTAGGTGTAAAAAATAAATAAATAATTGAAGTCCCATGATTGTTATAAGTTGATAATTTTATAGAAGTAATTAGAAATAAAAATAAATTTTGTGACAATATAATCCCTCACAAAAAAATTGTTTGTGACCAATAAAAATAGTTATAATTGATTTCCATATTTTAGTGGCAACTCTTTCTCGTTGTCATTGAAAATTTTGTGTTTTAGTTACAATATTTAATTTTCGTCATTAAAAACTCAATTTTAGTGACAAGTAATTATATTTGCTACTAAAACATTTTATGTTTTAATGACAATATTTAGTTTTCATCACTGAACAATTAGTTTTAGTGACAAGTTTTTGAGTTGTCACAAAAATAATTTATGTTTTAGTTATGGTATTTAATTTTCTTCACTGAACACTTAGTTTTAGTGACAATTATTTTACTTGTCACAGAAAAACTTATGTTTTAGTAACGAATTAGGGTTTTCTTCACTGAATACTTAGTTTTAGTGAGGCGTATTTTCGTTGTCACTGAAGATATTTATGTTTTAGTGACGACATATACTAAATACTCAGTTTTAATGATAATTTTTTTAGTTGTCACAGAAAAAAAATATTTTTTAGTGACGATTTATAGCCTTTGTTACTGAAAATTGTGTTTAGTGACAATTTTTATTTGTTGTCACTGAAATATTTAAGTTTTAGCAACAAATTTTAGTTAGCGTCATTGAAAACTATTTTTTAGTGCCAAGTTTTAGTCGTCGTTACTAAAAAATTTATATTTTAGTAGCGATTTTTCGTTCTCATCACTGAAAACTATGTTTTTGTGACAAGTTTTTATCCGTTGTCACAAAAAATTATGTTCTTATGACAAGTATTTCTCTCCATCATGAAAAACACAATATTTGTGACAACATTAAATTTTTGTCACAAATATTCAGTTTCAGTGACAATTTTAATACTTATCACTAAGATATCATCACTAAAACCACATTTTCTTGTAGCGAGATCTCTAGGCTCTATTCGTTTCCTCCCCTCTTTCTTAAACTATGGAAGAGCCCACTCTATGTCCATCGCCATTTGTTGGGGATGAGAATGGGTGAGTCCAAAGATAAACTCTTGGCTTGTTCTATTCAAATATTGAATTAAAAATAAAATTTTTTATTTTAATAATTCAAATTTTTGAATAGGGTGGACCAAAAATTGATTCTTGGACTTGCCCATTCCTATCCCTACTCTCTGTTGTCTTACTCTTCAAATTAAGAATTCATATTTCACCAAAACTTTGGAAGTGTTTGTTTAAGCTACTAGGTTTCTTGAAGGAAAAAAAAAAAAAAAAAAACCAAATATCATATGGGTTATTTTCTTTTAGAACCAAAAACTATTTATGCATAGCATACTCCACAATACTAGCATTTTCCCAATGCTGATAGACATTTCCTAAGAAGTAAAGCTTTGTTCAAATAGAAATTATCGGCCATATAACAACTTTAAAATTAACTATATATATATGTTAAGCAATTTCTCTTAGAACTATAAAAATTTTCTAACAATAATTACAGTCTACATGCGTGATACTTATAAGGCCAAAAAGAAGAACCTACATCCTCTAAAAAGTATGTTATATCTCCGAGACGTATTATCAAGGAACATTACTTGTGTCTAGAAGGGGAAAAAAATTTCCCTTGTATTTATGGGAGAAACTTAGCAGGCTTAAATGACTTCATAAAACTTAGCAGGCTTATTTTACTGTGCGGTTGAGCTTATGTATTTTGCGCTTTTATTTATGCATTTTACTTTCCATTATCTTATATGGACATCTTTTTTTTGGTAGTTCATGTTGAATTTTGGGTGTGCCTCTTTTACTCCCACATCGGCTGGGCGCTAAAAAGACACCACTCATGAGTCCTATAAATAGGGCTTGTGTCTTTGGTTTTGAGTATTCCAAAAATAATTAATTATTATATAAAACTGTTCTGAGAAAACAGGTTTTATTTTGCGAAGTTTTCAAATCTGAAAAATTCCAAGTTGTAATTTTGGATTTTTGGGTTTTGGGAAAAATTCTCCTATTCTTGAGAAACTTTCCAATTTGTCAGAGATCTTTATAATTTGAAACTTTGGTGATAGTGGATTGATCGTTGGCGACCGAGAACGTAGCTAATATTTTTAAAACTCGTTAAATTTTGTATTTTCTCTTATTTTGTATTAGTTCTTGTGTGGCACTATTTTGAATGCCTATTTGTGTGGGTAAGATATCTGTTTTTTGTAACAAGTAGTATCAGAACTGAAGATTCGACCTTGGCAAATTATTAAAAAATGGCAAAAAGTTCTTCATCTACACCGGCTAAGGTTACTGTGACTAATGCAAAGTTCGAAATTAAGAAGTTTGATGGCCGCAACAATTTCGGTATGTGGCAGTGCGAAGTCTTGGATATTCTTTATCAGTAAGAGTTGGATGTTGTTCTGGAAGACAAGAAGCCAGAAAAGATGATCGATAAAGAGTGGGAAAGAATCAATTGCCAAGTATGTGGTACCATTCGATCTTGTCGCACAAGGGAACAGAAGTATCCTTTCATGAGAGAGACAGCAAGTAAGATGTGGAATGAGCTGGAGAACAAGTTTATGAAAAAGAGCAGTGAGAATCGGCTCTATTTGATGAAGAAATTATTTCGCTTTCAGTATCAACCAGGTACATCTATCAACGAACATATTGCTGCTTTTAATAAATTAATAGTATATTCGTTAAATTTGGATATAACTGTTGAAGATAAAGATCAAGTTTTATTATTGTTGGCTTTTCTTCCTGATGAGTATGATCACCTTGTCACTACTCTCATTCGTGATAAGGATAAGGTGACTTTTGATGAGACATACAATGCATTGTATAATTCTAAGATCTAAAAGAAAGATCAAAAGGGTATGGGTATAATACAGCTGAGGCGTATACTGTCAGAGGCCGATCTTAGAGTCGTAAATCCAATCAGAAAGGCAGATCCTAATTAAGAGGCAAACCTGATAAAGATGAATGTGTTTTTTGTCATAAGAAAAGGCATTGGAAGAAATATTGTCCAAACTTAAAGAAAAAAATAAGGGCAAGACTGATTCTGATGTATATGTAGCCAAGTGTGAAGATGACGACTCAGATTTTATATTGGTTGGTCTACCTTTAATTTCTCATTCCGATGAGTGAATTTTGGATTCTGCATGCACCTATCATATGTGTCCTCATAAGGAATGGTTCTTCAATTTTGAAGAGTTTGATGGAGGAGTTGTTTTTATGGGCAACGATAGCTCTTGCAAGACAACTGGGATAAATTCAATCCGTTTAAAAAATTATGATGGATCAACCAGAGTTTTGACAGATGTTCGGTATGTATCGGATTTGAAGAAGAATCTCATCTTTTTGGAAGAATTAGAAGCAAAAGGTTTCGCTATATTTATCCGAGATGGAGTTCTCAGAGTCACTTCAGGCGCACTTGTGGTGATGAAAGGTACGAGAAAGAATAATTTATACTACTTTCAGAATAGTACAATTATTAGATCAGCAGCTATAGTCTATGAAGAGGATACAGATGTAGAAACAACCATGTTGTGGCACATGCGATTTGGTCATACATGAATGGAAGTTTTGCGGAATTTAGTAAAGAAATATTTACTAAAAGGTGCAAAAACCTGTAAATTAGATTTTTGTGAGTATTGTGTCATGGAAAAAAAGACAAGAGTAAAGTTTAGCACTGCTATCCATAATACTGAAAGAATTTTAGACTATATTCACTCTGATATTTGGGGTCCTAATAGAACACCTTCTTTGCGGGGTATACATTACTTTGTTACTTTTGTTGATGATTACTCTGGAAGAGTTTGGGTGTATCTGATGAAAACTAAAGATAAAATGTTGGGAATTTTTCTGAAATGGAAAAAGATGACTGAGACTCAGACAGGCAGAAAAATAAAGAAGCTTAGATCAGATAACGGTGGTGAGTATAAAAGTGATCCGTTTCTGAAAGTTTGTCAAAATAAAGGTATTGTTCGACACTTCACAATCAAAGTTCACCACAGCAAAATGGGGTGGAAGAACACATGAACAGGACTTTGCTGGAGAAGGTTCAATATATGTTGCTTAATGCTGAGTTAAGCAAGAGATTTTGGGCTGAGGCAGTGACTTATGCATGTCATCTCATTAATTGATTATCATCAGCTACGATTGAAAGAAAGACACCGATTGAGCTATGGTCTGGAAAACCTGCTTATGATTATAATTCCTTACATGTGTTTGGTTCCACTGCTTATTATCATGTAAAGAAGTCTAAGTTAGATCCAAGAAAGCATTGTTCAATGGAATAAGCTCGGGTGTGAAAGGATATCGCCTTTGGTGTCCAAATTCGAAGAAAATCATTTTTAATAGGGATGTTACTTTTGATAAATCTGCCATGTTGAAAAAGGTAACACTTAGTAATTCTGAAAAAGAGAAAAAAATCAGTAATGTTTAGCAGCAGGTGGAGAGTGCTCCGCAACAGGTGGAGTTTGAAAAGCCAGAGTTGACCCAGTTTATAACGACAGTCCAGTGATTAAAAAGGTTCTCGAAGAAAAAGAGGAAGATATTTTAACCCAAGAACCTCCACAGTAACCAAGCTCAATTGCACACGACAGGCCACGTCGAAAAATTAAGAAATTTGCTCGTTTTCTTGATACAGTGATGCCTATGCACTTCCAGTTGTATATGATATTCTTTCTACCTATAGAGAAGCAATTAGAAGTTCAGAAGATAAGAAGTGGAGGAAAGCAATGGATGAAGAGATGCAGTCTCTTCAGAATAATCAAACTTGGGAGTTAGCTCAACTACCTAAAGATGAGAAGGCAATTGTGTGTAAATGGGTATTTACAAAGAAAGAAGAATTTTCTGATAAAAATAATGTCCGCTACAAGGCAAGATTAGTGGCAAAAGGCTACGCTTAGAAGGAAGGAGTTTATTATAATGAGATATTTTCTCCAGTCATTAAACATTCTTTCATTCGGATTATGTTAGCCGTAATAGCATAGTTTGATTTGGAACTAATTCAACTTGATGTGAAAAACCGCATTTTTACACGGCGATTTGGAAGAGGAAATCTATATGACTCAGCCATATGGATTTAAGATTGCTAGAAAAGAAAATTGGATTTGTAAATTGAATAAATCATTGTACGGATTGAAGCAATCACCGAGACAGTGGTACAAACGATTTGATGAGTTTATGATAAGTTTAAAGTACACTAAAAGTAAATTTGATCACTGTATGTATTTTCGCAAGCTACATGATGAGTCATTCATTTATCCACTCTTGTATGTGGATGATATGTTAATAGCTTCAAAGAGCCAAGAAGAGATTGAAATGTTGAAAGGTCAGTTGAATCAAGAGTTTGAAATGAAAGATTTGTGTGAAATTAAAAGGATTCTCGGCATGGAGATAAGTAGAGATCGAAAGAGAGGCAAAGTTTGTTTATATCAGAAATAGTATATGAAGAAGATGCTACAGTGTTTTGGCACGACAGAAAAATCAAAACCTTTGGTAGCTTAATGTATGCTATGGTGTGTACGAGACCTGACACTTCACAGGCAGTTAGTGCTGTGAGCAGGTATATACATAATCCTAAAAAAGAACATTGGCAGGCTGTGAAATAGATTTTACGATATCTTCTGAACACCGTAAATGTTAGTTTGGTATTTAAGCGTGATGATACTCTTGGTCAGTGTGTGGTTGGATATATTGATTCTGACTATGCAGGTGATTTGGACAAACGTCGATCAACTATTGGTTATGTATTTACTCTTGCTAAAGCACCAGTGAGTTGGAGGTCTACTTTGCAGTCCACAGTTGCTATGTTTACAACAGAAGCAGAATATATGACAGTTACAGAGGCTGTAAAGGAGGCAATTTGGCTACAGGGGTTGCTTGAAGACTTTGGGATTATTCAGAAATAGGTTATTGTGTATTGTGACAGCCAGAGTGCAGTGTACTTGGCAAAGAACCAAGTCTATCATGCACGGGCAAAGCATATCGACGTTAGGTATCATTTTGTGTGGGAAATTATTGAAGATGAAAATATATTACTTCATAAGATTGGAACTACAGATAATTCCGCTGATATGATGACCAAGGTGGTGATTTTGACGAAATTCAAGTATTGTTTGGATTGGGTTAATATTTTGGCAGTTTGAAAATCTTAATTTGGAGACACTGACGATGTGGGCCTTATTCACTAAGGTGGAGATTGTTGAATTTTGGGTGTGGCTCTTTTAGTCCCACATCGGTTGGGCGCTAAAGAGACACCACATAAGACCTTAGCAGGCTTAAAAGATAAAACTCTCAAATCTGGGTTTCTAGGCATCTTCCCCATTGTCCTCAATCTACCTTTCTTTCTCACCTTTTTGCTCAAAAACTTAGACCTACTCACTATATTTCCCACAATCATGTTAAGTTAGTTCATATGTGAGTATAATCTCACATCGGATAGAACCCAAAAAGTCTATGGATTTAAATACAAAGTTGGGGTTTTTACCTAATGACTTAAGTTTTTGGGTCAAACTGGTTCTCAGTTTTGTGTTTAGGCCAATCATGCTCCCTGTTGGACCCGACGTTTTCCCCAACAATTGTATCAGAGCTCAGATTCGGACCAAATTGTCATCGGATCAATGGGCCAAGTTATGGCCTAAGGAGGAGTGAAGCCGATGTTTGAAGTCCGAATTGGTCAAGTTAACTTTGGCTTTGATTTCCCGCATGTCGGCTCTCCACGTGAATGGTTACCAAAGTTAAGTTGGTCGGGTTAATTTTGGATTTGGTTTTCCACGTGTCTGCCTCCATGTGGATGGTTGCTAAAATTAACTTGGTATACTCACAATGAAGTGGGAGATTGTTAAGTTAGTTCATATGTGAGTGTATGCTCGAAAAATTGAATCTTTCTTTATATTGCCAATTTACTTTGAAATTACAACAATAAAAGAAAAATTACAAATAGAAAATCGAGATTATAAGAATGAGGATCGATTGATTTCGATTCTCCTTTATTTTTGTGGGTTTTGGCAGTGGTGGAGTCGTGATTCTGCACTCCGTTGACGATCCCATCTGGATTGGGATCAAGATTGATCTCTGAAACTCCTTTCTGGACTCTGGAGAAAATGTAGATCTCTCGTTTTTGGACCCCCGTCTCTGGAAAATCACCTCTGGAAAATCCCTCCTCTAAACTCCGCTCCTTTTTTTTTTTATAGATTGAGCATATTTCAAATCCAGATTAAATTTACTTAATTAATCCTTAAAATTTCGGATCACGTAATTAAAGCACGGGATCGAGCCAAAACTGTGGAAGCAACCCGTGGGAGGAAACCCGCATCGTGGCATCTCGCGGGTGCACTCCCGCGGGTGCGCACCTGCGGGAGACTCCTGCGGGTGCGCACCTGCAGCGCACCTGCGGGAGACTCCCGCGGGTGAATACCCTTTAATTTTTTTTTCTTCTTTCTCCTTTTATTTTTTTTTTGGTATCTACAGTGAGTATAGTCCTATATCGGATAGGACAAAAAAAGTTTATGAGTTTAAATACAAAATTGGGGTCTTGACTTAATGGCTTAAGTTTTTGGGTCAAACTGGTTCTTAGTTTTGTGTTTAGGCCCATCATACTTCCTGTTAGACCCTGCGTTCTCCCCAACAAATCACATCCCTTAAGATATATATATATATATATATATATATATATATATATATATATATATATATATATATATATATATATATATATATATATATATATATATATATATATATATATATATATATATATATATATATATATATATATATATATATATATATATATATATATATATATATATATATATATATATATATATGTATGTGTGTGTGTGTGTGTGTGTGTGTATGTATGGGATTACTGTAGGTGAGCCGCCAGCTCAGGAAAAGTTATGTGAGCTAGCATCAAAACTGTAATGATCCAATGATTTTTCTTCAAATTTTTTTTTAACAATCACTATCTCTACCTCTTTAACTTATTTCGGATTAAATTTCATAAATTTTGGATTTCATTTACCCTTTCATCAAATGCATACAAAATGTTTTATTCATTGAAAATCGTTAATTTTGTGTTAGTTTGATGGATGACCAAATCAAAACTAAAACCCAAGAAGTTGGGTATGAGTGTAACCTAGGGGGTAGAGATCATAATCCAAAAGATTTTTTTTAAAAAAAATTTATTGGAAATAGTGATAATGAACTGCAGCTCAGATAACTTGCGTGAGCTATCAGCTCATTTCCATTTTTCTATATATATATATATATATATATATATATATATATATATATATATATATATATATATATATATATATATAAAAGCAAACCCCATGAAAGAGGGGTAGAGAGTGAGAGATTACATCATCAACATCATGCGCCTGCCTTAGCCTATAACTAATGCATTCCATGCTTTACAGGAGGTATCTTCTCCTCTCGTTGCTCTTTCAATCCTCTCTACCTGTCCTTTTCCTTTCCACTTATCCTTAATTAATTATCTCCCTCCACCAATTCTAATATAAATATAGTATCATCTCAAGCTAATAATATGGCTATGTCACTTTAATTTGTCTAATCTTTCTACTGACAAGATGTCTATTGCCACCTTTCCTCTACGGAGTGGTCAAATTGTAGCGAGTACTAGTACTATTGCTGCCTCTTGGTTAGCTCAAAGCCTAGTTAACCAATCTGGAACCAATCCTTAATTAATCTTTTCTATGTCATTAATTCGCCATCAGCTTCTGCTTAACCATGATTAAATCTTTGAAACTATGATTATCGTTGAAAAAGTGTGCTTTGATTAGCTAAAATCATCGATTGGATATCAGGATCTCATGCATTATGCTTGTCTACCAAATTGTTATAAAAGCATGCATAACTATGTGGTGAAAATAATATTTGCGTACCCCCTCATTTTCTTTTAAAATAATGATTAAGAAGGAATCAACTTTCTAGTAAAAACCTTGATCTAAAAAACATTCTCCTACCCCTTATGAGTTATATATAATTATGTCCGAATAGTATATATACATGTGTAAAATCAATGTAGTCATATCAAGATGTATAATTCAATCTAAAACATGAAAAAATTACTAGTACAACTATGTTCGCTTAGCAAGAAAAGCAATAGATGATTCGGTTATTGATTTTCTTTAAAAAAAAAAAAAAAGATTTATTTATCAAGTCGGAATGTCTCAATTCTATTAAGGTGAACGGAGCCAAGGTTTGACCCAACAAATTCCGATGCTCTCACCCACCATCGCTTTACCACCAAGCCATACCTCGCTAGGTTTTCTTATTTTTTTTCTTTGGCTCCGTTAGCGAGTATGGAGTTTGAAGAATTCCCCCCACCCCACCCCAAAAATAAAAAAAAACCAATGCTATGGGGACCAATGTTATTTTCACTTATTCCAATAGATTATTTTCTCAAATAAACTAATCTTAAACTATACCTACCACTATCTAACGTGGATCCTTTCTAATACTTGATTTAATTGCAACATATTTGACTCAAGAACCACTAGCTTGCCAAGAATGAGATAAAACCCTAAGAGGGCATAGTTGCTATGGTGTATCTTCCAACTCAACTCTGAGCTAACATAGCAGTCAACCTAGTCGGATCCCTTTGAGATTGATCAACAACAATTACTTATGTTCATGCCCTTGGCTTGTTGAGTAGCCTCCAGCTGCTAGCCATTTATAATTGTATGTTGTCATCAAAGCTAACAAAATATTAGATAATCATACCAAAATTTGTCATCGAGCGATCAATTGCTGGCATCAGTCCCTTTCCTAATTAAGTTCAAATTACTAGCTTGCACACATTTTTAATGATATATAGTTCAAATGAACTTGTCTAGAGGCTTATGAGCTATTTTATCATTCATCTTCTCATATTAATTCTAGTTGCTGCGTACAAGAAACATCACCAATCATGTTATATTTTATCGTATTAATGAAACGTGAGGGTGTTTGTCCGCTGTCTCAAGTCTAAAAAATAAATAGCAATCATTATGTGATATCACTCTGTTGACATGTTTACCCTAGGATGAAAAATATCTTCGACTTTCTGAAGCACCCACTCTCTTTGTACTTGATGCTTGGTTGTATTTTCTATTTTGGATTACAATGTGGGTATTCTATTTGAGACCGGTATTGTAATCTTGCTCTATTATCTTTCATTAATGGAACGGAGAGGTTACTAGTGCATTGTTTTGGCCTATGAAAAAATCATTAAGAAGGTCCTTTAATTAATCATTATTTTGTAGTGCAGAAAACAAATTTAATGATGTTACAGGGGTTCATTGCCGCTCACTTGTTTTTTTCAGAAGTAGTTAACTGTCACTCACTTGGAATTTGGAAACCCTAGACAATGGTCCAGCATGAATGCTAGCTAGCCAGCCAGCCCAGCTAACTCTTGATAGTGCAAATGCATTGCATGGTGACAAATCATCTCTCTCTCTCTGTCTTGTTGGGAGATCAATTAATCTTTCTTGTTGGATGTTGAGGCCACGTAGACAGCACAAGCACCAATCGCACATAGATCATATTTGTTTTGGCTCAATGCTATTGTAAGCATAGAGATTGATATGTATAGCGTTAGCTATGATGATGCTACACTTGTCTCATGAACGTGGAAGAGCTAGCCACAACAACTTCTTTTTCCCATTATATATTTTGCTGGTTTTGTTGCGTATTTGATTTTATGTCTTCAAGTGTTTGGGATTATCATGTCTTATCCTAACTTAGAAAGGTAAAATAGCTAACTATTTTTCAAGTAAATATGAGTCAATTTAAGATCAATCATGAGTCACTAGTTGACAAATAATTAATCATGGAGTGCATGAGATGCGTCATATGATATGAGGGAGCTATCAATAGACATAATACAAGTGTTAAAATCAGTTGGATTGATATCAAAAAGAAATGTTATGCTAAAAAAAATTAAACTAATATAAGAAATATAATTTGTGAAAATTATATAGCTTAAAGCAATTTTTGAACTTTAATTTTACCAGAATATCTGAAAGAATTACCTTACTATTTCTCAAGTCCGGTTGTGTGAATGGATCTCTTTTATATATGCGTTTTTTCTAAACATGCATTCTTCAAATGTGATACTACAAAATCTCATAATTTAATCATTCCGACATACAAAATCTACTTACATCGATTTTTTTTACGTTAAATACTTATGGGTAAGAACTTACATTGGCATCATTATGTTTATATCCTCTCGTTTTGTTTATTATACATATAGTGAGTCGAAAAATTGATGTGTTCTATATATTGTGTTGGATCTTCTTCTCAATGCAGTCGCATATACTTAACTAATACAAACTTTACTTACTTCCAATCCATACCTTGCATTGTAACCAACGGATAATTAATTAAATTTTTGAAAATTCTCAATAGTATCAAAAGTTGACAGAACTCCGGCATCTTTGAGAAAACGATGACCCAAAACAATAAGACTCTGGTACGATACAACTGTTGACCATGGACAAGTGATGTGACACTGCATCTCACATCACCATGAATATAAAAAGCTAAAAGCATCACGCTGACGATAAAGCTAAACACCACGTCACCTCCCAATAATTTTGGGCGTTTTGGAAATCCGTGGAGCTCTCTCCCTCTCTCTCTCTCTCTCTCGCTCTCAAAAGCCCCATGCATGGGGTCAATGCAAATGGGATAGATATCAGGGCACGTGGCATCATAAATATGACCGAAGGTCAAATCTACAAAGATTGTGCCCCGGGTCCACTGTGAGAGGAGAAGCCATTAGCTCTACGTGAAGATAGACTTGCATGGAGGGGAGGAGAGAGGAAAAAAAAAAAAAAAACTCTGCATATTATTATAATTTCTAACGAAAGATGGGTCGAGTACTTACTAGAATTTTATTTTGAACTGAAGATGGAGATTAGAGATATTTATTCGAGAGTGTTAACCTCGCACTCGTCCCCAACTATCAAATGCTTATGCTTTATGAGGCATTACAAGCAACTTGGCTGGATGAGATTAAGTTAATTAGCATTTTCATCTATCATCTAAACTTTCGATTACTCTTATCCGATAAGGGTAAGCTTTTTGAGTGCTTACGTAGAAATCCCCGTGTGGTTACTATTTTTACTTTCTCGTAAGTCATAGCACACCTCATTTGTAATTAACATTACGCACTGCGATTGTGAATCTTCGCAATCTTCTATCTTATTTAATTATTTTTCGCTTTTGGGAAAAAATTTATACCCAATCCCTTCATATTCAGTTGCTCCTTTTTTAAAAGTTTTTGAAGGAATAATACCCGCGTCTATGTGATCAGCATTCTGATTTGAAATCTTGAAAAGTCATACTAATTTTAATATCCATCTACTTGCACACAAAAGAT
>JAYEPQ010000004.1:5727848-5857848 GCA_036321105.1 Dracaena cambodiana
GCAGTGATTTACCTTTTTACTTCGACCGCCGAAAAAACAAAAGAAGCCAGCCGCCTCCGCAAAATTATTTTGCTTCGGCCAAAGGACAGAAGCCGCGGCACCAAATTAATTTTTCCCTTGGCCAAAAAATAATAGCAGCTCCTCTCTCTCCTTTTTGTCTCTGGCCGAAACCCTTGATTTCTTTTTGCCCAAATAATTAGCAGCCGCAACTTGAATAGAAAACCTTGGCCAATATTTTTCTTTTCGGCTTCTTTTTTTTCAGCTTATGAAACCCTAGCACCACAACCCCATATTTATATTATATCATAATGGGTTTGGGCCAGTTTTGGATCAGTTTCAGTGTACCGAAACCCACTGCGGCAATGGACTCCATTAGCAACAATCTCCCACTTAGAGACCAATTGCAAAGATTGTAATCTCTATACATGATAATCCTAGTATCCAAACCTTTTACCTCGATCGTTTAAAGTCACAATTTCAGTATTCAATACAAATGCATCAAAATTGAGCAATAGCTCAACTTTTTCCTATCAACCGGTTTTGTCAACGTATCTGCAGGATTCTTACTGTCCTCAATTTTCTCCGACTTCAATTGGCCATTCTCTAACAAGGATCTAATGAAGTGATATCTCAAGTAAATATATTTAGTCCGTGAATGATACGCTGAGTTCTTAGCAAGATGATGTAGATACCTAAAAAAAAAAAAGGGAAAAATTAAAGCGGGTGGGCCCCGAGGAATTCCTCCCGCGGGGGAAATCCAGCGGGTGCGGTCCCGCGGGAGGGCTCTCGCGGGTGCCACCCGCGGGAGCGATCCCGCAAGTTGGCACCCGCGGGAGCGCTTCCGCAGGTGCCAACCCGCGAGTTGTTTTCCGTCTGTTTCCGTTATTTATTTTGCTGATATTTCGTGAGCCAATTTTTCAGGGAGGATTCGAGCCGGATTTCGAGCTTCCTCAGTCTATAAAAGACAGGAGTTGACTTCAGAAAAAGGACTTTTGGACGATTTAGAGCGAGCTCATGAAATTGAGGAGCGGAGCAGAGCCACCCCCTTCCCAGTCAGACGGTCAATGGATTGCATTAGTTAGGCTCCATCGCCACCCGAACCCACATCAAATAGGGAATCAATTAATATTCCCGTTCTTATAATCCCTCAATATTTGTAAATCTCAATTTTCTCGTTGTAATCAAATAATTTTACAATGGAAGGAAATATTCAATTTTTGAGCAAACAAGAACTTGCGACCACAGTGGGAGCCCCTCTGTTTACCGCAGAGAACTTGGTGGCACAGTCCGACCGGGTGCGGATCGGCTCAATGGTTGAGACGCTGGTCGTGGAGGTTGACCAGCAAAAATACGAGGAGTTCCTATCATCTTCGGATTCAGAGCTCAGGTGTCATCGCCGGGCGACGATTAAACAAGGCGAGGGGTCATCTCCCTCCAAATTTGAAAAGGCATTATCGCCATTCAATACTTACGAGGCGTCATCGCCCATTAAAACTGACAAGACGTCATCGTCTGTCAAGAATACGGCGTTATCGCCCTTTCTAAAGTCAAGCCAAAAGTCAAACCAGACCTTAACCCGCTCCAAAAAGAGAAATCTAATGCGTAAAACTCAACGAGCACGCCTCAATCATACAAGAAGGGTTGCAGAAAACTCCGGGACAGTAAAAAATCTCGGAACAAACCCACAGATGCAGCCACGGGTTATGTCCCGTAGAAGCAACCCCGCTGGTGGCATCCCGCAGCTTGCAACCGCGGGTTGCCACCCGCGGCTTGCAACCGCGGGTGCCAACCCGCGGGTTGCAACCGCGGGTTGCCACCCGCGGCTTGCTACCGCGGGTGCAAACCTGTGGGTGCAACTTTGCACCCGCGGGTTGCACACCGCGGGTGCAGACCCGTGGGTGCAACCACGGGTTGCACCCCGCGGGAGCAACCACGGGTTGCACCCCGCGGGAACAAACCCACGTGTGCAAACCCGCAGTTGCAACCGCGGCTTGCATCCCGCAGATGCAACGCGGATTACACTCCGTAGATTCCACTTCGCGAAAGCAACGATGGATTACGTTCAATGAACACAACTCTCATGTCTCTTTGAGCACGCCTATGGTGAGCACGCAACATACACCAAGGATTTTAATCTCTCTATTAGAGGCGCGTGGGGCCCACACAACTACTCAGGCCAGTGTGCACTCAAGAAGAATTCACAGAAGGGTTGGAGAACAATCTGATGATGGAAAAGAGCTCAGCCCTGAAATATTGCAAACTCTCCAGTATTATGAACCGAATTTGCGACGCAAGAGACGTCAAGATGTAAATAGAGATGAGAAGATACCTCAAGATATGAGAGAGAACCTTAATTAGAAGAAGAACTCCTCACAAAATATTCCTCACTACCAATGCGAACAGCTGATCTCAATTGTTCTATCAAACTGCAAATGCAACTCGAAACGGTCCGTTTTTGAGCGGATCACCGAACCCAAGAGAATACGGGCAGTGAAAAAGGTGTGCTCTAGAACTGATCTGCCTGTCGCCTCATCACATATGGTTAATAAAGGCAAAAAGGTGGTCGGAAATAACCCTTCAGATAATGAAATCACTCTAGGGTTAAAAGGAGTTTCTACCGAATCAGAGAGCGTGCGTTTAGAAGAAGTCTCTAGAAGGCTTGAGAGACAAGAAAAACGTCTCAAATAGCAAGAGGAGACCATAGAAGAAATGAAATAAGTTTTAATTGAGTTGTTAGCTCAAACTAGAAAGAGCTAATCCTCGTCGTCCATTTCTGATCGTCAGGAATGAAAACGACATGTCCAAATAAATGAAGACAGCGAGGACGAGAATGAAGAAATTCCTCCTTATTCAAGAAAGGAAGAGAAAGTGAAGGTTATCATCAACCCTCACATAGAAAAAATAAAGAAGATGGAGAACCAACTATAAGCTCTCCTTCATCACAAAAAACTGCAAGAGGTGGGGGTAGTCCGTCCCTATCCCATAGAATGGAAGACTGTACCTTATCCTGCAAAATATAAACCGTTGAACCTTCAGTCATTTGACGGTAAAGGTTCGTCGCAACAGCACATCTTCTATTTTCTGTCGCAGATAGGATACCTCATGGGGAAGGATCCGACTATGACTAAGATATTTGCAAGCACTTTACGGGGGCCCGCATTTACCTAGTTCATGCAGCTACCCTGTGGAACGATTAAATCATGGACTGATATAGAACGTGAGTTCTTAGTCCGATTCTTTGAAGATGATACTGAAGTCTCTATACTATCATTGCTAGCGGCAAAGCAAGAGGAAGGCGAGACGGTCAAAGCTTATATCGAGCGATTCCGAGAATTTTCTGTTCGATGCCCACATGGCATGACGCAGGACACTCTGGTGGAAACTTGCAGGCACAATTTGTTAACCGACGTTCTAAATAAGATGGGCTCGGTTGAAGCCAAATTATGGAAAGATCTGCTTAAGCAGGGTGAACAGGCCGAAGATATACTTCGACGCCTCAAAAAGCAGCAGTCTGCATCCGGAGGCAGTACAAATGAACCTTCATTCCATTTCTCTCATTCCAAAGGGAAAGATATAATGGCAATGGCAGTAGAGAATACACCGAAACAGAAAGCATAGCCAACTATAAACAACACAGCAAAATTACCCAAGTTTCAAAAGCAGTATTCGTTTAAGGATGAGCATACTGCTACTATGTTCAATCTGCTCAGCAAGCGCAAGATGCTCAAGTTGCCAGAGAGTAAGAGGCCTGAAGAAGTTGGGAAGACTAACGATCCGAATTACTGCCTGTACCACCTGATTGTAGGTCACTCTACAAATAATTGTTTTATTCTAAAAGACAAAATTCAAGTACTGATTGACGCTGGAGCAGCTCAGAACTAACTCGGACATATTTAATGTGGGTGGTCTAAAAGTATCACTTGGGCTCACAACAATTCCAAAGACGAGCTCTAGGCGGTTAATTTAAACCCCCATAACCTGCAAAAAAAAAAGGGTTAACCCCTTTTGGCCACAAGGAAGCAGGGGGTTGTGAGGGTGCAAAAAAAAAACGAATGATGAAAAAAATATATATATATATATATATATATTGTTCGTCGCAAAAGTTGCTTCGCTTCCTCCCATTGAATTAACTTAAATTACAATAGAAGTGAACAAGATATAAAGAGAACAAACGAGAGGATTTTATACTTCAATCGCTCTCTTTTACAATAAAATCGTGGGATCTGTGGCGATGGTATCTATAGTAGTTCCTTTGGACGATCGGTACGTTGAAATCTTCTCTTTTAAAGATATCGGCCGACTGTAGACGATCTTCTCTGGTTTTGATTCGTTCAAGGCTCTCTCGCGTAACTCGAACTTCTTAAGAACTCCAGAAAGAAGATGGTGATTTTCTCTGATCTTCACGAACTCAAGGCTCTGTGCGTAATTTGAATTCTCCCAGATTTCAGAAAAATATCTTAATTGCCGAAAAGAAGCTTCTTAGGGTTTCACCAGGAAGGTATTTATAGCCCCAGGTTAATGCAAGAATTTCTATCTAAATAGAACTCGCATTCATCAAGGAATCCAATCAAATATCTTAGTTTTGATGGAATTCTAATTAGACTTGATTCCGGTATTTGGATAGGCCCAAAATTATAATCTCAATCAATCTGAGATTCTGGTTATCTGCTTACGCGGAGCTTTAATCGCATCAAAACGCGGCACTAAATAACCAAAACGCGGAGCTAACGCGGAGCTATTGATCATCTCCGCGTTTCACTCAAACGCAAGGCTAATAAAAGCCAAACTGCGGAATCAACGCGGAGCTATTAAACATCTCTGCGTTTTATTCAAACGCAGGGTTAATGTAACCAAACGCGGGCTATTGAATTAGCTCCGCGTTCTGTTGTGGAAAACCCTTTTAACTTAGAAATTTTTACTGCCAACAGAACCCCCTCCAAAGTTTTCAAAATGGCTTCGAACTTAGCAGATTTTGAAATACTTTGGATCTTCAAACTGAAAAAACGCGGAGTTAGAATACCAAGTCTATCTCGCGTTATCTGCTCACTTACGCGGAGCTAATCAGCTTCACTTCGTCTTCAGTGAAATGAGTAATTATGTCATTAATTACCCTGAGTTTCCACGCCGAATACCAAGCGACGGAGATTCTGTTTAAATAGAGCTCCCGGCTCATCTTCCTCTTCATCTCATCCGAAGAATTTCTGAGAACTCGAGTGACTCACGAATGATCTTCAACTGATCTTCGTTCAATTCTCCATAGGATGTCTCTCCAGAGGAGT
This sequence comes from Dracaena cambodiana, assembly GCA_036321105.1. NCBI lineage: Eukaryota > Viridiplantae > Streptophyta > Magnoliopsida > Asparagales > Asparagaceae > Dracaena > Dracaena cambodiana. The sequence continues at coordinate 5,733,128 of JAYEPQ010000004.1, forward strand.
ACGGCTTTTCGCAAGTTGGCCGGCGTTAATGTCAGCGGCCATGGAAGTAAACGCGATGGCGAACCAGTCTATGCAGCGTCTTCCGAAGGTAAAAAAAAAAAAAAAACCTCATATCTTGGTTTTCTAAGAACCATTCTCAGATATTTTGGCTTGATTTAATCTGGACGATTGCTTATCTTGTCGGCGAGATCGCCGTTTTATTGTGTCGTCCCTGCGCTTGAAACGCGGGGCTTTACTAGGAGTCTCAATGAAACTGCGAGGCTATCTTTGATTAGCAGTCGCAATGAATTGCGAGGCTATCTTTGATTAGCAGTCGCGATGAATTGCGAGGCTATCCTTGATTAGCAGTCGCGATGATTTTGCGAGGCTATCTTTGATTAGCAGTCGCGATGAATTTGCGAGGCTATCTTTGATTAGCAGTCACGATGAATTTGCGAGAGAAGGAAAGAGCAGAAAGAAATCTCGTCCCCTTATATGCGAAGTTATCGCATCATCCTCTGCGTTTACAGCGCGAGGCTATTTCTTCAACTGTGCGCGGAGTTAATTTAGCTCCGCGTTTTCACTCTTTTGGAAACTCTGTTCCTTTTGCAGTAAGTCCAATCCTTTCTGAAGAGGAATGTATGTGGGTCCATCGATCTTCATCAAAAGTAACTCTAAGGAAGTCAGAAGCATGTGCTTTACAACATAGTTGCAGGTTTCAAGCTCTGGCTCCGAGAGATAAACTCCTGAAGGAGCTGTAAATAGGGAGCTGCAGCACTTGCAGTGCAGAATTGTGCTTCAGTGTAGCGTTCTCCTTTCCTCTCGTGCTTCATTTCGGATGACAGATCCTAATTGACATTTGCAGAGGAGATCTTTTGCATGTGAATGTAGATACCAAAAAAAAAACTTTTTTTGCTAAGTGGGCACACCCACGGGATGCAACCCGCGGGATGCAACCCGCGGGACCACCCGCGGGAGCCCCCGCGGGTTGCCACCCGCGGGAGAATTCCCGCGGGTTGCAACCCGCGGGAGCCCCCGCGGGAGGATTCCCGCGGGTGCCAACCCGCGGGGGGATCCCGCGGGTTGCCACCCGCGGGTTGTTTTTCGTTATTTTCCGTTGTTTTATTTCCTATTTTATTTTTTCCTGATATCCCGTGCTTCGATTTTTCAGGAATAATCGAGCCGGATTTTGAGGTTCTTCGGTCTATAAAACGCAAGAATTTAACCGGAGAGAGGACTTTTGAATCGGAGCAGAGTTGGGAGATTCTTTGGGGAGACCCAAGGTCAACCATTCGATGCGCTCTCGAGTGCGTGCCAGTCATCCGGCCAAATCGTGCCTAGACGCGTTCATAAAAATTAGAAAACTGGCTGTCGCCATGCTGCTCAAGAAAAACTAGCACATCAGCCGTCGTCATAATGCTCCCATCCAGATCGGATCGTTAACGGAGTACAGAAACAAAACATCACCGCTGCCAGACCCACAAAAATAAAGGGGAATCGAAATCAATCGATCCCCATTCTTGTAATCTCGATTTTCTATTTTGTAATTTTTGTTTTATTGCTGTAATTCAAAATTAAATTGGCATATAAAGGAATATTCAATTTTTCGGGCAAACAAGAATTGGCGACCACAGTGGGAGTTTGGGCGGCGCAATCCAATCTTTAAATTTTTTTTTCGGAGCCTAGGCGTCATCGCCGGGTAACGATAAATAAATGTGAGGCGTCATCGCCCACCAAAATTGACAAGACGTCATCGTCTGTCAAAAAAAAAATTATGAGGTGTCATCGCCCATAAAGAAAAAAAAATTTGACAAGACGTCATCGTCTGTCAAAAAAAAAAAAAAAGGCATCATCGCCCATGAAAAAAAAATTATGAGGCGTCATCGCCCATAAAAAAAAAAAAAAAAAATTTTGAGGCATTATCGCCAAAAAAAAAAAATTGAAAAGACTGGATACAACTCCATGATGCAACCCGCAGATGGAATCTTGGGACCCGCGTGGACGCAACCCGCATATGGAAGCGCGGGATGCAACCTGCAGATGGAATCTTGGGACCCGCGTGGACGCAACCCGCATATGGAAGCGCGGGATGCAACCCGCAGATGGAATCTTGGGACCCACATGGATGCAACCCACATATGGAAGCGCGGGACCGGGACGCAACCCACAGATGGGTGGGACCCATCTGGGTCACCCGCACTTTTCTCCCTCTCTCCCGCACAAAAAAAAAATAAAGAATAAAAATAATATTAATAAAAAGGCAAAAAATAAAAAAAAGAAGGAAAAAAAAGAAAAAAAAAGGAAAGGGTGTTATCGCCCATAAAAAATTGACAAAGTTAAAAAAATAATAAATATTAAAAAAAAGAGAGAAAAAAAATATGCAGTATGAGTGCTCTACCCATGGGTTGTATCCCACGGATGCACCCGCGGATGCAAAAAATAAAAATAAAAATAAATAAATAAATAAAAAATTAATTAAAATAAAATATTAAAAATATTAAAAAAATATAAAAATATAAACAAAAAAATAAATAAATAAAAATAAGCAAAAAATAATAATAAATAAAAATATATTTGCAAGGCCTCATCGTTTACCAAAATAAATAAATAAATAAATAATAAAAAAATAAAATGCTAGGCGTCATCACCTAAAAAAAAAAAAAGGACATCATTGCAAACAAAAAAAAAAGAGAGAGATAAAGAAATAAAAATGTATATATAAAATAAAATAAAATAAAAAAATGATGAATTACCCAACGCCGACAAGGCTACGGGAAGAGAATAGATTTCTCGCCACCCCCACCATACTGGGGGTAATAAGTATGAACCGCCCAACGCCGATAAGGCTACGGGAAGAGAATAAATTTCTCGCCAACCCCACCATACTGGGGGTAATAAGTATGAACTGCCCAACGCCGATAAGGCTACGGGAAGAGAATAAATTTCTCGCCAACCCCATCATACTGGGGGTAAAAAAGTATGAATCGCCCAACGCCGATAAGGTTACGGGAAGAGAATAAATTTCTCGCCAACCCTACCATGCTGGGGGTAATAAGTATGAACCGCCCAACGCCGACAAGGCTACGGGAAGAAAATAAATTTCTCGCCAACCCTACCATGCTGGGGGTAAAAAGTATGAACCGCCCAACGCCGATAAGGCTACGGGAAGAGAATAAATTTCTCGCCAACCCTACCATACTGGAGGTAAAAAGTATGAATTACCCAACGCCGACAAGGCTACGGGGAGAGAATAAATTTCTCGCCAACCCCACCATGCTGAGGGTAAAAAGCATGAACCGCCCAACGCCGATAAGGCTACGGGAAGAGAATAGATTTCTCGCCAACCCATTCATACTGGGGGTAAAAGTATGAATTGCCCAACGCCGTTAAGGCAAAGGGAAGAGGAAAAGTCTGGTATTTAACCCCAAACGAAACCCTCGACAACTCACTATGCTGAGGATAATAGCATGGCTAGCCCAACGCAAACGGTAGTTGGTAAAGGCAAAATCAAACCCGTTGATAGCTGAGGGTTTGCTAAAAATCCCACGACAAATCTGTCACAACAATATTCTTATCCGAATATAAGAATACATCACTGCCTTAAGCTGCTAAGGCAAAGGGAAGAGGAAAAATTTGGCATTTAAGCCCAAACGAAATCCTCGATAACTCACCATGCTGAGGGAAATAGCATGGCTAGCCCAACTCAAACGGTAGTTGGTAGAGGCAAATCAAACCCGTTGATAGCTGGGGGTTTGCTAAAAATCCTAATCAGATAAATCTTCTGTCACGTTAAGATTTCACCTCTGACAGCAAAACTTTTCTTGTCATTTTTCTCCAACAGAGCAAGCGACACTCCAAAATATTAGTCAAGTTAAAATCATACCTCTGACATCATAATTCAAAATCAAATAAGATAAGATCCGATTAAATCCCCTGTCACGTTAAGATTTCACCTCTGACAGAAAAGAAAATTCACACTTCATCAAGTCCAACATTACAACCTCTGATGAACGTGCTTTTGATATCGTTAAGTTGAAAATCACCTCTGACGAAAATCATCTCCCTATCAAGTTAACAGTTACCTCTGATAGTCCGATTCCAAAACTAAATACGTTAACCATCATCTATGTTTAGTCAGCTTGTCCCTATCACGACCAGATCCTCTGAATAGGTTAAGCTCCAAGACACGTTTAATATCACCTCTGTCTTTTCCTGATTCGTCATACTAGATGTCACTGAACGGTTAGGATTAAAATAAGCACGTTAATATTATACCTCTGCTTGACCTAAAATAAACATGTTAACATCATGCCTCTGCTTGTCCTCTAATGAGTACGTTAAAATTATACCTCTGCTTGTCATTGAATAAATGAATATATTAACAGTTATCTCTATCGACCAAATCTTTTAAAAGGTCTATAACCAAAATTAAAGAATCCAAAGTATTTCGAAATTCAGTACGGTTCAATATAGAACTTCGAAAACTTTGGAGGGGGTTATGTAGATACAAAAAAAAAAAAAAAAAAATCTTTTTTTGCTAAGTGGGCACACCCGCGGGTTGCACCCTCAGGATGCAACCCGCGGGTCCTGCGGGTGCACCCGCGGGTTGCAACCCGCGGGAGCCCCGCGGGAGGATTCCCGCGGGTGCCAACCCGTGGGGGGATCCCGCGGGTTGCCACCCGCGGGTTGTTTTTCGTTATTTTCCGTTGTTTTATTTCCTATTTTATTTTCCTGATATCCCGTAATCCGATTTTTCAGGAATAATCGAGCCGGATTTTGAGATTCTTCGGTCTATAAAACGCAAGAATTTAACCGGAGAGAGGACTTTTGAATCGGAGCAGAGTTGGGAGATTCTTTGGGGAGACCCAAGGTCAACCATTCGACGCGCTCTCGAGTGCGTGCCAGTCATCCGGCCAAATCGTGCCTAAACGCGTTCATAAAAATTAGAAAACTGGCTGTCGCCATGCTGCTCAAGAAAAACTAGCACATCAGCCGTCGTCATACTGCTCCCATCCAGATCGGATCGTCAACGGAGTACAGAAACAAAACTCCACCGCTGCCAGACCCACAAAAATTAAAAGAGGAATCGAAATCAATCGATCCTCATTCTTGTAATCTTGAAATTTTTTCTGTAATTTTTCTTTTGTTGGTATAATTCTAAAGTAAATTTTCAATAGAAGAAAATTATAATTTTCAGGCGTACAATGAACCAGGGAACTGAGCTTCAACACCCCGTAGAGAAATCTGGAGTTCTTTTACATGTGAACCAGGGAACTGAGCTTCAATACCCCGTAGAGAAGTCTTACTGTTTGGTTATTGACAAGTTGATCATGTAAAAGATTTTGGGAGAGCTATAACTCCTTCTCTGTAATCTCTTCTTTTATGAATAAAGAGCAAATTATTTTCCTCTCTATCTGTTAGCTTCAATAATCTTGCTTGCTCAACAAATAGATGGTCAATAATTTTGGTAAAAATAATCTAAGGCTCTTCTGCGCAACTTAGATTACTAATCCAAATGATCGGATAAAAATCAGTTTAACTTAGATGGAAGCGCCTAATTGCACTCGTAAAAAATCTAAGTTTTTCCATGAAAATGCGAAGCTAAGGCACAGGCTATCCTCGCGTTTTGTATAGTTGCGCGGAGTTAAACAACTTCACATTTTCCATCATCGCGCGAGGCTAATAGCTTCGCGTTTTGGAGAGTAACTGACTAGTCACTTCTTCCGAAATTCGCGCCGAATTCCAAGAAGCGGTTTCTTTCATTTTAAATGAAATCCCTATTTCTTATCCTTCTCACTTTATTTGAGAATTTTCCAGAAACTTAGAGATTCAGGCGATCAGAGTTCAGATGACCCGATCTTCTTCCGACCGAGTTTCTTCAGATTTTTCAGTCGATTTTTCTCAACAATGGCACCCAAGACTCGTGCTACTTCTCGAGCGGCTCCATCATCGACGACTGGCGCAAGCAGTGGTGGCGGCGGCCAAGGCAGCGACGCGCTAACCCACATTTCGCCTATCGGGGGTAAGAATCTCTCCATCGAGACTCTTTAGAATATTTCTAGAGTGATTTAGCTTAATTTTAACTGATCAATCAACTCTTTTACCGGCGAGATCGCCGTACTCCTGCCGTAAGGCTTGGAGAAGAAGAAAAGTCTCTGATTGCCTTCTTACGCGAAGTTATTGCGTCATCCTCGCGTTTAAAGCGCGGGGCTATTTCAAGTAGCAATCGCGCTGAAAACGCGAGGCTATTTCAAGTAGCAATCGCGCTGAAAACGCGAGGCTATTTCAAGTAGCAGTCGCGCTGAAAACGCGAGGCTATTTCAAGTAGCAGTCGCGCTGAAACGCGAGGCTATTTTAAGTAGCAGTCGTGCTGAAACGCGAGGCTATTGCAAGTAGCAGTCGCGCTAAAAACGCGAGGCTATTTTAACTTCTGCGCAGTCTAATCTTTAGCTTCGCGCGGCGCTATTCTTAGCTTCGCGCGTTCTAATCTTTAGCTCCGCGTGTCCATACTTAGAGAAATTTTCTGCTCTAGAGAAACTTCTCTTACTCTGGTGTTTCTTTGTGCAGTAGGGTATTCGATGGAATCTCTTCCCCCACAAGAATTACTTTGGCTTTGCTGAGGGTTCTGATCCCTCAGGCCAATTCCGTTTCACTACCATCCTGCCTTCGTACAAGCCAGACCCGAAGGATTGCAAGGAGAAGTTAATCAAGTATCATCCCACCACTGCGCGAGAAATCATAACTGACGCAGCCTTCGAAACTGTGAATAGAGAGGCGATAGAGAAACCCGCCTTCCTCTTTGGAGACCAGATGGATCAATCAGATGAGATTCTTTCTGAAGAGGAACACGTTTGGTTATATAACTCAGACGAAATGTTGATGTTTTTGCCTAGAATGGATCGTAGCTATCCTCTGGTCTATCTTCAGAGGCTGGCAATACCTCGGGAATTAAAGTGGGGACTGACTCAAGAGTAAGATGGCGTCCCAACAGGCAAATTTGGTGCAAAAGGGGTTTATCAAGATGGTTCCCCCAGATGCATTACTGGCTTGCTTCCAGGCCGATTTGGCAAGGAGCTTCCAATAGGAGAAGTCCCATCTCGTGCCCGAACTTTCTTAAGTGAGTTCTTGGCGAAGGATGGTCAGTACCCGGCTAGCGACTTCAGGATGCCTGGCTGGGTTCATTCTTCTAAAAATATGTGGTGGGCACGCCTTGTTCAGTACATGCTGGATTCCCACGAGCCCATTTTAAAGGATATTGGCTTGTATAAAGCCATCAGGAATGTCCAATTCGGGTTTTCCCAGAGTGCTTATCACTTTTACTGCCTCTTGGAGATGTATAACCCTGAGACATGTACTTTCTTTACACCAGTGGGTGAGTTAGAGTTCGCTCTCCACGAGATGTTTGAAGTTTCTGGGCTCTCGATGGGCGAAGACCCTTACGAGGAGTATATCCCCACCACTGATGAGTTGAACATGCTACTGGCGAGGGATGAGCGCATCTACGTCACGTACTGGGAGATGATGTGCCATTATCATATTTGCGCTAACCAGACAGGTGCACGTAATCACGGTATTGGTCACAAGAAGTGGGCCGAATACCTCTTTGCCAACCTAAATCTAAGGATAGCTCGGCCACTATCCATGGTCATTCTCCTGTCCCCATTTCAGAGATCGACCAACGTGTAGCCAAGGGCCATTATCGTTTATTTTATACCACGGAGTCCAATGAGAATGGATACGGTCCCGGTACTTCATTCAAAAGCTATCACTATCAAGCCCAGTTTCCAATCTCCAACAGAGGTCTCATTGCCGGGTTTTTGATGCTGTGGCTCAAAAGATGCGTCGTGCCATCATTGCCTAAGGAAGCGATTGCAATGACCGTGGTATATCCAGTGGTTCTTCTTGTATACGACCGACCCCTTGGACTCCTTCCCGCCATGGTATGCAATTTGCAGTATGGACTGAGGGTGCTCTGTCGTGATTTCCTCCCCACCATTAAGGTCAAGGGGAAAGGAAAGGGCAAGTCGAAGGAGACTGCCCAGCCGAAAACTCCAAACCCTAGGGTGGAGATGCCCTACACCTATTTGATGGCGTGGCTCGTCTTGCACTGTCCCTCCTTAATGAGTGCACCAGAGCGTCGTTCGGGCGAAAAGTGCTTCCTTGTAGAACTGTATGAACGTTCTTCATGGAGGCAGAATTATATGTCCCAGATTCGGAAGACTCTTCGTAGCTTTCAGAATTACGAGATCTTCCGGTGTTTTCCTGACTTTCCCGGTGGAGGATATGGGACGAGGCTGAAGGATGCCGTGGGAGCAGATAAGTTCACTACTTTATCTGCAGGAGTGTTCTGGTGGCTTCTCAACATCCGTCCCGGACACTTGGTGTATCGTCAAGATCTCAGATGTCAGATCGAGCCATATATTCCGAGTCACTTTACTCGCCAGTTTGGATACTCTCAACTTTATGTGGGCAATCCAAATAAAGATCTTGCTCACGAGGGAGATTTGTATGAAGGCGCTCGTGGCTGGTTCCATTTTGCAGCGGGCGGGACCGAGGCTGAATTCTCCTTGCCCCAGAAGGTGCCAGAATTAGCCATGACCCTCAGCTTCTGCAATTGGTTCAATATTGCGAATGCTGACGTGTCCGGCTTCTCTCTCAATCGCAGTTGTTGCAAAGAGATTGAAGCCCTCTATATTAGCCGCCAGGGTGCTTCTAGGGTAAGGATAAAAGGAATGGAAGAATTCCTTGGCGCTGCGGCTCAGCCTTCAGATGTCAGCGAATCAGACGATGATGTCGGTGATGATGACGACAATACTAGTGCTGGTGGAGCTCCTCAGCCTGTTGTCAGTCGTTCCTTGAGTCCAACTCTCAAATGCCGCGGCACTTTAAAGAAAAGGCCGAGTAAGAAGCAAACACTGGCACATGAAACTTTGATAGCCTCCCAAGAAGTGGCTATCAAACTCGCTTCTGACTTGTTGGCTTCAGCTGTACCCCCACCGTTGGCAAGGGATGATGAGCCTGCTAAAGCTCCAAGCATTGCTGAGGTTTCGGCTCCTTCGGCCGTAGAGCCTATGGCAGAACCTGGAGTGCAACTAACGGGTAGTGAGACGGGTACATTGCTGGAAACGACAATGGCTGCCCCTTCAAGTCCGACAACTGGACTTGTATCGCCTGGTATGGCCTTTAACATTTTATCTTTTGTCCGTTTTTTATTTATCGTAACACTGCTTTTCTGGTCTTCTGACGTGCAGATGGTCAACTTTTCTCGCCAATGCATTCGACTACCCAAGTAGAGTCTGACGATAGGATGGACCATTCCGGCTCCGTTGGTGGTGTGGGTAGCTCTGCTGGCGAGTTCGCGGCTGATTATTCCACACCGGCTCCTGCCTCTGTTCCCTCTTCAATTCCCTCAATTGACGAACTGGGGAGCGATGAGAGAACAGAAGTCATTATCGCAGCTGCTGCTAAGGAGGCCACACCGTCTCCTAGCATGCCATCTCCAACACCAGTTTACTCCACTGAGACGTTTTCCACGGTCGTTGGCGTGCCTTCTCAGTCAGCGATTTTAACGTCGTCTATTGTCGTGGCTGCTGAGATACCTGCAACTCTTCCGACTTCAAGCCTTCCAGCAGGAGAGGAGAATAATTTGAAATTCTCATTCGAAAATGCTTCTCCCACCGGAGGAGCTTCAGGCGAAGTGATCCCATCTTCTCTTCCTGTTGGTGGGGGTACCCAAATGATCTGTACTGATGGTACTTCGTCTGGGGTCTCCAGCTCTTCCAGATCTGCACTGGCTCTGCTGGTCCCCCATATTATGAATTTAATGCAGGGACGGGCTTCTTCTTCTCCAATTCCAGCCACTACTGCTCCCTTACTTACGACACCTTTCTTGGCATTACCTACTTTGCCTACCGACACTGCAAATCCTCTTGAAAAACTTTTCGGCTTCACTGTCGAGGATTTTATGCATTTGTTAAGAAGATGTGTCGAGATGGTTCTTGCTGGCCACGATTTCTTCAACTTCGCACGTCCATTGTTACTCCGCTATCTAGGAAATATTGAAGAATTCGGTGGACATGATCGAGCGGCTCCATACGGGGCCCGCCTTGCAGCCTTAGAAGAGCAGGTGACCACGCTACACACACTCCGTCAGGCGGATGTGGAGGCGATTACTGAGATAGAGCTGGCGCGGCTTCGAGCAGAGTCCTTATCTCGAAGAAATATTTTACGGCAGCAAGAGGAGAGATGGTCTCAGGAGCTGACAGAGCTCCAGGCCAGTCGGGAATCCGTTCTTGGCGACCTGCAGAGGGTAAACTTTGGAATTGAGGAAAGTCAGGTGGCCATCTCTAAAGCCCAGGAGACAATTGCCAGAGCTCGGGCCACCTTGATAGAAAATGAACTCCGATTAGGAGAATCTGTCAAGAAGCGAGAGATGTTGCTTGTCCAGCAGGAGCAGATTCAGCAGGAAGAGATGGCCAGGAATCGTGCCATAGAAGAATCTCGTCAGCAACAACTTACAATAAGTGATGATTAGTTGCATAGGCAAGCTCAGCAAACCGTGGAGGCTTCTCATCGTAGAAATTTGGACGAGACAATAAACCAATTGAGACTCCTGGGAGGCCAATAGTTTCATCTCTCTTTACGCTTTTATCTTCCTTGTAATAAGAACTTCGTAAACAGGAGAGAGATAACCTTACGATGTTTCTTTGAAATTCTTTTTGTATCTTCACATTTTTAATAAAGATGATTCTTTTGACTCTTTTATTTGCCGGCTTCAAAACAGATTTGCTTGCCCAACAAATAACCTGTCGTCAAAACGATTTATCTTGGTATTGTTTATGCTCAATTTCTCGAGCCGAAGTAAAAGTTAAAGTTTAATATGGGATTTTTAGCAAACCCCCAGCTATTAACGGATTTGATTAGCCTTTACCAACTACCGTTTGAGTTGGTCTAGCCATGTTATTCCCCTCAACATGGTGAGTTGTCGAGGATTACGTTTGGGCTTAAATGCCAAACTTTTCCTCTCCCCTTTACTTTATCGATATTGGGCGATTCATACTTTTACCCCAGTATGATAGGTTAGCGAGAAACTTGTTCTCTTCCCATTGCTTAATCGGCGTTGGGCAATTCATACTTTTATCCCAGTATGATGGGTTGACGAGAAACTTGTTCTCTTCCCATTGCCTAGTCGGCGTTGGGCAATTCATACTTTTACCCCAGCATGATGGGTTGGCGAGAAACTTGTTCTCTTCCCATTGCCTAGTCGGCGTTGGGCAATTCATACTTTTACCCCAGTATGATGGGTTGGCGAGAAACTTGTTCTCTTCCCATTGCCTAGTCGGCGTTGGGCAATTCATACTTTTACCCCAGTATGATGGGTTGGCGAGAAACTTGTTCTCTTCCCATTGCATAGTCGGCGTTTGGCGTTGGGCAATTCATACTTTTACCCCAGCATGATGGGTTGGAGAGAAACTTGTTCCTTCCCATTGCCTAGTCGGCGTTGGGCAATTCATACTTTTACCCCAGCATGATGGGTTGGCGAGAAACTTGTTCTCTTCCCATTGCCTAGTCGGCGTTGGGCAATTCATACTTTTACCCTAGTATGATGGGTTGGCGAGAAACTTGTTCTCATCCCATTGCCTAGTCGGCATTGGGCAATTCATACTTTTACCCCAGTATGATGGGTTGGCGAGAAACTTGTTCTCTTTCCATTGCCTAGTCGGCGTTGGGCAATTCATACTTTTACCCCAGTATGATGGGTTGGCGAGAAATTTGTTCTCTTCCCATTGCCTAGTCGGCATTGGGCGATTCATACTTTTACCCCAGCATGATGGGTTGGCGAGAAACTTATTCTCTTTCCATTGCCTAGTCGGCATTGGGCAATTCATACTTTTACCCCAGCATGATGGGTTGGCGAGAAACTTGTTCTCTTTCCATTGCCTAGTCGGCGTTGGACAATTCATACTTTTACCCCAGCATGATGGGTTGGCGATAAACTTGTTCTCTTCCCATTGCCTAGTCGGCGTTGGGCAATTCATACTTTTACCCCAGTATGATGGGTTGGCGAGAAACTTGTTCTCTTCCCATTGCATAGTCGGCGTTGGGCAATTCATACTTTTACCCAAGTATGATGGGTTGGCGAGAAACTGGTTCTCTTTCCATTGCCTAGTCGGCATTGGGCAATTCATAATTTTACCCCAGTATGATGGGTTGGCGAGAAACTGGTTCTCTTCCCATTGCCTAGTTGGCGTTGGGCAATTCATACTTTTACCCCAGCATGATGGGTTGGAGAGAAACTTGTTCTCTTCCCATTGCCTAGTCGGCGTTGGGCAATTCATACTTTTACCCCAGCATGATGGGTTGGCGAGAAACTTGTTCTCTTCCCATTGCCTAGTCGGCGTTGGGCAATTCATACTTTTACCCTAGTATGATGGGTTGGCGAGAAACTTGTTCTCATCCCATTGCCTAGTCGGCATTGGGCAATTCATACTTTTACCCCAGTATGATGGGTTGGCGAGAAACTTGTTCTCTTTCCATTGCCTAGTCGGCGTTGGGCAATTCATACTTTTACCCCAGTATGATGGGTTGGCGAGAAACTGGTTCTCTTCCCATTGCCTAGTCGGCATTGGGCAATTCATACTTTTACCCCAGTATGATGGGTTGGCGAGAAACTTGTTCTCTTCCCATTGCCTAGTCGGCGTTGGGCAATTCATACTTTTACCCCAGTATGATGGGTTGGCGAGAAACTTATTCTCTTCCCATTGCCTAGTCGGCGTTGGGCAATTCATACTTTTACCCTAGTATGATGGGTTGGCGAGAAACTTGTTCTCATCCCATTGCCTAGTTGGCGTTGGGCAATTCATACTTTTACCCTAGTATGATGGGTTGGCGAGAAACTTGTTCTCTTCCCATTGCCTAGTCGGCGTTGGGCAATTCATACTTTTACCCTAGTATGATGGGTTGGCGAGAAACTTGTTCTCTTCCCATTGCCTAGTTGGCGTTGGGCAATTCATACTTTTACCCCAGTATGATGGGTTGGCGAGAAAGTTGTTCTCTTCCTATTGCCTAGTCGGCGTTGGGCAATTCATACTTTTTAGGTCAGAGGTGCTTAATTACACATGCCTAAAAGAAGATTGGGGGCTGTTCAAACTTGAGAACTAAGCATACCAGGTTTGGGTCAGAGGCGCCAAATTGTGCATGCCTAAGAAAAGACTGATGGTGGTTCAAACTTGAGAACCAAATTGGAGGCTGTTCAAGGCTCTCTCGCGTAACTTGAACTGGGTACTCCAAACACACCAGGTTTAGGTCAGAGGCGCACAATCCGCATGCCTAAGAAAAAAGACTGGAGGTGGTTCAAACTTGAGAACCAAAAGCACCAGGTTTAGGTCAGAGGCGCACAATGCGCATGCCTAAGAAAAAAGACTGGAGGTGGTTCAAACTTGAGAACCAAACACGCTAGGTTTAGGTCAGAGGCGCACAATGCGCATGCCTAAGAAAAAGACTGGAGGTGGTTCAAACTTGAGAACCAAACACGTCAGGTTTAGGTCAGAGGCGCACAATGCGCATGCCTAAGAAAAAGACTGGAGGTGGTTCAAACTTGAGAACCAAACGCACCAGGTTTAGGTCAGAGGCGCACAATGCGCATGCCTAAGAAAAAGACTGGAGGTGGTTCAAACTTGAGAACCAAATACGCCAGGTTTAGGTCAGAGGCGCACAATGCGCATGCCTAAGAAAAGACAACTCGTATCTCCAGGGTTACTAAGAATAGTATTTCTTCAGAAATTTGCCATTGATCGGCATCATCATTCTGTCGTCATCTTGATTCATTAAGCGATAGGCTCTACTGGAGTATACTGTCTCCACAATAAACAGTCCTTCCCACTTGGGTTCAAACTTACTCTTAGTCTTGTGGGTTAGCACCATTGGCCTTTTAGCACCATTGGCCTTTTAACAGCCAGAACTAAGTCTCCTTACTTAAAGGTCCTTGGTTTAACGTTCTTATTGAACGTTTGAGATATTCGGGCTTGATACAACTCAATTTGTTGTTGAGCCCTGAGACGTTTCTCATCTAACGCCTCTAGTTCTTGCAATCTTTGCTGATGGCGCTCTTCTGTCGTCATCTTTGTGGCTAAAGCCACTCTCGAGGATGGTATTTGGATTTCAAGAGGCAAGACAGCCTCACTTCCGTAAACCAAAGAGAACGGGGTAGCTTTGGTCAGGGTGCGAACGGTGGTGCGATAAGCCCACAGGCATTCTCCTAGCTTTTCATCCCAATCTCGTTTATTAGAAGAGACGAACTTCCGAAGGAGTTTAATAATCGTCTTGTTGAAAGCTTCAGCTAACCCATTAGCCGCGGGGTTATATGGCGTTGAAGCAATATCTTTGATTCTGAACTTATTGCAGAATCTGGAGAATCCCTGACAATGAATTGCGGACCATTATCATGAATGATCCGTCGGGGGACGCCAAAGCCGTAAATGACATGATGCTTGACGAACTTGATTACATCTGTCGTCTTCACCTCTTTCATGGGCACGGCTTCGGCCCATTTTGAAAAATAATCGGTTATTGCAAGAATAAACCGATGTCCTCTGGATGACGGGAGAGTTATTGGCCCTACAATGTCCATTCCCCAGGCTTCAAATGGCCAGCTTGCGACGGTATTGTGCAAGTATTCTTGGGGTTGATGAATAAAATTGGCATGTATTTGGCATGCATGACATCGTTTAGCATATGCCATTGCTTCCGTAACCATGCTCGGCCAGTAGTACCCTAGCCTTCTTATACGGTCTCCAAGTTTGGGACCGGGCTGATGAGCTCCACATACTCCATCATGTGTTTCTTTCAGCACTTGTTCTGCTTCTGCTTTCGATATGCAACATAGCAATAGACCACCTCTTGACTTTCTATACAAAGTCTGAAGTTTATGGTCATAATAAAATCTTTGGGCCTTCCTCTTTATTGAGGTGGCTTCCTTTGGATCTTCTGGTAATATCCCATGCAAGGCATAATCCACAAACGGAAATCGCCAATCACGAGGTTCTAACTTTAAGCCATCTGGCATACCTCTTCGGCTTGAGATACCACGTTTGGATGGAGGAGTTCTCTACTACCAATGGTGATGCTTTTAGCTTCACCTGGCGGGATTGCCAGTGTTGCGGCTAATGCTGCAAGAGCATCTGCATATATGTTCTCATTTGGAGATATGTGGTATATGTAAAATTGCTCAAAATATCCTGCTAGCTCAATAGCTAGCTGATGATAGGGGATGAGGGCTTCATGTCTGACTTCATACTCACCCGTCATATGATTGACAATGAGCTTAGAGTCTCCATATGCCTCTAGATGGTTCACCCCCAGTTGCAGAGCTATTTTTAAGCCGATAATGAGCGCATTGTACTCCGCTACATTATTAGTGCGCGGTTCTGTTAATGAGTAACCGTTAGGCAATATATATTTATGTGGGGATATTAGCACAACCCCCACTCCAGCAGCAGATTGTCTGGCAGCGCCATCAAAGAACATTTGCCAAGGTTGCTCTTTGCTAACTATGTTGACCCCTGACATCCGTTTGGTATTAGACCGAATTGGGTGGTCTGCAAGAAAATCGGCAATTGTCTGTCCCTTCGTCGCCTTTTGAGGAACGAAATGTATGTCATAGGGTGACAGTAGCAAGGCCCATTTTGCCAGTCGGCCATTTAAAGCCCCTGGTTTTGTCATCAGAATTTTCAGAAGATTAACCCGTGATATGACGTGAATCGTTTGCCTAGAAAGATAGTGTCGCATTTTCTGAACGGCAAACACTAGGGCTAAACATTCCTTTTCAATTGGAGTATACCGCTGTTCGGTCCCCATCATTGTTCTACTTAAATAATAGAGGGCATGCTTATGGCCGTGCTCATTATATTGAGCAAGTAATGTTCCTAAAGCATTATCCATGGCCCTTACATATATAAGGAAGGGCTGCCCAGGGGCTGGTGACATAAGTACAGGAGGCTTAGTAAGATACTCCTTGAGGTCATCAAATGCCTGCTGACATGCCTCATCCCATATGAAAGACACTCCCTTCTTCATAAGTTTGGAAAATGGTTGGCATCGTCCAGATAAGTTGGATATGAAGCGCCGAATATAAGCGAGCTTTCCTTGTAATCCCCTTAATTCCTTAAGATTGCGGGGAGGCAGCATTTCGCTAATCGCTTTTACCTTTTCAGGGTCGAGGAAAATTCCTTTTGAAGTTATTATGAACCCCAGAAACTTCCCGCTGGATACCCCCATGAACGACTTGGTAGGATTCATCTTCAGGTGATGTTTCCGCATAAGATCGAAGACCACTCTTAAATCATGAAGATGATCTTTCTTGCTTTTGCTTTTGACTGCTAAGTCGTCCACATAGCACTCCACTGTTCTACGTAGGTGTTCTTTGAATATGACACTCATTGCGCGTTGGTAGGTGGCACCTGCATTCTTTAATCCGAATGGTATCACCGTATAACAGTATACCCCCTGTGGCGTTCTGAAAGCTGTATGTTTTTCATCATCCGGGTGCATCTTGATTTGGTTATAACCTGAGAAGCCATCCATAAAGGACATCCTCTCAAAACCGCAAGTATTATCGATCATCGCATCAGTGATGGGGAGTGGAAATTCATCCTTGGGACATGCAGTGTTCAGATCTCGAAAGTCAATGCATATCCGGATTTTGCCATTCTTTTTGCAAACTGGCACTATGTTTGCCACCCAATCTGGGTGTTGTTCTTCACGGATGAAACCGGATTGTATAAGCTTATTGACCTCAGCAACTATTGCCTCCATCAATTCCGGTCGAAAACGCCTCTGTTGTTGTTTAACAGGTTTGACATCTTCTTTTATATTTAACCGGTGTGTGGAAATTTGAGGGTCAAGCCCAGGCATATCTTCATAATTCCATGCGAACACATCTATATACTCTTTGATAAGAGATATAAGTTCCTCTTTTTCTAAAGGAGTTAGTGTGTCGCTTATGAAAATAGGTTTCGAATTTTCTTCCGTTCCCATATTAACCTGTATTAATTTGTCTTCTGTGGGCGGGTCACGCTGTTCAAAACGGACATCACAGAGAGTATCCATATGCCTAGCCCAAGCATCATCTTGAACGTCAATTGGTTCCTCGTCGCTTTCTGGCGCGGCTGAAACCATATTGATTGTCAAAGATTGAAACCAAGCACCGGTGCTTATATCTGAATCATGATCTGGTGAAGATGTTTCTTCTTTGGCCGAAGAACTCTCTTCATCATTTAATGGTGAAGAAGGTGGAGTAGATAGATAACCCAACCCCTGGTGGGTCTTCTGATAATAATCAGGGCTCTTTCCTCTCGGTCTAAACGAGGGTATAAGATTCCGCCGCCCTTTTCCAAAGTTTAATCCCGGCTTCTGGGTAAAATTATATCCCATTTTCTCCATCATCTGTCGGGACCTTTACTCATATAAGTGAAATTGAGGTGATGTTTATTCATCACTTTCACTACTTTGTTTCTGTCGAGGCGACGTGACCACTTTGCTGAACATGATCGGCCTTAGGGACTTCTGTCCTCGGTTATTTTTAATTGAGAGAGGAGGGAAGACCTGAGGGGCAAATGGTATGCCGCCAGAACTTCAAGCTCGGTCAGGCCATCCGCTTCGGTGGATGTACAAGAGGGTTCAGATTCAGTAGCTACAGCATGCTCGTAGACTAACTTTACATTTTCATTAATAACCCATTCACTTTCTATTACATCCACTATATTATCAAGACCTAAGCTAAGATCTAGGTGAGGGTTGATTTCGTAATCACCCCCATCATCTTCTCCAAGGGTCTCGTACTCAGTGTCGGCTTCATTGCCACTGTCGTCGAGCTTTGGAGACTTGCTAAGACTGTCATTGGAGGCTTCATGTGCTGGCTTGTAGAGTGCAGCATCTGTGAAGTAATTTTCCAACCTTTTGAATGGCTGCTTGTCCGCAATTAGTGTCCGGACCTCTCCTTCCTCATCGCAATATTTCATGCATTGGTGAAGAGTCGACGGAACTATCATATGAGTGTGGATCCAAGGTCGCCCCAATAAAATATTGTAGGAGGTATCAGCGTCAATTACATAGTATGTAACCTCCGTTTTCAAGTCTCCAATTTGACACCGCAATCAGATCTTACCAAGAGGATGGCTATTATTAGCGTTGAATCCATAGATGGTAGTGTGTGTAGGTGTCAAGCGATGAAGGGAAATCCCCAACAGCTGCAGCAATCTACTGGACACGACGCTGAGTGCAGAACCTGGATCAATCTGAATTCGGCCACTTTTGTGGACCCGACATATCCAGTGAAATATAAAGTCCTATTATGCTTTATATTCCTCACCTGCATGTCTTCTGGAGAAAAGATGATTTGTGGGACTTGCCTCCTCACTTGATGACAGTGGGGGCAAGAGTCCCGTTCTTCGATGGCCGGCTCGACAATCTGAGCTAGGAACGACTCAGAGTCTGCCAAGGCCTCTCTTAGAGCTTCACGTGTTGATTTTGATAATCTCAACAATTCGTAAAGCGTCACTCGCGCTGGGATGTTAGCTAACTGCGCAATTATATCAAACTCGAAGGGAGTTTCTTTGGCTCCTTCATCTCTGGCAGGATTTTTCTGGAAACGAAGTCCTTTCTGCTTCGCAGGCTTTGCGAGTTCTGCATAGATATCTTTTGGATCAACTCTAGTGTAGTCCTTAAGATATGTCTTTCCAGATCGAGTACCGGAAGGGCCTGCCCCATCTTGATGAGTGACCATAGTTTCGGGTTCTTCTTCAGAATCTGTGAAGGCTCCTGAAGCTATATATTCTTCCTTTATATCCGCAGAAATGGTATTAACAGCCCGTTTCTTCTCTTGAACTCTTGAAGTAGTCCATTGTTCATCTTCCAGCAGGTCAGGATGAACCTACATAATTTCCCCCTTCTGGGTTGTTACGGGGACAAGTCCCTCTTGGGCTTTGTTGTGCGGATCAAGATTCTTTGTAACCATCTTAGCTTTCGGGATTGGGGTCACTCCTGCGGGGAACTCGTGGGTCCCAACCACTATGGTTGCCATATTGGCAGTGACCTTCTTCTGTTCTTCCTTGAGCGTCAGAACTCCAGCCTATATTAGTGCTTGGATTCTGTTCTTAAGGGGAAAACAATCCCTGGTAGGGTGCCCAACATTCCGGTGATAAATACAGTAGTTGGGATCTTTAGTTTTACCAACATCTTCTGGCTTCTTATTCTCTGGAAGTTTTAGCATCCCCTTTTTCTGGAGCAGGTGAAAGAGGATATGCGTTTGTTCCGCCTTGAAAGTGTAATTCCTTTCTTGTTGTGGTCTGATTTGCCTTGATCCCGCTGACCTTGAGGCTTCGGCTCTGGCGGAGGACTGGTTTTTTGAGGAGCAGCTTCTGACGATATCACTGCTTTCCCTTTGTTTTTATCGCTGTTGTTTTGGGTATATGGCTTACTACCCCCAGCACTTCTTGACCCGCGGGACTCTTCAACTCGGCGAATCAAGTCTTCAGCTTGCTCTCCTTGTTTGAGCAGGTCCCTCCACGTCTTAGACTCTACGGCCCCCATTTTGAGGAGTGCATTGGTCTTAAGATTGTGTCGACAGGTCTCTACTAGAGTTTCCTGGATCATTCCGTGTTTACAATGTACGGACTTCTCCCGAAACCTTTCTATGAAATCTTTAACCGTTTCTTGTTCTCCTTGTCTAGTTGCAAGGAGGGAATGAACCGTAATCTCGGTGTCATCCTCAAAGAAACGTGAGAGAAATAATTTCTCTACATCGATCCAGGTATTAATAGAACCTGGGGGCAACTGCATGAACCAAGTAAAGGCAGGCCCTCGCAAAGTACTTGCGAATACTTTTGTCATAATTGGGTCATTACCCAATAGATGTCCTGCTTGGGACAGGAAGTAATATATATGCTGACTGGGCGATCCCTTCCCGTCGTATGGCTCTAACTTGAGCGGCTTATACTTTGGTGGGTAAGGTATCATATCCCATTCAGGAGGATACGGTCTTGAGACCCCAGCTTCTTTCAACTCCTTTTTACGCATCAAAACTTCGAGTTGATTCTGTAATTTTTCAAGCTTTTCTTCATGCGGATCATGGAAAGAAAATCTATCTTCTTCCTCATGCATCGAGTGGGCTTTCTCCTCCTGTTCTACTTCATTTGGATTTTCCTTGCCCTTTTTGGCATTATCCTCAACAAATCTCGATAGCATGACTTTGAGTCCTTCAATCATCTTTTGCTGCTCTCGAATAATCTTTTCTTGAGCTTCAAATCTCTGATTGATATCTTCAGACTTATCTGTCATATGCGATGCTGATTTCTGTAGCCGAGACGATGTAGAGGACGGAGGCGAGGCTATAGCGGAATTATCGTTGTCCTCGTCGTAAGAACCCCCTGCAAGCTTCTTATAATTCCGAGGCGGGACGGCTCCTGATCTTAGTCGAGTAACATGATGAGGTTCTTCATCGCTCGATTCTGAATCATCATCCGTCTCTGCAATTTTCCTCCCTTTTCCCACCATGTTGGAAGTTACAGCTTTCCATTGTTTCAGGGAAGTGGTTCTTGTCTTCTTAGTAGGATTCTGGTTTGACTCGTTTAATCAGTCGAACACAGATATCCTGTTCTTGCTGCAGCCACAGTTGTTCATCACGGCTGATACTGTTGTCACAAGTTGTTGGCAATGACAGATATGTTCAACTTGAAGTTGGTCTATGCCTCTCTTCTTAGAGAGAAGTTACCTGAGATCAGTGCCTCTAGCCATGGAGTCAAGAGGTCCATTCAACTCTTGAGAATATTTAGGAATCCACTGAAGCTTCTTTGATTGATCAACCCTGACTCTGGGGTCGGACAGATCCTCGCGTGGCTTAGGAATAGCCTCGCGTTTCACATTGCGGGCCTAAAGAATAGCTCCGCGCTTATCTACACTAGCCTCGCGTTTCTCGCTGGCTTGGTGTGTCCTTGGAAGTTTAGCTTCTGGAATAATAGCCCCGCGTGAAGAGAAGTTCTTGTACGCTGGCTTATCTTTGCGATTAACGCAGATGATAGCTTCGCACTTAGCGCGGTTTTTACGACTGACAACTATCTGCCAATCATCTTCCCGTTCCTTGTGGGTGTCAGAAGTCTTGCGTTTATTGCAAGTATCACTGGCTTCGCGTCTCTCGCTAGGCACAGTAATAGCCTCGCGTGGAGAATCACACGCTGGCTTTGAATAATTTTTATACTCGCGTAACTCGCGAGTGTTGGGTATTCTGCGACTAGCGCAACCCTTACTGGCTTCGCGTCTCTCGCTAGGCACAGTAATAGTCTCGCGTGGAGAATCACACGCTGGCTTTGAATAATTTTTATACTCGCGTTCCTCGTGAGTCTCAAGAATCTTGCGTAACTCGCCAGTATTACCAGCCTCGCGTGGAAAATCACACGCTGGCTTTTCCTTGCTTTTAAGGCAAGTTGTATCATTGCGTTTAACGAGGTAGAGATTGGCCTCGCGGGTAGCGCGAGCCAGTTTGCGAGGGACCATAGCCTCGCGTCCTCTAGAGTTAGCTCCGCGTCCAGGGCGGGCTTTGAGGGCTCTACGCCTCGCTCTCCGGTTCCTGTTCCGGAGTTGGGTCCTGGTCAGTCCAGTTCCCGAGTCTTCTTCGGCAATCGGAAGCTCATTCTCGGCTAGGATTTCTCGTGTGAACTCCGGCTCTATAGCCGCAGTCTCCAAGGATCCCCGTCTCTCGGTGGATATCTTTCTACCCGTCACTCGGGCATTGGAGTACATGCGACGATAGTGCCGTGTCTCATCCAAGTCACCTGATCCGGAAGAGAGGAACTCCTCATACTTCTGCTGGTCGATTTCAACGACCAGCGTGTCTACTTCGGATTCGATCAAGTCAACGTCCGATTGCGCCACAATCTCTTCATCAGTGAAAGAGACGGCTCCCGCTGTGGTTGTCAGTTTGTTCATCGCAAAAGTTGCTTCGCTTCCTCCCATTGAATTAACTTAAATTACAATAGAAGTGAACAAAATATAAAGAGAACAAACGAGAGGATTTTATACTTCAATCGCTCTCTTTTACAATAAAATCATGGGATCTGTGGTGATGGGATCTATAGTAGTTTCTTTGGACGATCGGTACTGTAGATACCAAAAAAAAAAAAAAATTGCTAAGTAGGCACACCCGCGGGTTGTTTTCTGTTCTTTATTTCCCGTTGATTTGTTTCCTTGGACTGATAATCCGTGATCCGCTTTTTCAGGAGAGAATTGAGCCGGATTTGGAGCTTCTTCGGTTTATAAAATACATAAATTTAACCGGAAAGGGGACTTTTGGATTCTTGGACTTTGGGAAGATTTCGGGCGAGCACGTGAGATCAAAGCAAAGAGCAGAGCCATCTTCTCCTGGACGGACGGTCAACGGAGGCAGCAACAAGACTCCACCGCCACCCGAACCCACATAAAAAAAGGGAATCCATTAATATTCCCGTTCTTGTTATTTCTCGATATTTTTTGTAATCTCAATTTCCTTGTAATCAATCAATTTTGCAATGGAATCAAAGATTCAATTTTCGGGCGTACAAGAACTGGCGACCACAGTGGGAGCCCCTCTGTTTACCACAGAGAATCTGGTGGCGCAGTCCGACCGGGTGCCGATTGGCTCAATGGTTGAGACGCTGGTCATAGAAGTTGACCAGCAAAAATATGAGGAATTTCTTTCCTCCTCTGATTTGGAGCCTAGGCGTCATCGCCGGGTGACGATGAAAAAAGGTGAGGCGTCATCGCCCACCAGAAATCAAAAGGCGTCATCGCCTATGAAAATTTACGAGGCGTCATCGCCCGTTGAAACTTACGAGGCGTTATGCCCGTTCCAAAGTCAAGCCAAAAGTCAAACCAGTCCCTGACTCGCTCTCAGAAGAGAAACCTGAGGCGTAAGGCCCAGCGGGCCCGCCTCAACAGTGCCTCTGGAGAATTGCGGCCAGAAAATCCAGATCAGGAAACATCGGGAAGAAAAAATTCCAAAAATGAAAATCCGCAGGTGGAACT
Organism: Dracaena cambodiana; assembly: GCA_036321105.1. Classification (NCBI taxonomy): domain Eukaryota; kingdom Viridiplantae; phylum Streptophyta; class Magnoliopsida; order Asparagales; family Asparagaceae; genus Dracaena; species Dracaena cambodiana. The sequence continues at coordinate 5,756,159 of JAYEPQ010000004.1, forward strand.
GCGGGTTGCACCGCAAGGGGGCAACCCCGCGGTTGCAACCGCGGGTGCAAACCCGCGGTTCCAACCGCGGGTTGCACCCCACGGGTGCAACCCCGCGGGTGCAAACCCGCGGTTCCAACCGCGGGTTGCACCCCGCGGGTGCAACCCCGCGGTTGCAACCGCGGGTGCAAACCCGTGGTTCCAACCGCGGGTTGCACACCGCAGGTTGCAACCCGTGGGTTGCACTCCGCAGGAAAAATCAAGGGTTGGTTCTGGTGTCTATTCGGGCACACGCGCAGTGAGCACACAGCGCACATCTAACTTGTTGGTTACTCTCTTAGGTGTACCATCCCGTTCCTCTACAAACAAATATAAAGATGTGCTCATGAACTCACCTGAAGATAGGTCTTCAAATTTTTCTTCGGATGAACATATTCATGACAGAATCCTCCAAATCCCGAAGAACAAGTCAGATGCGTGCGAGGCCCGTACAACTGCGCAGGCCAGCACACACTCCAGAAGAATCCGCAGAAGGGTTGGAGAACAATCTGATTTGGGAAAAGAGCCCAACCCTGAAATATTGCAAACTCTCCAGTATTATGAACCAAATTTGAGACGCAAAATACGTCAAGATGCAAATAGAGAGGAGAAGATACCTCAAGACTTAAGAGAATACCTCAATTGGAAGAAGAACTCTGCACAGAATACTCCTCAATGCCAATGCGAACAGTTAATCTCAACTGTTCTATCAAACTGCGAGTGCCATCCGAGACGGTCCGTTTTTGAGCGGATCACCGAATCCAAAGGAATACGGACAATAAAGAGGGTGTGCTCTGGAACCGATCTACCTGCTGCCTCATCAAATATGGTTGATAAAGGCAAAAAGGTGGTCGGAAACAACCCTTCGGATAAGGAAATCACTCCAGGATCGAAAGGAGTTTCTATCGAACCAGAGGGCGCGCTTCTAGAAAAAGTCTCTGAAAGGCTTGAGAGATAAGAAAAACGTCTCGAACAGCAAAAGGAGACCATAGAAGAAATGAAACAACTTTTGATTGAGTTGCTGGCTCAAACTAGAAAGAACCAATCATCGCCGTCCATTTCTAGTCGGCAGAAAGGAAAACGGCCTGTCCAAATAAATGAAAACAGCGAAGACGAAGATGAAGAAGTGCCTCCTCATTCAAGAGAGGAAGAGGAAGTGAAAGTTATCATCAATCCTCAAGCAGAGAAAATAGAGAAGATGGAGAACCAATTACAAGCTCTTCTTCATCGCAAAAAGCTACAAGAGGTTGGGGTAGTCCGTCCATATCCCATAGAATGGGAGACCGTACCCTATCCTGCAAAATATAAACCGTTGAATCTTCAATCATTCGACGGTAAAAGTTCGCCGCAGCAACACATCTTCTATTTCCTCTCACAGACAGGACATCTCATGGGGAATGATCCAACCATGACTAGGATATTTGCGAGCACTTTACGGGGGCCCGCATTTACCTGGTTTATGCAACTTCCTCAGGAAACAATTAAATCTTGGGCTGATGTAGAACGTGAGTTCCTAGCCCGATTCTTTGAAGATGATACAGAAGTCTCCATATTATCTTTGCTAGCAGCGAAGCAAGAAGAAGGCGAAACGATCAAAACTTATGTCGAGCGGTTCCGAGAACTTTCCGTTCGATGCCCACATGGCATGACGCAGGATACGCTTGTGGAAACCTGCAGACATAACTTGTTGACCGATATTTTAGACAAGATGGGTTCGGTCGAATCCAAGTCATGGAAGGATCTGCTTAAGCAGGGCGAACAGGCCGAAGAAATACTTCGACGTCTCGAAATGCAACAGTCTGCAACCGGAGACGGTGCAAACGAATCTCCATTCCATTTTTCCCGTTCAAAAGGAAAAGACATAACGGCAATGGCGGTAGAAAGTACACTGAAGCAGAAACCATGGCCAACTACAAGCAACACAGCAAAGTCGCCCAGACTTCAAAAGCAGTATTCGTTCAAGGATGAACATACTGCTACTATGTTCAATCTGCTCACCAAACGCAAGATGCTTAAATTGCCGGAGAGCAAGAGACCTGAAGAAGTAGGGAAAACTAACGATCTGAATTACTGCCTGTACCATCGGATTGTAGGTCACCCTACAAAAAATTGTTTTATCTTAAAAGATAAAATTCAAGTATTGATTGACGCTGGAGCAGTTCAGCTCAAAGCTGAACAAAAAAGGAGTTAGAGCTAACTCCGACACATCTAATGTGTGTGGTCGAAAGGTACCACTTGGGCTCACAACAATTCCCAAAAAATGGGCTCAAGGCGGTTAATTTAAACCCCCATATATATATATATATATATATATATATATATATATATATATATATATATATATATATATATATATATATATATATATATATATATATATATATATATATAAATGAATCACCCAACGCCGACAAGGCTACGGGAAGAGAATAAATTTCTCGCCAACCCACCATACTGGGGGTAATAAGTATGAATTGCCCGACGCCGACAAGGCTACGGAAAGAGAATAAAATTCTCGCCAACCCCACCATGTTGGGGGTAATAAAAATGAATCACCCAATGCCGACAAGGCTACGGGAAGAGAATAAATTTCTCGCCAATCCCATCATACTGGGGGTAATAAGTATGAACCACCCAACGCCGACAAGGCTACGGGAAGAAAATAAATTTCTCGCCAACCCCATCATACTGGGGGTAATAAGTATGAACCACCCAACGCCGACAAGGCTACGGGGAGAGAATAAATTTCTCGCCAACCCCATCATACTGGGGGTAATAAGTATGAACCACCCAACGCCGCTAAGGCTATGGGAAGAGAATAAATTTCTCGCCAACCCCACCATACTGGGGGTAATAAGTATGAATTGCCCGACGCCGACAAGGCTACGGGGAGAGAATAAATTTCTCGCCAACCCCATCATACTGGGAGTAATAAGTATGAATCACCCAACGCCGCTAAGGCTACGGGGAGAGAATAAATTTCTCGCCAACCCCATCATACTGGGGGTAATAAGTATGAACCACCCAACGCCGCTAAGGCTATGGGAAGAGAATAAATTTCTCGCCAACCCCACCATACTGGGGGTAATAAGTATGAATTGCCCGACGCCGACAAGGCTACGGAAAGAGAATAAAATTCTCGCCAACCCCACCATACTGGGGGTAATAAAAATGAATCATCCAACGCCGACAAGGCTACGGGAAGAGAATAAATTTCTCGTCAACCCCACCATACTTGGGGTAAAAAGTATGAATTGCCCAACGCCGTTAAGGCTACGGGAAGAGAATAAATTTCTCGTCAACCCCACCATACTGGGGGTAAAAAGTATGAATTGCCCAACGCCGCTAAGGCTACGGGAAGAGAATAAATTTCTCGTCAACCCCACCATACTGGGGGTAAAAAGTATGAATTACCCAACGCCGATAAGGCTACGGGAAGAGAATAAATTTCTCGTCAACCCCACCATGCTGGGGGTAAAAGGCATGAATCACCCTAAGCTGCTAAGACAAAGGGAAGAGGAAAAGTTTGGCATTTAAGCCCAAACGAAATCCTTGACAACTCACCATGCTGAGGGGAATAGCATGGCTAGCCCGACTCAAACGGTAGTTGGTAAAGGCAAAATCAAACCCGTTGATAGCTGGGGGTTTGCTAAAAATCCCACGACAAAACTGTCACAACAGTATTCTTATCCGAATATAAGAATACATCACTGCCCTAAACTGCTAAGGCAAAGGAAAGAGGAAAAGTTTAGTATTTAAACCCAAACGAAATCCTTGACAACTCACCATACTGAGGGGAATAGCATGGCTAGCCCGACTCAAACGGTAGTTGGTAAAGGCAAATCAAATCCGTTGATAGCTGGGGGTTTGCTAAAAATCCTGATCAGATAAATCTCCTGTCATGTTAAGATTTCACCTCTGACAGCAAAACTTTTCTTGTCATTTTGCTCCAACAGAGCAAGCGACACTCCAAAATATTTGTCAAGTTAAAATCATACCTCTGACATCATAATTCAAAATCAAATGAGATAAGATCCAATTAAATCCCTCCCCTGTCACGTTAAGATTTCACCTCTGACAGAAAAGAAAATTCACACTTCATCAAGTCCAACATTACAACCTCTGACGAACGTGCTATTAATATCGTTAAGGTAAAAATCACCTCTGACGAAAATTATCTCACTATCAAGTTAACAGTTACCTCTGATAGTCCGATTCCAAAACTAAATACGTTAACCGTCACCTCTGTTTAGTCGGCTTGTCCCTATCACGACCAGATCCTCTGAATAGGTTAAACTCCAAGACACGTTTAATGTCACCTCGGTCTTTTCCTGATTCGTCATACTAGATGTCACTGAACAATTAGGATTAAAATAAGCACGTTAATATTATACCTCTGCTTGACCTAAAATAAGCACGTTAATATCATACCTCTGCTTGTCCTCTAATGAGTACGTTAAAAATCATACATCTACTTGTCACTGAATAAATGAATATGTTAACAGTTATCTCTATCGACCAAATCTTTTAAAAAAAAAGTCTATAATCAAAATTAAAGAATCCAAAGTATTTCGAAATTCAGTACGGTTCAATACAGAACTTCGAAAACTTTGGAGGGGGTTATGTAGATACAAAAAAAAAAAAATTTACTAAGTGGGCACACCCGCGGGTTGCACCCGCGGGGGCGATCCCGCGGGTGGCACTGTTATTTATTTCCCGTTGATTTGTTTCCTTAGACTGATAATCCGTGATCCACTTTTTCAGGAGAGAATTGAGCCGGATTTGGAGCTTCTTCGGTTTATAAAATACAGAAATTTAACCGGAAAGGGGACTTTTGGATTCTTGGACTTTGGGAAGATTTCGGGCGAGCACGTGAGATTAAAGCAAAGAGCAGAGCCATCTTCTCCTGGTCGGACGGTCAACGAAGGCAGCAACAAGACTCCACCGCCACCCGAACCCACATAAAAAAAGGGAATCCATTAATATTCCCGTTCTTGTTATTTCTCGATATTTTTTGTAATCTCAATTTCCTTGTAATCAATCAATTTTGCAATGGAATCAAAGATTCAATTTTCGGGCGTACATGTACGTTGAAATCTTCTCTTTTAAAGATATCGGCCGACTGTAGACGATCTTCTCTGGTTTTGATTCGTTCAAGCCTCTCTCGAACTTCTTAAGAACTCCAGAAAGAAGATGGTGATTTTCTCTGATCTTCACGAACTCAAGACTCTGTGCGTAACTTGAATTCTCCCAGATTTCAGAAAAATATCTTAATTGCCGAAAAGAAGCTCCTTAGGGTTTCACCAGGAAGGTATTTATAGCCCCAGATTAATACAAGAGTTTCTATCTAAATAGAACTCGCATTCATCAAGGATTCCAATCAAATATCTTAGTTTTGATGGAATTCTGATTAGACTTGATTCGGGTATTTGATAGGCCCAAAATCATAATCTCAATCAATCTGAGATTCTGGTTATCTGCTTACGCGGAGCTTTAATCGCATCAAAACGCGGCGCTAAATAACCAAAACGCGGAGCTATTGATCATCTCCGCGTTTCACTCAAACGCGAGGCTAATAAAAGCCAAACTGCGGAATCAACGCGGAGCTATTAAACATCTCCGCGTTTTATTCAAACGCAGGGTTAATGTAACCAAACGCGGGGCTATTGAATTAGCTCCGCGTTCTGTTGTGGAAAACCCTTTTAACTTAGAAATTTTCACTGCCAACATATATATATAAAATAAAAAAATGAACTGCCCAACACCATCAAGACAATGGGAAGCGAATAAATTTCTCGTCAACCCCACCGTGCTGGGGGTAAAAAGCATGAACTGCCCAATGCCGTCAAAGCAATGGGAAGAGAACAGTTTCTCGCCAACCCTATCATACTGAGAAAAAAAAGTATGAATTACCCAACGCCGACAAGACAACGGGAAGAGAATAAATTTCTTGCCAACCCCACCATACTGGGGGTAAAAAAGCATGAACTACCCAACTCCGTCAAGACAATGGGAAGAGAATAAATTTCTTGCCAACCCCACCATGCTGGGGATAAAAAGCATGAACTGCCCAATGTCGTCAAGGCAACGGGAAGAGAACCAGTTTCTCGCCAATCCCATCATACTGGGAGTAAAAAGTATGAATTACCCAACGCCGACAAGGTAACGGGAAGATAATAAATTTCTCGCCAACCCCATCATACTGGGGGTAAAAAGTATGAATTACCCAACGCCGACAAGGCAACGGGAAGAGAATAAATTTCTCGCCAACCCCATCATACTGGGGGCAAAAAAGTATGAACTACCCAACGCCGTCAAGGCAATAAGAAGAGAATAAATTTTTCGCCAACCCCACCATGCTGGGGGTAAAAGGCATGAACTGTCCAATGCCGTCAAGATAACGGGAAGAGAACCAGTTTCTCGCCAACCCCTTCATGCTGGGGTAAAAGTATGAATTGCTCAACGCCGCTAAGGCAAAGGGAAGAGGAAAAGTTTGGCATTTAAGCCCAAACAAAATTTTCGATAACTCACCATACTGAGGGAAAAAGTATGGCTAGCCCAACTCAAAAGGTAGTTGGTAAAGGCTGATTAAATCCGTTAATAACTGGGGGTTTGCTAAAAACTCCATAACAAATCTGTCACAACAGTATCCTTATTCGAATATAAGGATACATCGTTGCCCAATGCCGCTAAGGCAAAGGGAAGAGGAAAAGTTTGGTATTTAAGCCCAAACAAAATTCTCGACAACTCATCATACTGAGGGAAAGAGCATGGCTAGCCCAATTCAAACGGTAGTTGGTAAAGCCTAATCAAATCCGTTGATAGTTGGGGGTTTGCTAAAAATCCTAATCAGATAAATCTCTTGTCACGTTAAGATTTCACCTCTGACAACAAAACTTTTCTAGTCATTTTTTCTCCAGCAGAGCAAGTCACACTCCAAAATATTTGTCAAGTTAAAATCATACCTTTGATATCATAATTCAAAATCAAATGAGATAAAATCCGATTAAATCTCCTACCATGTTAAGGTTTCACCCCTGACAGAAAAGAAAACTCATACTTCACCAAGTCCAATATTACAGCTTCTGATAAATTTATTTTTGATATTGTTAAGTTAAAAATTATCTCTGACGAAAATCATCTCCCTTTACCTCTGATAGTCTGATTCCAAAGCTAAATACGTTAACCGTCACCTCTGTTTAGTCAGCTTGTTCCTATCACGACCAGATCTTCTGCATAGGTTGAGCTCCAAGACACGTTTAATGTCACCTCTGTATTTCCCTAATCCGTCATACTAGATGTCACTGAACGGTTAGGTTTCAAATGAGCACGTTAATATGATACCTCTGCTTGACCTCAAATAAGCATGTTAACATCATACCTCTGCTTGGTACACAATGAGTACGTTAACATCATACATCTACTTGTCATCTAATGAGCACGTTAAAATCATACATCTGTTTGTTATCGAATAAGTATATTAACACCATATCTCCTCCTATATTTCATGAAATATATTAACAATTATCTCTGTCTACCAAATCCTTTACGCATCTGATAGCCAAAATTAAAGAATCCAAAGTGTTTCGAAATTCAGTACAGCTAAATATAAAACTTAAAAAACTTTGGAGGGGGTTATGTAGATACCTAAAAAAGGGGGCAAATTGCCGCGGGTGGGCCCTGCAGGAATTCCTCCCGCGGGTGCCCACCCGCAGGTGCGATCCCGCGGGAGCGCTTCCGCAGGTGCCAACCCGCGGGTTGTTTTCCGCCTGTTTTCGTTGTTTATTTTGCTGATATCTCATGATATGATTTTTCAGGGAGGATTCGAGCCGAATTTCGAGCTTCCTCAGTCTATAAAAGACAGGAGTTGACTCCAGAAAAAGAACTTTTGGATTATTTGGAGCGAGCTCATGAAATTGAGGAGCGAAGCAGAGCCACTCCCTTCCCAGTCAGATGGTCAACGGAATGCATTAGCGAGGCTCCACCGCCATCCGAACCCACATAAAAAAGGGAATCAATCAATATTTCCGTTCTTGTAATCCCTCAATATTTGTAAATCTCAATTTTCTCGTTGTAATCAAATAATTTTACAATGGAAGGAAAGATTCAATTTTTGAGCAAACAAATAAATTGCACTCTGACTATCACTGAACAACCTGCAATTCACTCCATCAAAACCCAACTCACTCATCAATCACTGCAACCAAATAAACTCCTTACTTGCTTATGTCGAAGATAAAGCAACAATTGATTGTAATCTTGAAATCTAGCTTACCGCTGTCCCTCCTACAGTAAAAACATAACTTGTGGTGCTCCTGTCATTGTCTCTATCACCCGTATGGTCCGAATCCACAAAACCTTGCACATCAATGTTATCACCTCTAAAACACAAACAATATTTTGAAGTATCTTTCAAATACCTGAAAATCCACTTCACCGCTTGCCAATGTTTCTTTCCAGGATTCTTCATGAATCTACTCACTACTCCCACTGCATGTGCAATATCTGGTCTTATACTCACCATTGCATACATGAGACTCCCAACGGCTGATGAATAAGGCACATTCTCCATGTGTCTCTGTCTTAGTACCTTACTCTTTTGACAGTTTGAACTGACCACCAAGAGTTATAGTTATCGGTTTTGCATTATCCATGTTAAATCTCTCAAACACTTTCTTGATGTACCCTTCCTGAGATAACCATAATTTCTTGTTTTTCTTATCTCGGGTAATTTGCATTCCAAGAAATCGTTTAGCCTCACTCATGTCCTTCATAGAGAATCTCCCTGCCAACTTTCTTTTCAGATCATTGATTTTCTTTATGCATGTACCTGCTGCAAGCATATCATCTACATACAAAGTAAGTATAATAAAGTTACCATTCTTAAACTTTTGTAGATATACACAATGATCTGAGTTGCTTCTGGCAAAATCCGAATCTAACATACACTTGTCGAACTTTAAGTACCATTGCCTCGGCACTTGTTTCAACTCATACAAGCTCATTTTTAGTCGACATACCCAATTCTCTTTCGTTTAACTTCATATCCCTCCGGCTGTTCCATGTATATTTCCTCCTCCAAATCACCATGAAGAAAAGCAGTCTTCACATCGAGCTGCTCTAAATACAATCCTTTCACAGCCACAATACTTAGTATTGCTCTGATAGAAGTCATATTGACAATAGGTGCAAATATTTTATTGAAGTCAATACTTTTTCTCTGACCGTATCCCTCACCACAAATCTAATCTTGAACCTTTTGTGTCCCTCCTGCCTCATGTTTTACCCTGTATACCCACTTGTTATGCAATACTTTCATCTTTTCCAGTCGCTTCACCAATTTTCATATGTGATTCTCCTCCAAAGAAGACATCTCATCACGCATGGTTTGCTCCCACTTAAGATGAAATTTATCCTGCATAACCTCTTGGTAACTCTCTGGTTCAGCTGCATTAGTATACAAAACAGATATAAAGGAAGACAAAGTTTTTGAGTTCGCTTCCTTATCGTCGTGCTCTTCCTAAAAGTGGGAACACTCTCTGATGAAGTACTGGAACCATCTACTTCAGTCCGTGGCTCTCTCTCCTATTCGGTCTCATCTGAAACTTGTGTATTATCAGGTGTAGCCATTTCTTCCCCTTCAGATATAGGTATTTCTTTTTTTCTTTTATCCATGGAATCCATCCCATCCTGTGCTTATCCAGCTCCAAGTGCTCTTTCTCCACTGTTTTCTCACTTTTACTATCAATTCGGTCTTTATACATACAATCCTCATTAAATACTATATCTCTACTATGAATTACCTTGTTATGCTCATAATCCCATAAGCGATAACCATATTCATTGCCATCGTATCCAATGAATGCAACTTCTGAGATTTAGAATCAAGCGTCTTTCTCATCTCATAATCCACATGTGCATATACTATACAACCGAACACTTTTAAGAATGAATAATTCACAGTCTTACCAGACCACACCACCTCTGGAATTCCTCCATCTAAAACATTGGCTGGACTCCTGTTGATCAGATAGACTGTTGTATCTACAGCGCCTCCCCAAAGTTGCAAAGGCAAACCTTCCTGTAGTCTCATACTTCGAGCTCGCTCCAAAATGGTTCTATTCATCCTCTCAGCCATACCATTTTGCTGCGGTGTTCTCAGTACAGTCTTTACTCTCCTGATCCCGTGGATAGAGCAATAGTCATCGAACTCTCTATTGCAAAATTTCCCACCATTGTCTGACAACATACATTTCACTTTCAAACCTGTTTCATTCTTAACTAGAGTTTTTCATACCTTGAAGATCCTGAAGACATCGAATTTCTGCTTAAATGCAAACACCCATGTTTTCCTGCTTGCATCATCTATGAAAGTGACAAAATAAGAATTACCTCCAAGAGACTTCGCCGAAGAAGACCCCCATACATCTGTATATACCTACTCCAATATCTCGGTTTTCTTTTCCTTACCATCCTTCATAAAACTAACTCTTTTCTGCTTTCCAAACACACAGTTCTCACAGAAATCAAAATTAACATCTTTCATATCTGTCAACATACCTCTGGATTGCAATACCCTCATGTTGTTTTTGCTCAAGTGACCGAGCCTTTGATGTCATAAGGTAGCCTTCTCATTCTTCACGGTGGCCAAAGAAACAATGTGATCCACCGAGCTTGAGAGTAAATATAGAGTTCCCACTCTCTCACCCTTGACCACTACCATTGCTCCTTTGCTGATTTTTCAGTATTTCCTCTCAAATGAGATTTGATAACCTTCGCCATCCAACTTACTAATAAATATCAAATTCTTCTTTAAATCTGATATGTGCCTGACCTCTTGTAAAAGCAACTTTCAACCATTGTGCAATTTTAACTGAATTGTCCCTTTACCGACAATCTTACATTCCTGCCCATTACCAAGAGTCACATGCCCAAAATCACCTTGGACATAATTCTCAAACAATTCTCTGCTAGCAGTGCAATGGAACGAAGCCCTTGAATCAACAAATCACAGATTTGATCTTGATTCTGTATGAGCAGACAAGCACAAGTCATCATATTATTTACTTGGATTCACCACATTCGCTCTTTCTTTCTCTTTATTTGGACAATCCTTCTTCATATGACCTTCTATCTTACATTTCCAACACACTAACTTCTTTTTGAACTTCCCTTTAGATTTTGATCTCCTTCTTTGCTTTGACTCCCTACTTAAACTTCTACTAATTTCCTTTCTTCAGTCATTATCAACCGACAGAGCAGTACTTGTAGAAACTGTGCTCTCACCCATGCTCTTTTTCATCAATTCATCATTCATGATTGTACTCACAATATCATCAAATTTAAGAGTAGTATTGGAAGTATTGCTGATGGTCATAACAATATTACTCCAACTATCCGGTAACGAACACATAAACATCAAAGTTTTAATGTCATCAGTAAAGACAAAATCTAAGAATTTAGATTGTGCCCATAATGTGTTAAATTCGTTCAAATGATTAACAACTGAACTATCAGAAGGCATTCTCAAGTTGAACAACTTTTTCATTAGAAACAGTCTATTTGAAACAGACGGCTTCTCATAAAATTTAGCCAACGCATCAAAGTCTTCTCCTTGGAGACGTTGAACACAACCTGCTTTGTCAGACACAATCGAATCTGCGCCAAAGCCCTCCTGTCCAACAATTCCTACTCCTCATCTATCATCTTTTCTAGCTTTTCTCCAAACAGTGGTTAATGTAAATTCTTTTAATATAAATAATTTTTCATCTGTAACTTCCACCATTGGAAATCTGTCCCATCAAATTTTTCAATCCTTCCCTTCCTATCTTCCGCCATAACTCCCACTCAAAATCAACACCGATCTGAGTGAAATCTGACCCGAACCAGGGCTCTGATACCAATTGTTAGCAAAAGATAGCGGAATAATACTAATGCAACAACCAGCGGAATCAAATAGTTAACCGAAGAGAAAAATAGTAGAGACAGAGAACACGCAGATTTAATGTGGTTCAGCAATATGCCTACATCCACAGGGACACGATCGAAAAACTTCCACTATATCAAAAGAGAATTACAACTTTCTAGTTCTCAACCACAAGAGAAATCACACAAGATTTTGAGATTAAACCCTAACCTCTTGCTGCAGTGATTTACCTTTTTGCTTCGACCGTCGAAAAAACAAAAGAAGCCAGCCGCCTTCGCAAAATTATTTTGCTTCGGCCAAAGGACAGAAGCCGCCGCACCAAATTAATTTTTCCCTTGGCCAAAAAATAGTAGCAGCCTACTCTCTCTCCTTTTTGTCTCTGGCCGAAACCCTTGATTTCTTTTTGCCCAAATAATTAGCAGCCGCAGCTTGAATAGAAAACCTTGGCCAATATTTTTCTTTTCGGCTTCTTTTTTTTCAGCTTATAAAACTCTAGCACCACAACCCCATATTTATATTATATCATAACGGGTTTGGGTCAGTTTTGGATCCGTTTCGGTGTACCGAAACCCGCTGCGGCAATGGGCTCCATTAGCAACAAACAATCCTATTATAAGCCAGCCAATGCTAGAATTAGTCCCTAAAAATAATTAAGCATATATTCTTGGATCGATTCTTGGATCAATGCGGACTAAATATTGCTTTTAAGTTAGAGGTCCTAGGACCTATAACATCTCTACGATATAGTTTTAAAAGGTTCTTCTAATTTTTGAAGAAATCTTCTTAGCTAGTCTTTGCAACATATTTCATGAAAGATCGATAAATCCATATTACTGTCTTGAAATCTAATCTCTAATTTAAAACATTAACTATCTTTGTGATGTATTCCACGTAGAAGTAAACCATCTTGTCCACCATATACTATAAATCTTAATCCTCACGGTATATAGGAGTTTTTTGAAATATTTCTTCCTAAAAAATTAGTTCAAGATCAAGATTAACGCTCATAAGACGAGCTTATAGAATCTTAATTTTACACCATAAAAGGATTGGACATGTTGAAAAGCTTGACCTTTTCAGTTGACCTTTTCTATTGACCATCCAAAGCAGCCTAGCCCGAGCGCTAGGATGTATATATGTGGGGCTCTCCTTCACTCTTAGTCTCTTAATTACCCCAAAAAAATAACGGTTAACCCTAGCCTCTGATGGTTCCTGGTTAATGGTTCCTGTTGTCTTTGAGCTCTCCACTCTCTGCTTGCCACAAAATGTGGCTTTTGATAGGACCACTGAAAAGCAAAACAAAGCAAAGTTGATTAGATAGCTAGTATACTACTAATTACTAAATTAAGAAGACTAATGATGTGGAATATTCCTTGTTATACTTTGTTAACGATGGAGTTTTGATGGGATCTTCATCTTCTTTATGTTTTTTGTTTGTCTCCTCTTTTCTCAGTAATTATTAGTGTGTTTTTCTTTTCTTTTTTTTTAATGTGGCATATTCGAGAATGGTATAACTAAGTGTAATGAATGCTTAAAAGTTAAAATGAGATTTAATTATTTTATTTGAATCAAAAAAGTGCAGAAAAGTTAAAATTAGAGTTAATTATTTTATTTGAATAAAAAAAAGTGCAGATTAAATGTACTTTTGGATATAAGAAAGCTTGCCATAATAATATTCTATCTGCTAGTCAAAAGGTGGTATACCGAAACAATTTATTTTAGAGGTTCAAAGATCCAAAGAGTAAGAATTTGTTTGGAAATAGTGTTCATGCCAGTACAAAGTATATAGATTGAAGACGCGTCTAAATTTTTACCTTACATCACAACTTATATCGCTTCTGATTAGTACATTTAAAAACTTTAAATATTTAGAAATAATTCAATGAGGTTCAACCAGTTGAAATTCAAAAATAAATAAATAAATAAATAAAAGGCTGAAGAGTTAAATTTGAATTTGTTTAGCAATAATGTTCCACATCACCATAAACTTTGATTTTGACATCTAGTACCTCTAAAAACAATAAATACATCATTGAAGTGTACAGTATTTTTATTATATATACAATATATGTGCAAGTGTAACTAGCGGCAACACTCTCTCCAATTTATAAGAGATTTCAAGTTCGACTATAATAGGTATTCAATTTGAAATATGTCAAAAAAATATATTTATATATGAGTTTGAATAAGAAAAAAATACTAGCAATTAATCTCTGCTTAATTAAGATCATTAGTCATCTTTTTTGTCAAATTGATATCTCCTTTAATTAAGATCATTATCATCTAGTTCTATCAGAGATACCAGAGATGTGCCTGCACTATTGTATTTGGAGTCCAATCACCCACAACAAACCAGTAAGCAATCCACAAGACAATTGTATTTGATTTATGCACAAGAACAATGTTCTTATTTATTTATTTTTTTCACAATCAACTAAGTAGAGTGTAACAAAATAAAGATTTCCCACAAAAGCAACTCTTGTGAGTCACAAACTCATATTGAGTGGCAAGAGACAAGTCCTAGTTGATGAAAAAGATAGAGAGATAAGGTGCACAATCTTTAATTTGTTTGTCATCATATGTCATGTGCTTGATCCTCAAACACCTTTAATTTACATATACAAACCCAAATATTGATTTATTGTACCATCATTAAAAAAAAATATGTTTCCTCAAAAAAAAAGTAGTCTATATCATTAATTTCAACATGGACTATACTAAAGTAGTAATTGTTAAGAGAAGAACCTTCTCAAAATTGCCACAAAATCAAGTTTAAGGTCATTGCAAACACCACCTCTTCCACCTTTTGAGGAAGAAAAGTCAATGCAATCCTCTGCAATATTCAATTCCGTTTTGTTTGGTCTGAAAGAAAATGAAAAAAAGAAAAAGAAAGATAAAGAGAAAGACAAAAGAAAAGAGATGAAAATTGATTTCTCTTTGGTTAGTTAAAAAATTCTTTTTGATTTTTCTTTTATTTTATATTTGTCTAAAACCAAACAGAACTTTCAAGCAGAACATATACAATATACACAAAGTAAAAAAAACGTCTATGTTCGAAATCATCATCCTCTTCTTTTTCTTCGCTTCTTGTGCATGCCCTAGCAAGTGCTTTAATGGTATTTTCTATAAGGAACAAATATTTACGCTAAAAAATAAAAAAAAATTGGAAGGAGAGAGTAAGGAACTTTGCTTAACTAGAATACTACTTTGACTGCACAATTTTGTGAGGGATTGAGAAAGGAACGGCGTGCGAGAGGTCATAGAGTTAATAATAAGGAAATGAGTGAAGCTTGTTGCAGTCAAGCTGTTAGGCATGAAGAAGCAATGGACGAGATTGCATTGCAGTGCGTAGGGCAAAGCTCGTCCATCCACTGAGATCTCCTTTTTATCTTTGAATTGTAATTTGCCGTTGAAAGAGCCTTTCCTTGTATCATCAACTCTTGTCATGCATTTCGGTGATTAATAATGTTACCTTGGAACTTATTCTTTAAGTGGAGTTTGTGTGGTGAAATTGTGAAAAGCTAATAATAATAATAATATTGTTGCTTCCAAGTTCCTCACATTATCGCTTTATGAGCAAAGTCTCAAAGTAAAGCTCTACTAGTCAAACGGAATATTCTAAAGGCAAAAGTAGAATCTTATATAAAACCTTAAACAAAGTACATGTAGGGGATTATGAATATATACAAATATATGATCATGGGACAATGTAAAACAAAGACTAGTGAGGAGATCTTAGCCTCCTACTAATTAAACAACAAGGTCAAACATTAATTGATCAGTTCAACGATGAGTTCATAAGGCCACAAACTGACTGCATAAGTAAGCATTGAGAGAGACCTAAAACACTTTTCGCTCATAAGTTCGAATTCTAACAGGTTGAGCTTGGAGAAGAGCTAGGGGGAGTTGGAGTCTTCAGGATATTCCGAAGAATCTAGTTTTTCTGTTTAGATGTAAATTTTAAGCTCGTGACAACCATACATGCAATATTACTATATAACCATGGAAGTAAACCAATGCTTTTATATATTTTGTTCTCCTTGTATAACTCTTGCTAGCTTCCGGCAACAAAAGCATTCTGTTTTTACATGTTTCTACCTTACATACATACATTGATATGCATGCTTGGCCAGGTCTGCTGTCTGATAGGGAGAGAATATGCATATCTGAAGAACAGAATACAGAGGATGACGTGCAGGACTTAGAGCAAGAGGATATGCATGCCGGTGCAGGTTAGAAAAGATCAAGAAGGACGAGAAGACAACAATGAAGACAATTTACTATAGTCGTCGTGACTTTTGTATTTATATGTTGTCTTATGGACTTTATATTCGGTTCTAGTAGGGATTCCATCTAGAGTACGACAGTTACTCTAATAGTATCTTTTGCTTTTGAAAATCTAATTTTTCTTTTCTTTTTTTATGGACTTGAGTACGCAGGGGTTTGAGAGAGAAAGTTGAAGGATTTGGCGCTCAGTAACAAAAAAAGGAGATAGGAAATGGAGGAAATGAGACTCACTAAGAAAAGAGTTAAGGTTCATTTGTCTAAAATAAAATTATGTAAAACTTGTAATTATTTGTAGATTTGGTGATGGACTCACTACATGAATTTCCCATTCAAGTGTTACCGTTGGAATTCTAATGTGGGACCCACTAATGCTCGGGCCACTAGATCTATCGGGCACATGCCCGAAAGTTATGGACCCGCCAAGAAACATTTGCATGCTCTAGCAGGCATATGAGCTCGTTTGGGTCAAAGTCGCGTACAGGGCATGCGCTGTGCACGGAAGTCGTTATCAAAAGGTCTCTTCGCGTCTATGGCATGCGACCTGTCATTGAGGGGTCAGAGAGGATGGAGACCACTTACCAGACATGTAAGTTGCCATCAAGGATCAAGAAGGATTGGGGACATATTTCCTAACACCGATAACATATTGTTGTAGTAATATACTAATTTTCAGTAAAATTAATAAGAATTAAATATAGTTTATAATTAATCATGTATTTCTTCCTTAAAAAAATATTAGTTGCGGTTCTTTTATGAATTTATGAGAATCATATAATTATATTGACTATTTTCTTATATAGATATTACGTTCTCTCCTTTTAGGATCTAATGTTCTCATCAAAGAGATGCAGTAGAATAATAACACTTTACCAAGTCGATATAGGATTTTAGAAGTTATCTCCATGAATTTTATAGGTGGCTCTCACATATTCAAAAGATGTTACCCACATTATTTATGTGGCATTTTGTTCCATGCATCACTTAATTCTCCGCACTTCCAATTGGTGTCAGACTCTGATACCAACTGTAATACCTTCTGTTCAGAAACTAAATAGAGCAATGCCAGTAACATATTCTCATAAGAATATATTAAGTCTCCAAATGAATAACAAGAATTAAAAATAATTAATCACATATAGTAAACTTCACTAAATCTTGTCTCGTATAGGTATTACACATACAAAATTGGTAAATCGCTCATGAAGGTCGATGAAATAATTGAGTATATGATTTGCTAGTAGCGTGCTGTAGATTATAATTAAAAAGTTGTGCATGACGTTACAACTGTAAATTTTGACTATAATACCACTCTTTAGCATATTAGTTACATGACGTTGTAGTTCATCATTAATGTAGCACAAATATCTTAAATTTTATCAAAATCATAGGTACCTATGAACAGAATCCACCAAATTAAGAACTAAACATCATGAAGGTTACAAAATCAAGACAAGATTATTAACTATTTACTAATTTTTTTTAAAAAATATCACAAAAAATATTTATTAAATATCTTCCAATATATTCCGTGGTTAGATTCAATAATCTTTACCAAGGTCGCCATAGGACAAGGTTCTAGATGACAAGAGCATGTGAATTGGTATAGGTATTACATATACAAAATTAGGGGAAAATAAATATATAAAAACTATATTCTAACAAGAGCTAAAATAACGAAAATATCAAACAATGACTAAACAAATTGCAGAACTCTTACAAAAAATGATATATGTTAACAATTCAATTCTAAGAAAATGATATTCAAGTAGATTAACAAAATAAGTTGCAGTTTGCACTTGTTAATTTCATTTACTAATAATTTATAATCGTGTCACTTATGTAAACAACATGTTAATTTATACTTGCAATAATTACAGTTCATAATAATTCGACTTCACAAACAAATTCATATTTGGATGACCTAGCGTTACCCCAGGTAGACAATGCTTAAATCGTTCATGAAAAAGCTCACCTATATTATTTATTTATTTTAGCATAAACAATCGGTTGACCTATATTATTGCATTATTGAGAAGGACATTTTCTTTCCTCTCTGGTCACACGTGGAAATTGTAATCTTTCTCATTACAAGTTCACAAGTTAGCAGCACCCTTACCAACTATAATTTATTTTATAGATGATTACAACTTCTCAATTGTTCAATATAATTATAGTAATCACGATTGATAGTTACGATTAAGGTCAAATTAAGGGCATGATGCATGGGGTTATCATTGGAACCTTGATAGCGACTTCCCTCCGTTAGGTCGATTTAAATGCAATCTGTGAAAGGGAAATTGATGAGATACAGATGTAAAGAGAGATATTATGGCTAAGCTAGCTTAGAGTGGATGAATGATATACTCCATTAATGAAGATATTTAGGAGTCCTAAACCCGTTATATTTCACTCATCAGAAGTGGGAAATAAACGGGCATAAAAGATAATGTCCTCTAAAAGCCTAACTTTATGGCAAGACATAATATCATAATTCTCGGGATATTATAAACTATCCATTTGAAATCCCCTCTTTATCCTCGGCTTAAGGTCTGTGTCACCTTTTCATCAAAGGAAAGAACTGTGACCGAATCACTTAGGCAAGACCTCACAATGGAGTACCAAGTTGTGTATTAGTATATGTTGGTACGTACGAGCGTATAAATACGTGTTATAGTCGCATTTATTTTAAGAAAGTGGTGCCTAATATATATCTAAAGTCCAGCCCCTTTCATTTTGTTACGTTTGCTTGCATTTTCCTCTCAAATCATGCTAGCTAGCTTTTGTTGTTGTGATGGTGGCTGGGCCCTTAATTAATTTTATTGTAGCACTTGTCTCATATCTCCTCACATATGTACAAGGATTGTTACTAGTAATTAGCGAAGGTGGCACAAAAGTAATTATAACTCGAAATAAGGAGAGAGAGAGAGAGAGAGAGAGAGAGAGAGAGAGAGTTGTGATTGCCAACTCCCCACTCTCTAGCCAACCCTTATATAAAGGGGTGCTCTCCTCCTCTCAATGACATGCAAATAGAGAGACAAGAGAAGCAAAGAGAAGAGAGAGAAGAGTTATCAAGGCTTTAGGTTTCTCTTCCTTCTTTCTTTCCTATTATTAGGAAGGAGAAGTGAAAAAAAAAAACCTTTAGTACAGCAACTTCTCTTGATCAATCTCTTGTTCTTTCTTCGCAATCCATTCATTCGATTTTTTTCGTTCTTCTGCAAGCTAATTTAGAGGAGAAATGGCTGGACTATCCTTGGACCATCCTTGGGCTTTTGCCTTTGGCATTCTAGGTGAAGATCACACACCAAACTCATTGCCTTCATTTTCTTTCGATTTCGTTTATTTTCTTCTCGCGTTATCGATCCTTGCTTTTGAAAACCTTTTTGGGTTCTTTTTCTTGCTTTAATTTAAAGGTGGTGACTCTCAATATGAGTTCACATGCATTTCTTTTTTAAGAACTATGAATTTCAAAGTTTAAATAGTACATGTTAATTAGTTAATCCTTGCTCACATTTCTCTTTCACCACCTTGTACAAGATTTCAATTTTTAAAATGAGAAGGGCATACTTAGATCGAATTTTTAAAAGTATAATAATTATGAAAGAATTATATAAAACAAAAAAAAAAACCTTAACCAATATAAAGGAGAAAGGTCTATGTCACCTTTTTCAATAACTTGACAAGCTAACATTGTGAGCTCCTACCAGCTGGAGTGCTTTGCTTATATATCTTACTTCTTGGAAAATTTAGTATAAATGAGCTAGCCATCAAGATTCCTCCTCTCTTTTTCCCTTTTAGGATGACATAAGCCCCCCCAAGCTAGTCTCTAGCTTTGCATATTGGTACAAAAACTCAAATTCGTTGTAATTGTCACACGTCACAATTTCCTATGAAATACAGACACTACTATCATGAAGTCATATCTATACGGGTATATGTACCTATATTATTTTAGTATTGATCTTGTATCAGTATATCGTGTCCTTACCGACATTGTCGTATATGTGCTTCATAGACAAATTCTATTATTGTTTTGATAAGATTTTTTTTTTTTCTAAGATAAAATTACAAATTCCTCAAATTTGTAGCATCATAGTTTTTTTTTTTTTTTTTTTCCTGGTAAGATACTCCTTTTCCCATGCTGAAATTACTAATTGGTTCCAATTTGTGCATATTTTGTAGGCAACTTGATCTCATTCATGGTTTACCTCGCTCCGATGTAAGAATTTATCTATTTTGCTCTTCTAAACTTTGATAAATATTTTATATTGTGTACGAAGCTGAAGTATTGCTTCTGTTACCTATAGACCAACATTCATTCGAGTATACAAAAAGAAATCAACTGAAGGGTTTCAATCGGAGCCCTACGTCGTTGCACTGTTCAGTGCAATGCTATGGATCTATTACGCATTTATTAAGACAGACGAGTACCTTCTGGTGACCATCAACTCATTCGGATGTGTGATTGAGATCATTTACATAACTATATTTCTCGCCTATGCCCCAAGGAATATCAAGGTCTACACCGCAAAAGTCATCTTGATGTTGAACATGGGAGTATTCTCTTTGATTGTTCTCTCCACTCTTCTGCTTGCCAAGGGCTCAAACCGTGTGAAACTTTTAGGGTGGATCTGTGTGGGCTTCGCAGTGAGCGTTTTCGCAGCCCCATTGAGCATAATCGTAAGAGACATTATATCTACTTACATATACATGCACATTTATGCAAATCCTATTATTATTACTAATGTTGCTTGGTTGAACTACAGAAGCAAGTTGTAAAGACAAAGAGTGTCGAGTTCATGCCTTTCTCTCTATCGTTCTTCCTCACCTTGAGTGCAGTTGTCTGGTTCTCTTACGGTTTGCTAACGAAGGACATTTATGTCGCGGTAATTTCTAGCTAATTACCATTTTTTCCCTCTTATTTTCGTTAACTTATGAAAACCTTACTAACGTACTGTTTTATTGCCTGTAACGCATATAGATCCCAAACATCCTAGGGTTCGCCTTTGGAGTTGCCCAAATGGTTCTCTATATAATCTACAAGGATGCAAAAGATCTGGCCATAAATGTTGACAAGTTGCCGGAGTACACAGTCTCCACGCTGAAGCTCGGCGATACCCGAGTTGCTCCGCAGGGCTCCGAGGAGATGACCGTCGGCAAAGAGGAGGCCAAGATTGAGGAGGAGGAAGGCCGTGAGGAGAGGAAGAAGGCAGAGTGCGAGGATGCGATCGAGATGAGCCCGGTGTAGCGGGAAATGTTTGGTTCAACACTTTGCATTAGAGAGAGAGAGAGAGAGAGACTGACCGTTTTATTTATGCTATAGTTTCTATCGTGTAGATAGTAACTACTGCGTACTTGGTTGGAGTGACTATTGTGCTTCTCTATTTTATGCATCTATGTAATAATTGATTTATTACATATATTTGGTTCATTAATAAGGTTCATTCTTGAGTATAATTCTTGTAGTTCAAATAGCTTGATTACTTGTTATGAATTATGATTATCCACTGTTAGAAAATTAATATTCATTATTTGGGCAATAAGAAAATATTTGCTTGAGTTTTTGATGTTTTGATCTCTTGAATAATAATGATAATGATAATGGTGGTTCGGACCAGCAAAATCCGTCAAGAAATATCACCTTGTCTCATGGGGATAGAATGCATGATATTTCTAGATTATACTTCTTGTATTTATGCTAGTTTCTATCGTGTAGATAGTAGTTGATTTAGTACATATACTTGGTCCATTAATAAAGTTCGGTAACTTTTGTTATGATTATGATTATTCTATGCTAGTATTGCTAGTATTGATCGCTTCGACAATAAGAAAATATTCACTCGAGTTTTGATATTTGGATCTCTCAATAATAATAAAGATGATAAAGATAGTTTGGGCCAGCAGAAATTGTCAAGAAATATCATCTTGTCTCATGGAGACAGGATGGTATTTCTAGACTATACTTCTTGTATTTATGCTAGTTTTTATCGTGTAGATAGTAATCGATTTAGTACGTACATAGTTCATTAATAAAGTTCACTCTAGACTAAAGTTCTTGTAGTTCAGTAACTTCTGTTATGATTATGATTATTCTCGGTATGTATTGCTAGTATTGATTGCTTCGATAATAAGAAATTTTTACTCGAGTTTTGATATTTGGATCTCTCAATAATAATAAATATTATAATGATAGTTTGGATCAGCAGAATGATATTTCTAGACTATATTTTTTGTATTTACGCTTGTTTTTATCGTGTAGATAGTAATAGATTTAGTATGTATATTTGGTTTATTAATAGTAATTGATTTAGTACGTATATTTGCTTTATTGATGAAGTTCATTATAGACTATGGTTCCTGTAGTTCCGTAGCTTCTGTTATGATTATGATTATTCTCTGCTAGTATCGATTTTGACAATAAGAAAATATTTGCAAGAGTTTTGATATTTGGATCTTTGGAATAATAATGATAATGATAATGATATGTTTAGGGAAGTGGTATCAAGTTGAAAGAAACATATAAAAAAAAGAGAATATTCCTTGAGAAAAGCAGGAAGCAGAGGACAGTGCCCTGTCTCCGGGGGATACTTGTGACAGCTGATTGATTCATTTAGATGATGGCCATCATGTAATAATTTGATTATGTTTGGAGTTAAAAATTTTAGAGATCACAAGCGGAGGTTGAATAAACATAGAGATACAAGAGAATATAATCACAAGCATTACTAGAACAGTCTCTTTCTACCATCGTTAAGAATGAGCATGGACGGATCAAAAGAGTCACTATTAGCCTGCCATATTTATAAAATAAAATTTTCTGAGAAAAAAAATTGTAGAGTGACACTAGAAAATAACAAGGCCAAGTTGTATTTGATTGCATGAGGCTGGATCTGCAATGTATTCCACTTAAGTGTCGAGATACGTCAAGCTCGTTTTTTTTTTTTTTTTCTTTTTTACACTTAGAAAGGATGGTATAAATCTAAGCACCAATCTTCTTAAATCTATTTTCGCATAGTTTTAAGAAAGACTAGGAAAAAAAATGTTTTTTTTTTTTCTAAGCAAAAGACGGCGAGTGGAAGCCTCTGTGTTCCATTAACAAGCAGATAATAGAACTACAAGAAATATTTAAAGAAAGCAAAATACATAAAAGAAGATATCAAACTAGCTAGAAAAGAGTAGACAAGGAGTACAAATAAGTTTTCAAATAATAACTAGGAAGTCTAAAAAGTACTCCAAAAGCACCACAAGGTCCCCAAAAAGTCCACTAAAAGCATCAAAAGTCCACCATAATGTCCCAAAATCCGTCTATCATGTCTGGGCTGGAGATGGAGGAGTGTCGCTGTCATCTTCACCCGATGTCCCATCTGAGAACTGAACCCGCTCCTCATCCGAAAGTATGTCTATTAGAAACCATACAAAATTGCACAATAGATTTTTATGTCAAATCACCAAGAAATCATAAATAAAATATGTGAAAGCGTACCTGAATCCATATCAAAAGATCACGTTGTAGAGCCGTGCGATTGGCCTTCTAGATCTACACTTTTTCCTAAGAGAACCCTTTTAATATTTCTCTCTGGTTTCTCTCTGTCGATGGGATACAGAAAAGAATCAAAGTCTCGTGTGATCTGGGGACCATAACCGACTTTTTATAGACAAATCTGTCTATTGGTATTTCTAATTTAGCCCATCATAAAATCAGAAATTACCTATTAGGTTTCTACACATAAAAAGCCCACACCCTATTAGATACATTAAAACCTAACTCAATTAGATCACTTTTAATTGGGTCCAACCATATTAGACAGTTTACAATACATGATTATTTCATATATATGGGCCAATATTGGATAATGATCCAACAATCTCCCACTTAGACCATATATGTAACTTTATAATCATGTTTTGCATATTTACCAAATGAGCTCAACTTTACTGTCATTTCCGAAATGTATCTGTAACCAATCCGGTCCATCAATCATACTAACATAGGATCAAAGCGGCTTTTGTTACAGTAATCGTAACTCAATCCATCAATGGTTATGTATATCAATACAACTGAATGATATGGATCATGATGTGGATGTGTAGCATGAAAATTTCATGTAATGTGATCTTAACATGACTATTTCCAATTGGTTCTCCCTTAAACCTTATTGAGATCAAACAACATAATAATTCAGAGTGTGAATAAAATAAAACCTTATTTCTGCAGAAAATAATCTTAATACAATAAACTGAAATAACTGAAATATATCTATATCATAAGAGCATCTGATAATACAAACTCCCACTAAAACTAAATATCATTAATAAACACGACACCCATACAAGCAGTATGCTCATGAAATACTTTGGGTGGCAGTCCCTTAGTAAGCGGATCTGCAATCATGGAGTTTGTTCCTATATGCTCTATAGACAACTATCCACTCTGAACTCTTTCTCACAACCAGAAACTTAATGTCTATATGCTTCGACTTCGTCGAGCTCCTGTTGTTGTTGGAATATAGAACTGTTGATTTATTGTCACAAAATAACTTGAGTGGCATATCAATAGAGTCCACTATGCGCAGCCCCGTGACAAAATTTCACAGCCATATCCCGTGATTTGATGCCTCATAACACGCTATAAACTCAGCTGCCATAGTAGAAGAGGCTATAAGAGACTGTTTAGCACTCTTCCAAGAGACAGCTCCTCCAGCTAGAAGATAGATATAACCCGATGTGGATTTCATTCTATCTTGGCATCCAGCAAAATCAGAGTCAGTATACCCAATGATCTCAATCTGATCTGACCTCCGATACGTGAGCATGTAATCCTTTGTTCTCTGTAAGTATCGTAAAACCCTTTTGGCTGCTTTCCAATGGTCTGCTCCTGGATTGCTTAAATACATGCCCAATATCCCTGTAACGTAATACCTGCCCAACATCCCTGTAATGTACGCGATATTTGGAAGCGTGCAAACCTGAGCATACATCAGACTCCCCACTGCTGAGGCATAGGGAATCTTCTGCATTTCTTTTTCCTCAAAATTATTCTTAGGGCACTGATTGAGACTAAACATGTCTCCCTTAGCCACAGGGGTATCACCTGGTTTACAATTTTGCATGCCATATCTTTTAAGAATCTTTTCGAAATAGCTCTTTTGTGATAATCCAAGAATGCATCGAGAGCGATCTCGGTGTATCTGAATCCCTAATACAAAAGAGGCGTCACTAAGATCCTTCATCTCAAAATGCTTGGCTAGAAATATCTTGGTTTCGTGCAATATGCCTATATCATTACTGGCAAGCAAGATGTCATCAACATATAATACTAAGAAAATATGTTTACTCCCACAAAACTTATGGTATACACAGTCATCAACCAAGTTCACTTCAAAACTGAATGAGATAATCACTTGATGAAACTTGAAATACCATTGTCGAGATGTTTGCTTGAGCCCATAGATGGATTTCTTAAGTTTGCAAACCATACGCTTTGAGTCTCCCGACACAAAGTTTTCTGGCTAGACCATATATATTGTCTCGTCAATGTCACCATTGAGAAACACTGTTTTGACAATCATTTGATGTAACTCAAGGTTGAAATGAGTCACCAATGCCATCATTCCTGAAAGAGTCCTTTGAAGAAACCGGAGAAAATATCTCTTTATAGTCGATGCCTTTTTTCTGCGTAAAGCTCTTTGCGACAAGACGAGTTTTATACATTTCCACATTGCCTTTTGAATCCCTTTTGGTCTTAAATATCCATTTACAACCAATAGGTTTCGCTCTTTCTGGCAATGGGATAAGGTCCCATACGTTATTGTCCTTCATGGACTTTATCTCCTCATTCATAGCATCTATCCACTTTTGAGAGTTAGAACTTTCAATGGCTTGACGGAAGTTGATCGGGTCATCTTCCATCACTCCAACGTCTTCCTCATGTTCTTAGAGAAATACAATATAATCATCTGGCAATGCACTTCTCATCTCTCGAGTGGATCTCCTTAATGGCATAGGCTCTTGAGGTGCCAGAGTTTGTTCTTCTGAAATAATCTCTTGAACGGGAGGTTATTCGACATTGTTTTGATCTATTGTGTCTTGAACAAAGTCAGGAATGGAATCCTGATCAATACCAATAACACCTGTGGGAACATCAACACATTCCTCTTCAAAGACAAAGTTCTTGCCTGTATCTCCTCCCTCAAAGTCGACATCCTAAAAGAACCGGGCATTTCCTGTCTCGAAAATCGACCTAGTCGTGGGATCATAAAACTTGTACCCCCTGGATCTTTCAGAGTATCCAACAAAGTAGCAACTAACAGTTCTTGAGTCCAGTTTCCTTTCATTTGGCCTATAAGGTCTTGCCTCAGCTAGACATCCCCAAACGTGCAAGTGCTTAAGACTAGATTTCTTACCTGTCTATAACTCATAAGGGATTTTGGCAGTCGTTTTAGTTGGAACTTTGTTAAGGATATATACTGCAGTCTTAAGTGCTATCCCTTTATACAGTTAACGCAAACATCAAAGTCTGTGAAATCTAAGAGATCAAGAATTTCGTCTGACACAAGTCTCTCAATTCTCCGTCTGGAGATGTGACATAATCTCTTGTGCTATAACACAGCCGAATTCTCATTGGTTAATTTTCTCTTTACACCTCGAGTACTTAAATGCAGAGATTCATTAAATGAAGCTATTGTGTTAATTGAATATAGATTATTGTAACTTGATAAAGAACCGAATCAACCAAATTTGAATCATGAAACAAACTAAATCTTCCATTTCCAAATGAACAAGAAAAAACCAAATTTGTCCAAAACAGAAACAAAAATCAAATTTCGTCTAAAAGATGCTACAACAAATGTCTCATCAAGATCCAAATAAAATCCAGTTTTTAACAATAATCTAAATTTCCAATTGCCTCAACTTGAACCTTCTTGCCATCACCCACATTGTAGACACAAAAAAAAAAGTAACGGGTCGAAAACGGGTGGAAACCCGCGGGGAAAAATCCTGCGGGTGCCACCCGCGGGAATCTCCTGCGAGAGCACTTCCCGCGGGAGACTTCCCGCGGGTTGGCACCCGTGGGAATCTCCCGCCCGCGGGAGCATTCCCAAATTGATTTTTCTATTTATTGTGTTTCTAAATATTTTTTATTATTTTGTTTGACCCGCAAATGGGTTCAATTCCAGAGATTCCGCGATCCGAATTTTCAGGGAGAATTGGAGCTGGATTTTGAGCTTCTTCAGTCTATAAAACACAGGATTTGAGTCCAGAGAAAAGACTTTTGGATGATTTGGAGCGAGTTCGTAAAATTGAGGAGCGGAGCAAAGCCATCCCCTTCCAAGTCAGACGGCCCACGGAGTGCACCAGAGAGGCTCCATTGCCACCCGAACCCACATTAAAAAGGGAATCTATCAATATTCTCATTCTTGTAATTTCTCAGATTTTTTGTAAATCTCAATATTTTCGTTGTAATCCAAAAATTTTACAATGGAAGGAGAAATCCAATTTTTGAGCAAACAAGAACTGGCGACCACAGTGGGAGCCTCTCTGTTCACAACAGAGAATATGGTGGCGCAGTCTAATTTGGTAGCGATCGGATCTGTTGTTGAAACGCTGGTCGTAGAAGTCGATCAGCAAAAATATTATGAATTTCTTTCTTCCTCTGATTCGGAGCCTAGGCGTCATCGTCGGGCGATGATGAAGAAATGTGAGGCGTCATTGCCCACCGGAAATCAAAAGGCGTCATCGCCTATGAAAACTTACGAGGCGTCATCGCCCGTTGAAACTGACAAGACGTCATCGTCTGTCAAGTATACGGCGTTATCGCCCATTCCAAAGTCAAGCCAAAGTCAAACCAAACTCTAACCCACTCCCAAAAGAGAAATCTGAGACGTAAAACTCAACGAGCACATCTCAATCATACAGGAAGGGTTGCAGAAAACTCTGGGACATTAAAAATTTTCGGAGCAAACCCACAGATGGAGCCACGGGTTGTATCCCGCGGAAGCAACCCCGGCGCAAACCCACGGCTTGCAACCGTGGGTTGCCACCCGCGGGTGGCAACCGCAGGTGGCGCGGGTGCCAACCCGCAGGTGGTGTACGCCCGAAAATTGCATCTTTGATTCCATTGCAAAAATTATTTGAATTACAATAAATTCAGATTACAAAATAACCCGAGAAATTACAAGAACTGGAATATTGATTTATTCCCTTTTTTACGTGGGTTCGGGTGGATGTGGAGTCTTGCTGCTGCCTCCGTTGACCGTCCGACCGGAGAAGATGGCTCTGCTCCGCTTCTCAATTTCCAGAGCTCGCCTGAAATCTCCCCAAAGTCCAAGAATCCAAAAGTCCTCTCTCCGGTTAAATTTCTGCATTTTATAGACCGAAGAGACTTGAAATCCGGCTCGATTCCTCCTGAAAAAGCGGATCACGGGATATCAGGAAAATAAAATAGGAAATAAAACAACGAAAAACAACCCGCGGGTTGCATCCCGCGGGTGCAACCCGCGGGTGTGCCCACTTAGCAAAAAAAGAAATTTTTTTTTTTTTCGGTATCTACATAACCCCCTCCAAAGTTTTCGAAGTTCTATATTGAACCGTACTGAATTTCGAAATACTTTGGATTCTTTAATTTTGGTTATAGACCTTTTAAAAGATTTGGTCGATAGAGATAACTGTTAATATATTTATTTATTCCATAACAAGCAGAGGTATGATTTTAACGTACTCATTAGAGGACAAGCAGAGGTATAATGTTAACGTGCTTATTTTAGGTCAAGCAGAGGTATAATATTAACGTGCTTATTTTAATCCTAACCGTTCAGTGACATCTAGTATGACGAATCAGGAAAAGACATAGCTGACATTAAACGTGTCTTGGAGTTTAATCTATTCAGAGGATCTGGTCGTGATAGGGACAAGCTGACTAAATAAAGGTGACGGTTAACGTATTTAGTTTTGGAATCGGACTATCAGAGATAATTGTTAACTTGATAGGGAGATGATTTTCGTCAGAGGTGATTTTCAACTTAACGATATCAAAAGCACGTTCATCAGAGGTTGTAATGTTGGACTTGATGAAGTGTGAATTTTCTTTTCTGTCAGAGGTGAAATCTTAACGTGACAGTGTACGCCCGAAAATTGAACCTTTGATTCCATTGCAAGATTGATGAATTACAATAGGAATTTAGATTACAAAAATTCCGAAGAATCACAAGAACGGGAATATTGGTGGATTCCCTTTTTTGAGTGGGTACGGGTGGCGGTGGAGTCTTGTTGCTGCCTCCGTTGACTATCCAACTTGAAAGGGGATCTGTGAAGAAAACCTGTTCCTTCTGATCTCTCAACCCTCTGTGAAGAATCGCTCTGCCGGCTCCCCCAAAGAAAAGTCCCTCTCCCGTTAAATTCCTGTATTTTATAAACCGAAGAAGCTCGAAATCCGGCTCCATTCTCTCCTGAAAAAGCGGATCACGGGATATCAGGAAAATAAAATAGGAAATAAAATAACGGAAAACAACGAAAAACAACCCGCGGGTGGCAACCCGCGGGATCGCCCCCGCGGGTTGCCACCCGCGGGAATCCTCCCGCGGGTGGCAACCCGCAGGGGCTCCCGCGGGTTGCAACCCGCGAGAATTCTCCCGCGGGTTGCTTCCCGCGGGGTTCCCGCAGGTTGCAACCCGCGGGAGCACCCGCGGGTGTGCCCACTTAGCAAAATTAGGGTTTTTTTTTTATTTAATTATTTTTAGTGTCTACATAACCCCCTCCAAAGTTTTTGAAGTTCTGTATTGAACCGTACTGAATTTCGAAATACTTTGGATTTTTTAATTTTGGTTATAGACTTTTTAAAAAGATTTGGTCGATAGGGATAACTGTTAATATATTTATTTATTCTATAACAAGCAGATGTATGATTTTAACGTACTCATTAGAGGACAAGTAGAGATATAATGTTAACGTGCTTATTTTAGGTCAAGCAGAGGTATAATATTAACGTGCTTATTTTAATCCTAACCGTTCAGTGACATCTAGTATGACGAATCAGGAAAAGACAGAGGTGACATTAAACGTATCTTGGAGCTTAACCTATTCAGAGGATCTGGTCGTGATAGGGACAAGCTGACTAAACAGAGGTGACGGTTAACGTATTTAGTTTTGGAATCGGACCATCAGAGGTAACTGTTAACTTGATAGGGAGATGATTTTCGTCAGAGGTGATTTTCAACTTAATGATATCAAAAGCACGTTCATCAGAGGTTGTAATGTTGGACTTGATGAAGTGTGAATTTTTCTTTTCTGTCAGAGGTGAAATCTTAACGTGACAGGGGATCGATTTAATTAGGATTTTATCTCCTTTGATTTTGAATTATGATGTCAGAGGTATGATTTTAACTTGACAAATATTTTGGAGTGTCGCTTGCTCTGTTAGAGCGAAATGACAAGAAAAGTTTTGCTGTCAGAGGTGAAATCTTAACGTGACAGGAGATTTATCTGATTAGGATTTTTAGCAAACCCCCAGCTATCAACGGGTTTGATTTGCCTTTACCAACTACCGTTTGAGTTGGGCTAGCCATGTTATTCCCCTCAGCATGATGAGTTATCGAGAATTTCGTTTGGGCTTAAATGCCAAACTTTTCCTCTTCCCTTTGCCTTAGCAGCTTAGGGCAGTGATGTATTCTTATATTCGGATAAGAATACTATTGTGACAGATTTGTCGTGGGATTTTTAGCAAACCCCCAGCTATCAACGGGTTTGATTTCGCCTTTACCAACTACCGTTTGAGTTGGGCTGCCATACTATTATCCTCAGCATAGTGAGTTGTCGAGGGTTTGGTTTAAATACCAAACTTTTCCTCTTCCCTTTGCCTTAGCGGCGTTGGGCAGTTCATACTTTTACCCCCAGTATGGTGGGGTTGACGAGAAATTTATTCTCTCCCCGTAGCCTTGTTGGCGTTGGGTAATTCATACTTTTTACCCCCAGTATGATGGGGTTGACGAGAAATTTATTCTCTCCCCGTAGCCTTGTCGGTGTTGGGTAATTCATACTTTTTACCCCCAGTATGGTGGGGTTGACGAGAAATCTATTCTCTCCCCGCAGCCTTGTCGGCGTTGGGTGGTTCATACTTATTACCCCCAGTATGGTGGGGTTGGCGAGAAATTTATTCTCTTCCCGTAGCCTTGTCGGCATTGGGTAATTCATACTTTTTACCCCCAGTATGGTGGGGTTGACGAGAAATCTATTCTCTCCCCGCAGCCTTGTCGGCGTTGGGTGGTTCATACTTATTACCCCCAGTATGGTGGGGTTGACGAGAAATTTATTCTCTTCCCGTAACCTTGTCGGCGTTGGGTAATTCATTTTTTTTTTTATTATATATATATATATATATATATATATATATATATAGGGGTTTAAATTAACCACCTTGAGCCCATTTTGGGAATTGTTGTGAGCTCAAGTGGTACCTTTAGACCACACACATTAGATGTGTCGGAGTTAGCTCTAACTCCTTTTTTGTTCAGCTTTGAGCTGAACTGCTCCAGCGTCAATCAACGCTTGAATTTTATCTTTTAAGATAAAATAATTTTTTGTGAGGTGACCTACAATCCGATGGTAGAGGCAGTAGTTCGGATCGTTAGTTTTCCCTACTTCTTCAGGTCTCTTGCTCTCCGGCAATTTAAGCATCTTGCGTTTGGTGAGCAGATTGAACATAGTAGCAGTATGTTCATCCTTGAATGAATACTGCTTTTGAAGTCTGGGCGACTTTGCTGTGTTGCTTGTAGTTGGCCATGGTTTCTGCTTCAGTGTACTTTCTACCGCCATTGCCGTTATGTCTGTCCCTTTTGAACGGGAAAAATGGAATGGAGATTCGTTTGCACCGTCTCCGGTTGCAGACTGTTGCATTTCGAGACGTCGAAGTATTTCTTCGGCCTGTTCGCCCTGCTTAAGCAGATCCTTCCATGACTTGGATTCGACCGAACCCATCTTGTCTAAGATATCGGTCAACAAATTATGTCTGCAGGTTTCCACAAGCGTATCCTGCGTCATGCCATGTGGGCATCGAACGGAAAGTTCTCGGAACCGCTCGACATAAGTTTTGACCGTTTCGCCTTCTTCTTGCTTTGCTGCTAGCAAAGATAATATGGAGACTTCTGTATCATCTTCAAAGAATCGGGCTAGGAACTCACGTTCTACATCAGCCCAAGATTTAATTGTTCCTTGGGGAAGTTGCATAAACCAGGTAAATGCGGGCCCCCGTAAAGTGCTCGCAAATATCCTAGTCATAGTTGGATCATTCCCTATGAGATGTCCTGTCTGTGAGAGGAAATAGAAGATGTGTTGCTGCGGCGAACTTTTACCGTCGAATGATTGAAGATTCAACGGTTTATATTTTGCAGGATAGGGTACGGTCTCCCATTCTATGGGATATGGACGGACTACCCCCACCTCTTGTAGCTTTTTGCGATGAAGAAGAGCTTGTAATTGGTTCTCCATCTTCTCTATTTTCTCTGCGTGAGGATTGAGAATAACTTTCACTTCCTCTTCCTCTCTTGAATGAGGAGGCACTTCTTCATCTTCGTCTTCCCTGTCTTCATTTATTTGGACAGGCCGTTTTCCTTTCTGCCGACTAGAAATGGACGGCGATGATTGGTTCTTTCTAGTTTGAGCCAGCAACTCAATCAAAAGTTGTTTCATTTCTTCTATGGTCTCCTCGTGCTGTTCGAGACGTTTTTCTTGTCTCTCAAGCCTTTCAGAGACTTCTTCTAGAAGCGCGCCCTCTGGTTCGATAGAAACTCCTTTTGACCCTGGAGTAATTTCCTTATCCGAAAGGTTGTTTCCGACCACTTTTTTGCCTTTATTAACCATATTTGATGAGGCAGCAGGTAGATCGGTCCCAGAGTATGCCTTTTTCACCGTCCGTATTCTTTTAGGTTCGGTGATCCGCTCAAAAACGGATTGTCTCGGATGGCACTCGTAGTTTGATAGAACAGCTGAGATTAACTGTTCGCATTGGCATTGAGGAGTATTTTGTGCAGAGTTCTTCCTCCAATTGAGGTATTCTCTCAAGTCTTGAGATATCTTCTCCTCTCTATTTGCATCTTGACGTATTTTGCGTCTCAAATTTGGTTCATAATACTGGAGAGTTTGTAATATTTCAGGACTGAGCTCTTTTCCAGCATTAGATTGTTCTCCAACCCTTCTGCGGATTCTTCTGGAGTGTGTGCTGGCCTGCGCAGTTGTGCGGGCCTCGCACGTATCTGACTTGTTCTTCGGGATCTGGAGGATTCTATCATGAATATGTTCATCCGAAGAGAAATTTGAAGATCTATCCTCAGGTGAGTTCATGAGCACATCCTTATATTTATTTGTAGAGGAACGGGATGGTACACCTGAGAGAGTAGCCAAAAAGTTAGATGTGCGCTGTGTGCTCACTGCGCGTGTGCCCGAATAGACACCAGAACCAACCCTTGATTTTTTCTGCGGAGTGCAACCCACGGGTTGCAACTTGCGGTGTGCAACCCGCGGTTGGAACCGTGGGTTTGCACCCGCGGTTGCAACCGCGGGGTTGCACCCGCGGGGTGCAACCCGCGGTTGGAACCGCGGGTTTCCACCCGCGGTTGCAACCCGCGGTTGGAACCGCGGGTTTCCACCCGCGGTTGCAACCGCGGGGTTGCACCCGCGGGGTGCAACCCGCGGTTGGAACTGCGGGTTTCCACCCGCGGTTGCAACCGCAGAGTTGCCCCCGCGGGGTGCAACCCGCGGTTGGAACCGCGGGTTTCCACCCGCGGTTGCAACCTCGGGGTTGCCCCCGTGCGGTGCAACCCGCACTTCTACCTGCGGATTTTCATTTTTGGAATCTTGGGCTGGATTTTCCGACTGTAATTTTCCAGAGGCGCTGTTCAGGCGGGCCCGTTGGATTTTGCGCCTCAAGTTTCTTTTCTGAGAGCGTGTGAGAGTTTGATTCAACTTAGGAGTGGGCGATGACGCCTCAAGTTTTCTGACAGAGTCAGTTTTAGCGGGCGATGACGCCTCATAAGTTCTAATAGGCGATGACGCCTTCTTCTTTTCGGTGGGCGATGACGCCTCACCTTTGCTCATCATAGCCCGGCGATGACGCCTGGGCTCCGAGTCAGAGGAAGAGATAAACTCTTCGTATTTTTGCTGATCAACCTCTATGATCAGCGTTTCGACAACAGACCCGATGGGTATCAAGTTGGACTGCGCCACGACGTTCTCTGTAGTGAACAGAGAGGCTCCCACTGTGGTCGCCAGTTCTTGTACGCCCGAAAATTGAACCTTTGATTCCATTGCAAGATTGATGAATTACAATAGGAATTTAGATTACAAAAATTCCGAAGAATCACAAGAACGGGAATATTGGTGGATTCCCTCTTTTGAGTGGGTACGGGTGGCGGTGGAGTCTTGTTGCTGCCTCCGTTGACTATCCAACTTGAAAGGGGATCTGTGAAGAAAACCTGTTCCTTCTGATCTCTCAACCCTCTGTGAAGAATCGCTCTGCTGGCTCCCCCAAAGAAAAGTCCCTCTCCCGTTAAATTCCTGTATTTTATAAACCGAAGAAGCTCGAAATCCGGCTCCATTCTCTCCTGAAAAAGCGGATCACGGGATATCAGGAAAATAAAACAACAGAAAACAACGAAAAACAACCCGCGGGTGGCAACCCGCGGGATCGCCCCCGCGGGTTGCCACCCGCGGGAATCCTCCCGCGGGTGGCAACCCGCAGGGGCTCCCGCGGGTTGCAACCCGCGAGAATTCTCCCGCGGGTTGCAACCCGCGGGTGCTCCCGCGGGTTGCTTCCCGCGGGTGCCCCCGCGGGTTGCAACCCGCGGGTTGAGCACCCGCGGGTTGCATCCCGCGGGTGTGCCCATTTAGCAAAATTAGGGTTTTTTTTTTTTTTTTTTTTTAATTATTTTTAGTGTCACAGACAGGGGATCTATTTAATTAGGATTTTATCTCTTTTGATTTTTGAATTATGATGTCAGAGGTATGATTTTAACTTGACAAATATTTTGGAGTGTCACTTGTTCTGCTAGAGAAAAATGACAAGAAAAATTTTGCTGTCAGAGGTGAAATCTTAACGTGACAGGAGATTTATCTGATTAGGATTTTTAGCAAACCCCCAGCTATCAACGGGTTTGATTAGCCTTTACCAACTACCGTTTGAGTTGGGCTAGCCATACTCTTCCCCTCAGCATGGTGAGTTGTCGAGGATTTCGTTTGGGCTTAAATGCCAAATTTTTCCTCTTCCCTTTGCCTTAGCAGCTTAGGGCAGTGATGTATTCTTATATTCGGATAAGAATATTGTTGTGACAAATTTATCGTGGGATTTTTAGCAAACCCCTAGCTATCAACGGGTTTGATTTTGCCTTTACCAACTACCGTTTGAGTTGGGCTAGCCATGCTATTCCCCTCAGTATGGTGAGTTGTCAAGGATTTCGTTTGGGCTTAAATGCCAAACTTTTCCTCTTCCCTTTGCCTTAGCAGCTTAGGGTGATTCATGCCTTTTACCCCCAGCATGGTGGGGTTGGCGAGAATTTTATTCTCTTCCCGTAGCCTTGTCGGCGTTGGGTAATTCATACTTATTACCCCCAGTATGGTGGGGTTGGCGAGAAATTTATTCTTTTCCCGTAGCCTTGTCGGCGTTGGGCAATTCATACTTTCACCCCCAGTATGGTGGGGTTGGCGAGAAATCTATTCTCTTCCCGTAGCCTTGTCGGCGTTGGGTAATTCATACTTATTACCCCCAGTATGGTGGGGTTGGAGAGAAATTTATTCTCTTCCCATAGCTTTAGCGGCGTTGGGCAATTCATACTTTTTACCCCCAGTATGGTGGGGTTGGCGAGAAATTTATTCTCTTCCCGTAGTTTTAGCGGCGTTGGGCAATTCATAATTATTACCCCCAGTATGGTGGGGTTGGCGAGAAATTTATTCTCTTCCCATAATTTTAGCGGCGTTGGGTAATTCATACTTATTACCCCCAGTATGGTGGGGTTGGCGAGAAATTTATTCTCTTCCCATAGCTTTAGCGGCGTTGGGCAATTCATACTTATTACCCCCAGTATGGTGAGGTTGGCGAGAAATTTATTCTCTTCCCGTAGCCTTGTCGGCGTTGGGTGTTTCATACTTATTACCCCCAGTATGATGGGGTTGGCGAGAAATTTATCCTCTTCCCGTAGCCTTGTCGGCGTTGGGTGATTCATTTTTTTTTTTTTTTGATGTTTTTTCTTTTTTCTTTATATATATATATATATATATATATATATATATATATATATGGGGGTTTAAATTAACCACCTTGAGCCCATTTTTTGGGAATTGTTGTGAGCCCAAGTGGTACCTTTAGACCTCACGCATTAAATGTGTCGGAGTTAGCTCTAACTCCTTTTTTGTTCAGCTTTGAGCTGAACTGTTCCAGCGTCAATCAACGCTTGAATTTTATCTTTTAAGATAAAATAATTTTTTATGGGGTGACCTACAATCTGATGGTACAGGCAGTAATTCGGATCGTTAGTTTTTCCTACTTCTTCAGGTCTCTTGCTCTCCGGCAATTTAAGCATCTTGCGTTTGGTGAGCAGATTGAACATGGTAGCAGTATGTTCATCCTTGAACGAATACTGCTTTTGAAGTCTGGGCGACTTTGCTGTGTTTCTTGTAGTTGGCCATGGTTTCTGCTTCAGTGTACTTTCTACCGCCATTGCCGTTATGTCTTTCCCTTTTGAACGGGAAAAATGGAATGGAGATTCGTTTGCACCGTCTCCGGTTGCAGACTGTTGCATTTCGAGACGTCGAAGTATTTCTTCGGCCTGTTCGCCCTGCTTAAGCAGATCCTTCCATGACTTGGATTCGACCGAACCCATCTTGTCTAAGATATCGGTCAACAAGTTATATCTGCAGGTTTTCACAAGCGTATCCTGCGTCATGCTATGTGGGCATCGAACGGAAAGTTCTCGGAACCGCTCGACATAAGTTTTGACCGTTTCGCCTTCTTCTTGCTTCGCTGCTAGCAAAGATAATATGGAGACTTCTGTATCATCTTTAAAGAATCGGGCTAGGAACTCACGTTCTACATCAGCCCAAGATTTAATTGTTCCCCGGGAAAGTTGCATAAACCAGGTAAATGCGGGCCCCCGTAAAGTGCTCACAAATATCCTAGTCATAGTTGGATCATTCCCCATGAGATGTCCTGTCTGTGAGAGGAAATAGAAGATGTGTTGCTGCGGCGAACTTTTACCGTCGAATGATTGAAGATTCAACGGTTTATATTTTGCAGGATAGGGTACGGTCTCCCATTCTATGGGATATGGACGAACTACCCCCACCTCTTGTAGCTTTTTGCGATGAAGAAGAGCTTGTAATTGGTTCTCCATCTTCTCTATTTTCTCTGCTTGAGGATTGATGATAACTTTCACTTCCTCTTCCTCTCTTGAATGAGGAGGCACTTCTTCATCTTCATCTTCGCTGTCTTCATTTATTTGGACAAGCCGTTTTCCTTTCTGCCGACTAGAAATGGACGGCGATGATTGGTTCTTTCTAGTTTGAGCCAGCAACTCAATCAAAAGTTGTTTCATTTCTTCTATGGTCTCTTCTTACTGTTCGAGACGTTTTTCTTGTCTCTCAAGCCTTTCAGAGACTTCTTCTAGAAGCGCGCCCTCTGGTTCGATAGAAACTCCTTTTGATCCTAGAGTAATTTCCTTATCCGAAAGGTTGTTTCCGACCACCTTTTTGCCTTTATTAACCATATTTGATGAGGCAGCAGGTAGATCGGTTCCAGAGCACACCCTCTTTATTGTCCGTATTCCTTTGGATTCGGTGATCCGCTCAAAAACGGACCGTCTCGGATGGCACTCGCAGTTTGATAGAACAGTTGAGAT
Organism: Dracaena cambodiana; assembly: GCA_036321105.1. Classification (NCBI taxonomy): domain Eukaryota; kingdom Viridiplantae; phylum Streptophyta; class Magnoliopsida; order Asparagales; family Asparagaceae; genus Dracaena; species Dracaena cambodiana. The sequence continues at coordinate 5,794,262 of JAYEPQ010000004.1, forward strand.
TAACTGTTCGCATTGGCATTTAGGAGTATTCTGTGCAGAGTTCTTCTTCCAATTGAGGTATTCTCTCAAGTCTTGAGATACTTCTTTATCCCTATTTGCAACCTGACGCCGCTTGCGTTGCAAACTTGGTTCATAATACTGGAGAGTTTGTAATATTTCAGGGCTGAGCTCTTTTCCAGCATTAGATTGTTCTCCAACCCTTCTGCGGATTCTTCTGGAGTGTGTGTTGGCCTGCGCAGTTGTGCGGGCCTCGTACGCATCTGACTTGCTCTTCAGGATCTGGAGGATTCTATCATGAATATGTTCATCCGAAGAGAAATTTGAAGATCTATCCTCAGGTGAGTTCATGAGCACATCCTTATATTTGTTTGTAGAGGAACGGGATGGTACACCTGAGAGAGTAACCAAAAGGTTAGATGTGCGCTGTGTGCTCACTGCGCGTGTGCTTGAATAGACATCAGAACCAACCCTTGATTTTTTCTGCGGAGTGCAACCCACGGGTTGCAACTTGCGGTGTGCAACCCGCGGTTGGAACCGCGGGTTTGCACCCGCCGTTGCAACTGCGGGGTTGCACCCGCGGGGTGCAACCCGCGGTTGGAACCGCGGGTTTCTACCCGCGGTTGCAACCCGCGGTTGGAACCGCGGGTTTCCACCCGCGGTTGCAACCGCCGGGTTGCACCCCGGGTTTCCACCCGCGGTTGCAACCGCGGGGTTGCCCCCGCGGGGTGCAACCCGTCGTTGGAACCGCGGGTTTGCACCCGCGGTTGCAACTGCAGGGTTGCCCCCATGCGGTGCAACCCGCAGCTCCGCGTGCGGATTTTCATTTTTGAAATTTTTTCTTTCCGATGTTTCCTGATCTGGATTTTCTGACCGCAATTTTCCAGAGGCACTGTTGAGGCGGGCCCGCTGGGCCTTACGCCTCAGGTTTCTCTTCTGAGAGCGGGTCAGGGACTGGTTTGACTTTTGGCTTGACTTTGGAACGGGCGATAACGCCTCGTAAATTTCAACGGGCGATGACGCCTCGTAAATTTTCATAGGCGATGACGCCTTTTGATTTCCGGTGGGCGATGACGCCTCACCTTTTTCCATCGTCACCCGGCGATGACGCCTAGGCTCCAAATCAGAGGAGGAAAGAAATTCCTCATATTTTTGCTGGTCAACTTCTATGACCAGCGTCTCAACATTGAGCCAATCGGCACCCGGTCGGACTGCGCCACCAGATTCTCTGTTGTAAACAGAGGGGCTCCCACTGTGGTCGCCAGTTCTTGTACGCCCGAAAATTGCATTTTTGATTCCATTGCAAAAATTATTTGAATTACAATGAATTCAGATTACAAAATAACCCGAGAAATTACAAGAACGGGAATATTGATTTATTCCCTTTTTTACGTGGGTTCAGGTGGCGGTGGAGTCTTGTTGCTGCCTCCGTTGACCGTCCGACCGGAAAAGATGGCTCTGCTCCGCTTCTCAATTTCCAGAGCTCGCCTGAAATCTCCCCAAAGTCCAAGAATCCAAAAGTCCTCTCTTCGGTTAAATTTCTGCATTTTATAGACCGAAGAGACTTGAAATCCGGCTCGATTCCTCCTGAAAAAGCGGATCACGGGATATCAGGAAAATAAAATAGGAAATAAAACAACGAAAAACAACCCGCGGGTTGCAACCCGCGGGATCGCCCCGCGGGTTGCCACCCGCGGGAATCCTCCCGCGGGTGGCAACCCGTGAAACCCGCGGGGTGTTCCCGCGGGTTGCATCCCGTGGGTGTGCCCACTTAGTAAAAAAAGAATTTTTTTTTTTTTTTTTTTCGGTATCTACAGGTGGCAACCGCGGGTTGCCACCCGCGGCTTGCAACTGCGGGTGCCAACCCGCAGGTGCAACCGCGGGTTGCAACTGCAGGTGCAAGCCCGCGGGTGCAACCGCAGGTTGCACCCAGCAGGAACAAACCCACGGGTGCAAACCCGCAGTTGCAACCACAGGTTGCATCCCGCAGATGCAACCGCAGGTTACACCCCGTAGATTTCACTTCACGAAAGCAACGATATGTTACGTTCAATGAACACAACTCTCATGTCTCTTCGAGCACGCCTATGGTGAGCACGCAACATACACCAAGTATTTTAATCTCTCTATCAGAGGCGCGCGAGACTCACACAACTACTCAGGCCAGTGTGCACTCCAGAAGAATCTGCAGAAGGGTTGGAGAACAATTTGATGCTGGAAAAGAGCTCAATCCTGAAATATTGCAAACTCTCCAGTATTATGAACCGAATTTGCAACGCAAGAGGCGTCAAGATGCAAATGGAGATGATAAGGTACCTCAAGATTTGAGAGAGTACCTCAATTGGAAGAAGAACTCCTCACAAAATATTCCTCACTGCCAATGCGAACAACTGATCTCAACTGTTCTATCAAGCTGCAAATGCAACTCAAAACGATCAGTTTTTGAGCGGATCACCGAGCTTAAAAGAATACGAACGGTGAAAAGGGTGTGCTCAGAAACCGATCTGCCTGCTGCCTCATCGCATATGGTTAATAAAGGCAAAAAGGTGGTCGGAAGCAACCCTTCAGATATGGAAATCACTCCAGGGTCAAAAGGAGTTTCTATCGAACCAGAGGGCGTGCGCCTAGAAGAAGTCTCTGAAAGGCTTGAGAGCAAGAAAAATGTCTCGAACAGCAAGAAGAGACCATAAAAGAAATGAAACAACTTTTAATTGAGTTGTTAGCTCAAACTAGAAAGAGCCAATCCTCGTCATCCGTTTCTGGTCGGCAGAAAGGAAAACAACCCGTCCAAATAAATGAAGACAACGAGGACGAGGATGAAGAAGTGCCTCTTCATTCAAGAGAGGAAGAGGAAGTGAAGGTTATTATCAACTCTCACGTAGAAAAAATAGAGAAGATGGAGAACCAACTACAAGCTCTTCTTCATCGCCAAAAACTGCAAGAGGTGGGGGTAGTACGTCCCTATCCCATAGAATGGGAAACTGTACCTTACCCTGCAAAATATAAACCGTTGAACCTTCAATCATTCGACGGTAAAGGTTCGCCGCAGCAATACATCTTTTACTTTCTGTCGCAAACAGGACACCTCATGGGGAATGATCCGTATTTGCTAGCACTTTACGGGGGGGCGCATTTACCTGGTTCATGCAGCTACCCCAGGAAACAATTAAATCATGGGCCGATGTAGAATGTGAGTTTTTAGCCCGATTCTTTGAAGATGATACTGAACTCTCTATACTATCCTTGCTAGCGGCAAAGCAAGAGGAAGGCGAGACGGTCAAAACTTATATCGAGAGATTCCGAGAACTTGTTGTTCGATGTACACATGGCATGACGCAGGACACTATTGTGGAAATCTGCAGACACAACATGTTGACCGACGTTCTAGATAAAATGGGTTCGGTTGAACCCAAATCATGGAAAGATCTGCTTAAGCAGGGTGAATAGGCCGAAGATCTACTTCGACGCCTCGAAAAGCAGCAATCTGCAACCGGAGGCAGTACAAATGAACCTCCATTCCATTACTCCCGTTCTAAAGGGAAAGACATAATGGCAATGGCGGTAGAGAACACATCGAAACAGAAAGCATGGCCAACTATAAGCAACACAGCAAAGTCACCCAGGCTTCAAAAGCAATATTCGTTTAAGAATGAGCATACTGCTACTATGTTCAATCTGCTCAGCAAACGCAAGATGCTTAAGTTGCCGGAGAGTAAGAGGCCTGAAGAGGTTGGGAAGACTAACGATCTGAATTACTGCCTGTATCATCGGATTGTAGGTCACCCTACAAAGAATTGTTTTATTTTAAAAGACAAAATTTAAGCGTTGATTGACGCTGGAGCAGTTCAGCTCAAAGCTGAACAAAAAAGGAGTTAGAGCTAACTCGGACATATATAATGTGTGTGGTCTAAAGGTACCACTTGGGCTCACAAAAATTCCAAAGACGAGCTCAGGACGATTATTTCAAACCCCCATAAAAAAAAATTAATTACCCAACGCCGACAAAGCAACGGGAAGAGAATAAATTTCTTGCCAACCCCACCATGCTGGGGGTAAAAAGTATGAAATACCCAACGCCGTCAAGCTAAAAGGAAGAGAATAAATTTCTCGCCAACCCCATCATACTGGGGGTAAAAAGTATGAAATACCCAACGCCGTCAAGGCAAAAAGAAGAGAATAAATTTCTCGCCAACCCCACCATGCTGGGGGTAAAAAGTATGAAATACCCAACGCCGTCAAGGCAAAGGGAAGAGAATAAATTTCTCGCCAACCCCACCATGCTGGGGGTAAAAAGCATGAACTGCCTAATGCCTTCAAGGCAACAGGAAGAGAATCAGTTTCTCGCCAACCCTTTCATGCTGAGGGTAAAAGTATGAATTGCCCAATCCCGCTAAAGCAAAGAGAAGAGGAAATGTTTGGCATTTAAGCACAAACGAAACCCTCGACAACTCACCATGCTGAGGGAAATAGTATGGCTAGCCCAACTCAAACGGTAGTTAGTAAAGGCTAATCAAATCCGTTAATAGCTGGGGTTGGCTAAAAATCCCACGACGAACCTGTCACAATAGTATCCTTATTCGAATATAATGATACATCGCTGCCCTAAGCTGCTAAGGCAAAGGGAAGAGAAAAAATTTGGCATTTAAGCCCAAACAAAATTCTCGACAACTCACTATACTGAGGGGAATAGTATGGCTAGCCCAACTCAAACGGTAGTTGGTAAAAACTAATCAAATTCGTTGATAACTGGGGGTTTGCTAAAAATCCTAATCAGATAAATCTCTTGTCACGTTAAGATTTCACCTCTGACAACAAAACTTTTCTCGTCATTTTTCCTCCAGTAGAGCAAGCAACACTCCAAAATATTTGTCAAGTTAAAATCATACCTCTGACATCATAATTCAAAATCAAATGAAATAAAATCCAATAAAATCTCCTGTTATGTTAAGCTTTCACCTCTGACAGAAAAGAAAACTCACACTTCATCAAGTCCAATATTACAGCTTCTAATAAATTTGTTTTTGATATCGTTAAGTTAAAAATTACCTCTGACGAAAATCATCTCCCTATCAAGTTAACAGTTACCTCTGATAGTCCGATTCCAAAGTTAAATACATTAACCGTCACCTCTGTTTAGTCAGCTTGTCCCTATCACGACCAGATCCTCTGAATAGGTTGAGCTCCAAGACACGTTTAATGTCACCTCTGTCTTTCCCTGATCCATCATACTAGATGTCACTGAACGGTTAGGATTAAAATGAGTACGTTAACATGATACCTCTGCTTGACCTAAAATAAGCATGTTAACATCATACCTCTGCTTGTCATCTAATGAGCACGTTAAAATCATACCTCTGCTTGTTATTGAATAATTGAATATGTTAACAGTTATCTCTATCTACCAAATTCTTTAAAACGTCTGATAGCCAAAGTTAAAGAATCCAAAGTGTTTCGAAATTCAGTATGACTCAATACAGAACTTTGAAAACTTTGGAGGAGGTTATGTAGACACCAAAAAAAAAAGTAACGGGTCGAAAACGGGTGGAAACCCGCGGGGAAAAATCCCGCGGGAAGATTCCTGCGGGTGCACCTGCGGGAATTCTCCCACGGGAGCCCCCGCGGGCACGCCCCCGCGGGAGCACCCCCAAATTGATTTTTCTATTTATTGTGTTTCTAAATATTTTTTATTATTTTGTTTGACCCGCAGATGGGTTCAATTCCGGAGATTCCGCGATCCAAATTTTCAGGGAGAATTGGAGTCGGATTTTGAGCTTCTTCAGTCTATAAAACACAGGATTTGAGTCCAGAGAAAGGACTTTGGATGGTTTGGAGCGAGTTCGTGAAATTGAGGAGCGGAGCAGAGCCATCCCCTTCCAAGTCAGACGGTCCACGGAGTGCACCAGCGAGGCTCCATCGCCACCCGAACCCACATTAAAAAGGGAATCAATCAATATTCTCATTCTTGTAATTCCTCAGATTTTTTGTAAATCTCAATATTTTCGTTGTAATCCAAAAATTTTACAATGGAAGGAGAAATCCAATTTTTGAGCAAACACACATAGACGTATCTTTCAACATCATTTGGTTTTCGGCAACTCAGGCAACCCTTTCTTAGCACGCCAAGCGTGATAGTTACTGCAATGCTTCTTTACATGCCCTTCAACTCCACAGAAGAAACAATCAGTACCTTTCGATTGAATCGGTTTCTTTTGTTGTTTCTTCTGAGGTGCTGTATCTGCAGCTTTCTTATCCTTTTTCCTCTTTTGTTTTTCCTTGTCCTTAGAGGATGAGACTAAGTGAGCACTCTTTATCTTTTCCAGCTTCTGCCTATCCTCCTCTTGTACACAGTGTGAGATGAGCTCATTCAGAGACCAAGTTTCTTTCTGACAATTATAGCTCACCTTAAACTGGTTGAACTGAGTGGGGAGGGATATTAGAACCAGATGCACTAGCAAGTCCTCAAAGAGTTTAAGCTTAAGTACTTTCAGCTTTGAAGCCCGATGAGACATCTCCATGATGTACTCCTTAATATTGCCTTTGCCTTTATACCTCATTGAAATAAGATTTTTCAAGAGCGTACCAATTTCAGCCTTTTCGTTCTTGACAAATCTCTTTTCAATATCCGTAAGGAACTCCTTAGCCGTAGCAATCTTTTCAGATATTGTGCCCATAAATGCTTCTGGAATGGCTTTCTTCATGATCATTAGACACATACGATTTAACTTCTCCCACCTCTCAATGTCCCTCTTTTGTTCAGAAGAACTTTCAGCAGTGAGAGGTGCAGGAGGAGGAGACCTTAACGCAAGATCGAGATCTATGACTCCGAGAACAATCAAAAGATTCTCTTGCCATGACTTGAAGTTAGAGCCATTTAGTATAGAAATTGAATTGATATTAGCACTAATATTGGCAGGATTTTGCATAGCTGAATCCAGATAACAATGAACAAAAATAACAAACTCGCATTAGTTCATTAACCAAATAATAATAATAATTTCAAATAAATGTAAACTCCATCTCAAGATATTGGGATTCTATTAATATTTTATCTTTGGACAACAATATTAACTTCTTAGTGATATCTTGGTGTAGTAATCAAATACTGATGATAAATAACATATCAAACAATAAATCTTCCTTTGGGCCGAGTCATTGTTCACATGTAAACCAAATAATCACCACGCATTTATTACCACATGTACACATGCAATTCTATTAAATATTAACCTTCTTTTGGGCCGATTAATATTCATATAAGTTACATGCACACAACCTATTTCAAGAAAAAATCAATTTCAACAAGAGAGGTCATTTTGGTGACATGTTGCTTCAATCAATCTATCTCAAAATATATATCCAAATACAAATATTTAAAATTAAAATTATACCGAATCGATTCTTAAAAATTGTCAAAAAATTGACCTTAAGAGAAAATTCTTTTTAAAAAAATATGTGTATACATATTTTTTTAAAAAAAACAAGCCCAAATCCAAAATAAAACCTTAATAGCCTTTTTTAAAAAAATTAATTTTATGAACAGTAATCCAATGAACAGTAATCCGATTTTTTTTTTTTTTGAAATAGTAATCCGATGAAGAGTAATCGAGTGAACAGTAATCTGTTTTTTTACCAGAAATCGGATGAACAGTAATCATGTGAACAGTAATCCGATTTTTTTTTTTGAACAGTACTCGGATGAATAGTAGAATGAATGTACACGAGTGAACAGAAACCAGAAATCGGGTGAACAGTAATCCGATTTTTTTTTTTTGCTGATTCAACATAAAGTTGTCTCTGATACCACTTGTTAGAAACTATACAAAATTGCACAATAGATCTTTATGTCAAATCACCAAGAAATCATAAATAAAATATGCGAGAGCGTACCTGAATCCATATCAAAAAAACACGTTGTAGAGCGCCGTGCGATTGGCCTTCCAGATCTACATGTTTTCCTAAGAGAACCCTTTTAATATTTCTCTCTGGTTTCTCTCTGTCGATGGGATAAAAAAAAGAATCAAAGTCTCTTATGATCTGGGGACCATAACCGTTTTTTTATAGACAAATCTGTCTATTAGTATTTCTAATTTAGCCCATCATAAAATCAGAAATTACTCATTAGGTTTCTACACATAAAAGGCCCACACCCTATTAGATACATTAAAACCCAACTCAATTAGATCACTTTTAATTGGGTCCAACCATATTAGACAGTTTACAATACAGATTATTTCATATATATGGGACAATGTTGGATAATGATCCAACAATGTCTGCCCAAAAAAAGATATCATGAATAATCGCACGTATGCATGTGTGTAGTGGGCGTGCAGTAGAATTAAAGATTCTATTATTTCTTTCACTCCACACGTTCCAACATAATGCTGCTACTAGGGTTCTAGCCAAATGTAAGGTCTCGCCTCTAACACATAATTTGTCCTCAAAACTAGTGCAAATCCTTGTGTTGATACTAATCCCAAACTTGATGGCACAGTTCAACCACAGTTCACGGGTAAAAAGATAGGGGAAAAAAACTGGGAATAGTTTATAAGGAAAAAAAATGCTAATGGATAAAAATGGCATGCGAAGATTGAATTTGGGAATTAATTGTTAAAATAAAAAAAACTGAAATCATACAAGTAAATTTAAGTTGTGGAAAATTGCTTAAAATCATAGACAACAGTTGTAGAATGAATGTACACGAGTTAAAAGAGTTTATATTAACCTCGGATTCCTCCTACCACAAAGGACAACAGTTGTAGAATGACAAGAGTTAAAATAGTTTATATTAAAAATGGATTCCTCCTCCAGAAAAGGAATGCTACTATTACTTTATAGTTTCATGGAAAACATTATAAACGTTAATATAATTTATATTAACCAAGGATTTATATCCCAGAAAAGCTAGTTGCGATTATTTTATGGCTCTATGAAAAATCATTATAAAACATTGTGACTCGTATCTCACATTCAAAATGGGACTATTGAGTTAGAGTGAGTTAGAGGTAATAAATGAAATAAGAGATGGATTGGAATTGTAACTCTTCATATTTTTAACAATCCCCACCTTGGTTCCATGCATCGAACTGTACAATTTAGTTTGAAGTGATCTAAAGATTGTAAATGTTACTAGAAAAATTTTCATAAAAAAGACTCGTCTTTTTTGTGCAGCTTGCACGTGGCACTAAAAATTTCCATGGCTTTCCACAATGTCTACTGCATCATTTTGCTCTCACATTTCTAGAATTTGTTTGTGAACTAGTTTCTCTCTCTCTCTCTCTCTCTCTCTCTCTCTCTCTCTCTAATAACTAAAAAATTAACCAACTATTTTTTCGCTCCCTTTTCCGCTGGTCTTCATACAAAAATAACATTAAGCAACCAACCAAATGAGTTGTTTTACTTCCTTATATTTGAATCACAACAAGTGTCTTCATATTAAGCTCAATAGTTAAATTCTTACTAAAACCGTCAGGCTTCGGGACCGAGTAAGGCCCTTAAAAGCCCGTTATGTGGGGAACTAAGCTGAGACAACAGCCCATTAGAAGCAGCCAGATCTCAAAAATGGGTAATTATGAAGGCACACTCCAATTATCTAATTTCACACACCCCGTAGTTGCTTTTAGTCATAAATTTGTTATTATTTTTTTCGATTATTAAATCCTCTTCCTGCGGATGGGGAGATTGGAGGGTAGAAGAGTGGTAGGGGGCAGATAGAGGAGGGATCGAGGCAGAGGGGTTGAGAAGGGGGGCGGGCCGAGGGATGGAGGTGGTGGCAGAGAGGAGGGTTCAGGACAGAGGGGGTTTCGAGGGAAAGGGTAAGAATGGCCGGAGGGGGAGGATTGGGGCAGAAGGAAGAGGATGGAGGGGCCAGGGCAGCATGGTTTGTGCACAAAGGAGGGGATGTAGGAGTGGCCAGAGGAAGGTGATCAGGTAAGAGATGGTGGAGAGGAGATGGTGGAGGAGGAAGAGGAGGTGAGGAGAGGGGTGGTGGGGGAGGGAGGGTGAAAAGAATGTGCCCTCAGTCATTTGGGGGTGTGCCTTCATAGTTACCCCTCAAAATTCTCCCCCATCATCATCAACACCTTAAGCAGCTCTTGAAGAACATCCATAAGGAAGCAAGAACAACAAAATTGCTGCAGAGCAACAGCCAACCACAAAAAATATTCTTGATAGTTCAATCAAGCTAAAACAAGAATAAATTCGGTCTGATCGCATCAATTGTGTAACATATTTGCCAAAACAAAATATAGAAAAGGTTTTAGACCCTCTTTATCTAACACCATCTTTACGAGTACACCCTGGATTTGCCAAAACAAAATATAGAAATGGTGTTGAATTTGCTGGACCAAAACAAAATATTCTCGAGAGGTATAGAAAAGGGAAAAGAAAAATTATAATGAGCCAGCAAGAGAAAAATTACACAGCTGTTCAATCAACTCTGAAGAAACCCACGAGCCAGAAGCATTGAATAACTGCAACAACCAAAGAAAATGTACACAACGAAGAAGCAAAGGAGAAGGGAAAGAAAAGGACCATAAATTGCATTCGTTTGGTCCCTTTCTTTAAAATACAATGGTGCTCAATCCCTTCTACAATCATCAAAACCAAACAAAAGGATAGAGCCTGTTAATTTTCACTCCAACAAACCATTCCCAATCCTCGAACCCTAATTCAACTCCAGTCCTATCGAACTCCATCATCATTTTGTTCCGATCCCCCAACTCCAGCAGAGGCTTCTGCTAGCATCTCTCGGTTCCCACTCCTCCGGCCCCAGGTCCCCCGTCTAGGGTGTGTCTCTGCTGCCCTCCCTCCTATGGCATCTGACTGCAGAACCTGATTCAGATCTGCTGATGGACCAGCAAATCCAACACCATCTTTCTCTTCCATCAGCTCGTTGCCCACTTCGCCATCCCAAGCCACCGCCTTCCTCCCCATTTCAATATCTCCAACCCCTTTCCCCATGTTTGGGCTCATAAAACCTCCACCAACCGCTGGTCGAGCATCTAACCATTCGTCTCTCTGCACCTTCGACCTAAACTCATTCTTGGAGGGTGGGATGCTTGTGAAGAAGACCTCTTTAAAGTTGTCAATCACTCCTCTATTATACGGATTAGCTCGTCTATCATATCGATATCTAAAGTTCTCATACGTTGTCTTCAACAGGAGCAAGATGGGAATAGTTTAGACTTGTATCAGAAGACTAATCCAACTATACTTCTATTACAGATTCTAAAGGAAGTGACTTGATCCTGGGAGATGAGATAAAATTACCTTATTAGTGCTCATGAGATAGAAATGAAATATGGACAGGCCTCCGACAAACCATACTGATACGAAAGTATAGACAATGAGCACAATGGAAGCTGGAGTCTTCGTCATCGCTTTCCATATGGTAGTCTGATGAGCATCCATAATTTTCTTTATGAAGATCCAGCAGATAGAGAAGACATAGATGCAAAGTAGAGTCGTCGAGAACACAAACATATAGAAGAACCGATAATTCCTCTGCGTTAAAAATAGAAGTGGATCAGTTGAAGAAATTGACACTATAGCAGCAAGATCATGATTTGTCCCGACAGTCAGCTGATGGTTAAGGCTTGGGGAACAGGTAGTCAATTAAGGGAAATGATTTAAAAGAATAAAATAAATTATGCAAAAAATCCTAATACTATGATATCAGAATTTTCTTCAAAAGCTTTTACATGTCTTTCAATAGTGTGTTAAGACACTCTAGATCAATGTACTAATTTCTAAATATTCTCCCACATGTCAGCCAATGAATTGGATGCCTGATCTGAGGCAAAATCGACCACATGTCAGTTTGATAAAATATCAACGATATGTCAGGTCAAAGCCTGACAGATGGGTTGATATGGACGGCTAGAATTTTCGTTGCAATTGGTCAAAACAAGGTCAATTGGTTTAGTATGGGATTGGGTCAGGTTTCTAAGAACATTAAGCCCATTAGAATGTAATCCACCATCTCAGGTTAGCCCCTAACCAGTTAGTGATTAGAAATTCATAAGCTTAATGCAAGTTGTAGAAATAATATAACATAAACAACTCTTGTCCAATTGTATATGATTTAGATGTATATTGTATATTGCCTATTGCTTATTTTATTAGCACATGTATATCTACAGTTCTATAACATCTGATATTTCATTAAGCACATGCATATTTTTTTATCAAATTGAAATATCTGTGGGATATTTTCTCAACAAAATTATCTTAATCAAATATTTCTTATCATACCAAAAGATCAAAACACTTATCATATTGGAATAGCTAAAAGAAATTTTCAGAAGAAATAATTTTTATATTATCAGAATACTTGTAATCCAAGCAACACTTATCTTACCAAATTGGAATATTTGTGAAAATTTTCCCCACTAAGTGAAAAGTCAAAAATTTCAATCTTTTTTAACCTATATTTTTAAAAGATCAACACTTATTATGGTTATCTTATCTATGGTGCAAATAATATATTCTATTGATAAGCATATAAACTTATACCTATGTCTATTACAAAATAGGCACCAACTGTAATATATTCTATTACAAAATAATATATTCCATTATATCTCCACTCTGTTTCATAAGAATAAAGATTAGAGATACATTATTTATTATTATAATTGGGTAAAGCGTGCCTAGGGTACCTCCTTAGATATTTAGCTAAGGACGCAGCCCAAAATCTCACATTAGGATGTCAAAATGCATGACAGTTCACGTAATCTCCATATTCTAGAATGGTGGTGCATAAAGATCATGTGAACTAGATATTGTTGATCAAAATCTCTCAATTGTTTTGTTAATTGCATAAATTTTTATACACAACCATTTAAAATATGGAGATCACATTGAACGGTGTGGATCGTTCATGGTGACAGCCTATAATGTACTTTTAGCCACCTCCTCAAGTAGTTGCTTAAGGAGGCATCCTAGAAGCACTTTACCCATTATAATTACGGAATGTTCAAAACAAATATAAATAAAATTTATTTACAACTATATTAATTTTTTCTACTGTGCGAATTCCACATAGCAGATAGACTCTAACAACAAATAACAACCAAGCCTTTCATCCCAAGTAGGGAAGATAATGGACAAATTCACGGGCCAATTTTTGACCCTCCCTGTATAAAATTTTGAATTAGAAAAATAAAAATTTTATTTTTAATTCAAATGTTAGTATAGGACGGACCAAAAATTGACTCCCGGACGCGTCCATTAACATCCCGAATCCCAAGTACTTGGTTAGGTTACATGAACCAAAAAGAGAATTACGCCGGATCGATCACCAGATGATCCTTCTTACATAGCAGATAGACTAATAAAGGAAAATTACAGGTCTGGTGTGCCATAAATGGTTGTATATGATTGATTCTGCTTTAGATTGGAGGTTACTTTCAGGAAGTAAACTGCTATCACTAATTGCAATTTGTTTACAACCTAGAGACTACTTTTAAAATTCAATCTTTTTCCTTTCAACTAATGTTTTTTTTTCCCATGTTCAGTGTATCAAGAAACAAAGATACAAGTATAATTGAAAAAGTATTTAATAGATCAAACCATAAATAATTTCCTCAAAAAATTACATCACAAATAAATCCATAATAAAAATTTTAATAATAAAATCATAATCAGGATGCACTGCATAAACTAGTAAGACCAGAAATGGACTTTTCAGCATGGTAATCAAGAATTGATCAACAACAACAACTAAGCCTTTTATCCCATGTACTTGGGGTAGGCTATATGAACCAAAAAATAATCACGCTGGATCGATCACGTTGATAGTCCTTTTCCATTCACTTCTATCAAGTAATATTTCCTCATTTAGACCTCTAGAATCCATATCTTTTCGTATTACCTCCATCCATATTTTCTTTAGTTTTCTTTTTGTTCTTTTAACTTATCCTACATTGATAAACTCCCCTCATCGAACTGGAGCATTTTTAGACCTACGTTGCACATGACCAAACCATCGTAAGCGATTTTCTCACATCTTCTCATCGATGGGAGCTACACCTATCTTAGTACGAATATCTTCATTTTTCATTTTATCTCTCTTAGTGTTGTCGCATATCCAGTAAAGCATGCACATCTCTATTACAGTTATCTTCTGTGAATGACATTACTTTAAAACCCAACATTCCGTACCATATAATAAAACTGGCCTAATAGCAGTTCTATAAAAAATTTCCTTCAGTCTTAACGAAATGTTATGGTCGCATAAAACCCCTGTTGCACTCCTCCATTTCAACCAGCTAGCTTGTATCCTATGGTTATTATTATCAATCTCTCCATCATTCTGAATAATAAAACCCAAATAGCTAAACTGACTGCTCATTTGTATATCTTACCTATTCAGTGTTACAGTATTATAATCTACGGTCCGTCGTTTACTAAATTTACACTCCATATACTCTGTTTTAGACATACTCAGTTTAAAACCTCTAGATTCTAATGTATGCCTCCATAACTCTAATTTGACATTCACCCACGTTCTTGTCTCATTAATTAAGACAATATCATCAGCAAATAGCATACACTAAGATATTTCATCCTGAATAGCTCTAGTAAGTGCATCAATCACTATAGCAAATAAGAACGGGCTCAATGCAGATCATTGATGCAATCCAATTGTAATAGAAAAATCACTTGTTAAACTATCACATGTTCTGACATTTACCACTGTTCCATCATACATGTTCTTAATTATATCAATATACTTGATGGGGACTTTTTTTTTATCAATGTCCACCAAATTACCTCTCGTGGTACCTTATCATAGGATTTCTCCAGGTCAATAAATACCATATGCAAATCTTTATTTTTTTCTCGAAATTGCTTTATAAGTTGACGAAATAAATGAATAGCTTCTGTCGTCGATCGTCCTGACATAAATCCAAACTGGTTCTCCGATATTTTAACAGTTTGCCTCAATATATATTCAATTACCCTTTCCCAAAGCTTTATAGTGGGACACATAAGTTTTATTTTACGATAGTTAGAACAACTCAAAATATCACTATTGTTCTTATACAGAGCTATTATGGTACTTTTCCTCAATTCATTTGGCATTTTCTTACTTTACCAAATCTTGTTAAAAATATCTGTCAGCCACCTCACACCAATCTCTCCTAAATATCTCCATACCTCTATAGGAATCCCATCTGAACTAACAGTTTTTCTTAATTTTATCATCTTCAAAACCTCTTTTACTTCATACTCTTTAATTCTGCACATAAAACTATGATTCATATCCTCACACTGAATAGCAAGATCTCCCAAATCTTGAGTAAAACTACCATTATATAATCTATCAAAATAATCTTTCCATCTTCCTTTAATTTTTTCGTCTCGAACTAGAACCTTCTAATCCTCATATTTAATACACTTACAAAGTACATAAGTCTCTAGATTTTCTCTCTTATTCGAACAATTCTATATATATCATTTTCTGCCTCTTTATTATCCAACTTCTCGTACACTTATTTATATAATTTAGTTTTTGCATTCCAAACAGCTTTCTTAGCCTCCTTCTTGGCTAGTTTATACATCTCAAAACTTGTTCCCTCATTATTATTATTCTTCAAATCTCTATAAAGATCCCGCTTGATTTTAATACCATTTTTTACCTCTTCATTCCACTATAATGTATCCTTACATGGTGAAACATCATCCCTCAACTCACAAAATATATTTTTAACTATCCTCTTAATACAGCTAGCAATTTTATTTCATGTTACATTAGAATCATCATGGTCCCTCCAATCTGCTTCTTGTACTACTCTATTTACAAAAACTTTTTGATTACCTTCTAATTGCCACCACTTAATTTTAGGATCCAACTTATATTTAATTTTTTTAAGTTTCTTTCTAATTTGAATATCTAAAACTAAGAGTCGATATTAGGTAACTACACTCTCACCTGGCACAACGTTACAATCAATGTAACTAGCTGTGTCTCGATCCACTTTTAAAAGTAATCAAGTGTGAGACTCTGTTTTTAAACCAAGTATTGACTAAAATCAAATCATAAGATAAAGCAAAATCTAGAATTGAGTTACCTGCTTTATTTTCTTCTTCAAAACTAAATCCTCCATACACACTATCAAACTCATTACGACTAGTTCCTACATGACTATTGAGATCACCAATAAATAGTTTTTCTCTAGCGAGTATTTCTTAAATTATCTCATCTAATCCTCCCAAAATTGATGTTTACTAGATTCACCAAGTCCTACTTGTGGTACATAGGCACTAATGACATTAAGAATTTCTCTATCTAAAATAAATTTAACTCATAAAATTTTATTACCCTTCTTCCTAACCTCCACTATATCCCAAAGTAATTATTTATCTATGATTAAACCTACCCCATTACGATTTCTATCTCTACCCGTATACCAAAGTTTATAATCACAAGGCTCTATGACTTTAACTTTCTCACCTACCCACTTAGTCTCCTGCACGCACAAAATATTAACCCTTCTTCTAATCATAATATCAACTAACTATGTTAATCTACATATAAGGAAATTTATATTTCACGATGACAACCGAATCCTATGTTCATGAGCTAACTTCGTTACCCTCACCCGCTCATTAAGGTGTAGGAACCCTCTTACATTTGATACCACATTCGGGCGCCAACGTGGAGCATCATTTTTTAGCGACGACCTAACAAACCTCACATATTTTTCACTACACCCGGGCTCCGATGTGGCGCATCACTCAGTAGAGAACACCCTAACGAAATTCATATTTTGGCTCATGTCATAATATGTGATAATATTTTATACTGGCTGTCACCGGCCTACCACAACCCTCCTCCTTTATTCTGGCTTGGGACAGGTAGTGAAAGGATAAATTTTTAAGCACAGAAATCGATCAAAGAAAATAAATAAAATGCAAGTGCCAGAATAGCAGTTCCAAAACAGAGAGCTTAATACCTTTTATATCCAAACTTTACATCATTAAAACAGAGAGCTTAGTAGAAATTGTACTTACAAGTCCAATGCACTGCCCCACCCAAGGGCAGTGATGGTCAAATCGCTCTACGCAGTTGTTGCAGATTGAACAGTGGGAACATCGAGGTGGCCGATAAAGCATGCAAGTATCGCAATACTTAATTTTCACTGTCATTCCATTAACAGTTACATCCTTCGTTCGAGGTAAACGTAAATTTGGAGTTTGAACTCCTCCAATTTCGATGTTGCCATCAAATCTTTCAGGCTCTGGAGGGTGCGCACTACGAGGAATGATACCTGGATCTCTTCCAGAGGTTAGAAGTAATAAACATAGATCCTGGAAAGATAAACTAATGTGAGGCCGCTTCTTTAACCTGTGAAACTAACATTAAAGGAAAATGACGAGTATAACACACAGAAATAATTGCAACTTTAAACGGTTCTCAATAACAAATATCTAGTTCATATTCGAGGCAGTGTTTTTGTATTGGATAGCAGGGATCAGATGACATATCACATATATGAGCAAATATTGGGCCTTCATGTTATATCGGCAGAATCTCCAAAACGATATATTGGCCGATACATCATTCATAATATTTAGAACAATACTTTAGACAGTAAAAACATACATACAATCATAAAACATGAACTAACTGCTATTAGATAAATTGAAAACCCTAAAGTGTGTAGATTTTATCTTTGGAAATTTTGGGGACATATAGGCAGAACCTGTAAATATACTAGATGGACACAGCTTGTCCTCCAGAAATTGCAAGATTAATATCAAACATATCCTTTATGATCAGTTAAATCATGAATCCAGATGAAACCACACTATATCAGCTGAAACGAATTCAGGTTTCAAATGGCCAAACTATCTGTCGACCAGTATCACCTGTGCCTTTAGGCAATAAGAGTCTTAACTGAACAAACTAAAGGAGCATATTCTATTATGGTATTAGATCTGATATTCTATTATGGTATTAAATCTTTCTTGACACAGTAGAGCAATTAATCAATAGTTTGCCAAGAATATCAATTTAATTAATTGTTAGCATTACTCAATACCAGGTAGCTTCCTGTTAACAAATATCTGTTCCATTAAGATTGGAATTATACAGAACAGCATACATGGTATTTTTTTTGAAAATGAGATGGTATCAAGGTTTTAAATCACGAAACAGGCTAAAATGTAAGTACAGGAAAGCAGTTTTTAATTGACTAATTTAAGATTGCATAAGTTTTACCATGTAGAACATTTTATCTCCCCAACTATGGAAGGACAAGGACAGGGTCCTGATCAAGCGGTGAAGAAAAAATTTTCAAGCACGAGTATTTTAATGTTTCTTGGCAATTAAGAAACTTAAGCCTGGATCAAAATGGTGGAAGTATCATTTAACAACTATATGTTAATCCAGCAGCAAGATTTACCCAAGAGTTTGGTACTCAAAGCTCCTGCAAGGTGGGGATATATCTAATATTGTATATCTGGTGAAAAACTTTATGACGTCTGCAAAGCATTTTGTTCTTCCCATAGACTGGTGTGCGATTCCAGTTTGGTCCGTCCATGAATTGGTGATTCCAATAAGGTGCAATAAGAAGAGGTGATAACTTGCTATCTTCCTATCTTCCACCTACCAACTTGCTATCTGCCTATCTTCCACATACCAATTTAGCATAAAATCTTGTCAGATTTTTTAGAGCTACTGGACCATTAATAAGCATATATCTTGTGATTATTCCAACAGTCACCACCTTAGACGATGGCTCAGCAGAATGGTTCTTTAACAGAATTTTACTGTAATAATACCAGAGCACAACTTGTATGGAAATTAGGAGGTCATTTCTAAATAATTCTCATAAGAGTAAGTAAATCTGAAGTTAAATGGTGATTGCGCACCAACATTTCCAAGCTCGATGGACTCAAATATTAGATAAAAGCAATAGATTGCTAATGATCCTTCAAACAGCACTGGATGTACTATGAGCGAAACAATGAGATGTAAACCATGAGATGTATGAATAGTGCATACTATCCAGTGATACTCAAATTTTTGTCATGAGCTAGTTAATAGAAACAGAAGCTTCCATATCATGAGCTAGTTAATAGAACAGAAGCTTCCATAAAAGACAACAGACGACAACAACCACAAAGATAATACTTACATAGATTGTGAATGCAACAGCAACTACCATTATGGATATACCCATATGATGAGAAAAATGATCCATTATCCTTCTGGCAACAAATACACAAAACACAGCAACAGGTACAACAATAAGAAAAATGGTAAGAAATAATGATCTCACATCGGGTCCAAATATCAACCTCCCTCGAAGGAAAAATATCTGCAAAACATGTGATCACTTGTGAATGAATACATTCTTCATACAAAAACTTCGTAGTAATGACAAATGACATGGTGAGAAGAGCAAGGAAACCAAATGTTATAGACTAATACAAAAATGAAGCACCCATTATGAGGTTTAACTTAAGACATGCAATGCAAAAGAATAAACGGGCAGCAAGGTCGATTGAGCTTTTTGTAGAAATATCGTGAACATGTTTGGTAAGCAGTTTGCAGCTGATATCAAGTAAATGTAAGGGAACTTAAGGAAGAGGAAAACAGAAAGTGCTAAATGAGTTTTACACTCTTTCACTCCACAGTCATACAAAGTATCACTTTTCTTACTATATCAATGTCCATAGGGATAAAATTAGTCTTAAAGAGTATATTGCTCTTCTAGATGTGTCACGATAAATATACATATGTGAAAAAATATTCCAATCAGAACTAGTGGACCATCTTAAGAATTATCCACTCTATTCATCTTGTTCAAAGCAACCTAATTAGTCTAAGAACGAAGATCAAGTGGCTAGAAAAACTTTAATTTAATAAGTTGGTTGCAAATAAAACCTCATCATTTCAGCCCTAGAAAAAAGATATCATTTGATCAATGGGTAAAAAGTTTTGAAAATTCTTGAAATCTCTTAACCAATTTTGGATGTGCGGACCGACATAGTCAGACACTCAAAAGGATGATCCACTACGGAGGTCTAATAGAGCTTATGTTGAGAATTAGTACTCAATGGAAAATCTCCTTATATACATAAATCTTATTGCTTAAAATTTTCATGTCAGACACTTCTAACATGGGTGCCTTGCCTTGTCTTGGTAACACTTCTCACATGATTAGTAAACATGTATGATATACAATAGAAATCCAAATAGAAAGTTTACAAAAGTATCTTTCATGATAGATTAAAAGTGTAAAAAATATTCACAAAGATATATGCACATGTGTGTGTTTGCTTAGGCATACACTGCACAGCATTGGAAAACAAATCAGTTCTCCAAATGTTTTCACAAAGCTCAATTTTCTGAGTGTTTTTTTAGTACTTCCTCTATGTATCCAGAATGTTCCTTTGATAATCGACAGGCTCCATCCCTATATATAGTCCATTTCCCAAGCGTCCCCTACTTTCCTGTGAATCTCAAAAAATGTTCTAAAAGCCCATTTCCCTCTACCTAAAGGGGCTTACTTATATACATGGTCCAGAGAAGCAAACACCACAGCAGAAAAAGGGGTTCGTTAAGGGCCCCAATGGTAGGTGTTGGATTCTAAACAGGGTTTCATGTAACTAGAGATAATGGTTGACAACAACTGCGCATGACTCCAGAATCCAAGAATCAACGTAACTGGTGGAAAATGCAGAGAAAAAATAGGTCTGTGCATGGTCTAACCAAAATTGACAAGGCTGGATAGCAAACTATCAGAACTTGGGGAAACTTCATGATCCCTAAAAAGAACAAGTAGTAGAAAAACTTACTAATAGTTAGTTGATAATTGCTAGAGATTGTTTACAAGCATCTCCCGCCCTTGGCTAGGATCAGCTCTTTGTCCTACTTCCTTGAAGCGAAGGAGATGTCAGCAAAAACCCTAGCCAGTATAACATGCCAACAGTGCAAAAGGCTTAGCCCAGAACTAGAATTCTCTTACTAAATGGATGGACAAAAGCGAACGGAACCTAAATATTGTCTAAATAGACAAAAAGCAGGTCTATAGTGAGTATGTCGAACTATACAGATAACATTCTAGGCCCTTTTTTATTCCCATAATTGATCAAATCGTGTTTTGTCAGATGCATGATCAAGCTTTCATATATTAGTGCCTAAGATGCAAGATCAAGCTTTCATATATTAGTGGCTGATTTCCTAATGGATATTTAGCACGCACTTATACAATGTGCTAAATATATAAACTACAACCCTATGTATTGGTTGTCTAGGCTAAATTCGGGGGGGGGGGGAGGACTCCAAATGTTCCTCTGCAGAATACTTGTATTGCTGGATGATGGAAGGCCCTGTAATGATTATAATCCTGGACTTCATTCATACACCAAAAAAAAAAAAAAGTAGCTGTGTCAACAGTATCCTTCAGTTCCTAACTCCAAGACAGATCAATTAAAATGATCGCTGTAGAAATAGGACACAAACTGACAACAAGCAGTTCAATATATATTGGGGTTCCCGTAAAGAACAGGAAGTTAAAAGAAGGTGACATGATGAGATCTGGTACCAAGTCAGCTCATAGCGCAGTTTATTACATAGGCGTGAGCATAATTAACTGGGAACCAAAATAACCAACAGTTTGGACACTTCCATGTAACAAGGGCTTCAATCAGTTTCGGATTCAGGTGATGATAACCTAACTGACTAGAACTCCTTACAACAATAACAACCAAGATTTTTACCCCCAAGTACATGGAGTAGGCTCCATAAACCAAAAGAGTATCATGCCAGATCACTCACATGGATGATCCTTCTCCCTTTATTTTTATCGAGCAATATATATTCATTTAAATCTTTTAGCATTCATACATTTTTGTATCCTTCTATCCATATTTTCTTCAATCGTTCATTTACTCTTTTAACTTGTCCTCCGTCTGTAGGTCTACGTCGCATACCAGCCCATTATAGACGATTTTCTCGCATCTTTTTTCTATGGGGCTACAATTACCGAAGCAAAAATATTCTAATTTCTCACTTTATTTCTCTTAGTGCTATTATATATCCAACGAAATATATGCATCTCTACTACGCTTATCATCTGGGATTGATGTCTCTTTATAGCCCATCATTCCGTATTATATAACAAAACTAACCGATAGTAGTCCTCTATCAATATTCTTTCAGCCTTAACGGAATGGTACGATGGTATAAAACTTCCGTTATACTCCTCAATTTCAATCAACCAGCTTAGATTCTATAGTTGATATTATTATCAATTTTCCCATCGTTTTGCATAATAAAACCCAAATACCTAAACTAATTACACTTTGTATCTCTTACTTGTCCAGTGTCAAAACACTATGTCTCGAGTCTTTTATTTTCTAAATTTGCACTCCATATACTCTGTACTGAACCTAATTAATCCAAAATCTCAAGATTCTAATGTTTTTCATAACTCCAACTTGGCAATTAGCCTGCTCTCATCTTATTGACTAATAAAACATTTTCAGCAAACAGCATACACTAAAATATCTCATCTTGAATAGCTCTAGTAAACTCATCTATCACTATGGTAAATAAAAATGCACTCAATTCACACCCTTGATGCAATCCAATTATGACAGAAAAATTACTTATCATGTCATCATAAGTTCTAATGTTTGTCACTACTCCATCGTACATATCCTAAATTATATTCAATATACTTGATAGAAACTCCCTTCTTCATTAATTTCCATCATATCACCTCTCTTACTATCTTATCATAGAATTTTTCTAAATCACTAAAGACCATATAAAAATCTCTACTTCTTTCTCGAAATCGCTTTATAAGTTGATGAAACAAATAAATAACTTATGTCGCCAATTGCCCCCCATGAATCTGAATTGGTTCTTTGATATACCAATAGTATGTCTTAACCTATATTCAATTATCATTTTCCAAAACTTCATAATATGACACATGAATTTTATTTTATGGTATTTAGAACAACTCTAAAAGTCACCATTGTTTTTATACAAAAAGTCTATAGTACTCTTTATCCATTCATTTGGCATCTCCATAGTTTGACAGATCTTGTTAAAGAAGTATGTCAAACATTCCACACCCATCTATCCTAGGTACATCCACACCTCAATAGGTCTCATTTGAACCAATAGTTTTTCTTGAATTCATCCGCTTCAAAGCCTTTTTTACATCAATTTCTAATTCTTTAATTATGCGCTTAAAACTACGATTTGCATCCTCACATTGAATACTAATATCACCTAAACCTTAAATAAAATTACCATCTGTCAAAATAATCTCTCCATATTTCTTTAATCTCTTCATTTCGAACTAAAACATTCTGCTCCTAATCTTTAACCTACTTTACAGTAGGTAAGTCTCTACACACTCTCTCTCTCTCTTATTCGGACAATTCTGTATATACCATTTTCAGCTTCATTAGTGTCCAACTTCTCATATATTTCTTTATCTAATTCTGCTCTTGCATCCCAAATAGCTTTATTAGCCTACTTCTTAACTAATTTACACCTCTCAAAACTCACTCCATCACTATTCTTCAAATCCCAGTAAACGTCTCGCTTGATCCTAATAGATTTTTTTTATCTCTTCATTCCAATATAATGTATCCTTACTTAATGAAGCACCACCCTTCGACTCACCAAGTATATTTTTAGCTACTCTCTTAGTACAATTAGCCATTTTGTTTCATGCTGTATTGAGATTATCATGGGCCTTCAAATCTACTTCCTGCATCACTCTATATACCAATACTCTTTATTTACCTTCTAACCACTGCCATTTAATCTTAACATCTAACTTACATTTAATCTTTCTAAGTCTCATTTTAATTCGAACATCTAAAACTAAGAGGCTATGTTGGAATATACACTTTTCACATGGCACTACCTTATAGTCGATGCAACTATCTTTATCTACCCTTCTATTTAAAAAGAAATGTATTTTGTCTCACACTCGATTTACTTCAAAGAGTAACTAAGTGAGAAACTCTCTTTGTTTGCTAAGATTAAATTATAGAACAAAACAAAATCTAGAATCCAGTTACCTGCTTCATGTCTTTCTCCAAAACTAAATCCTCCATGTACACTATCAAACCCGTTGCAACTAGTTCTTAAATACTCATTGAGATAACCACCAATAAAAAAAAATCTCTAACGGGTATTCCTGTACCATCTCATATAGATCCTCCTAAAATTGACGTTTACTAGATTAATTAAGTCCTACTTATCAATATACACTAATAACATTGAGTATCTCCCTATCTAAAATAAGTTTAACTAATAAAATCACATCACCCTTGCTCCTAGCCTACACTACATTTTCAGGTAACTGTTTATCTACGATCACACCTATCCAGTTACGATTTCCATATCTGTCCATACACCAAAGCTTATAATCCCAAGATTCTAATGACTCTAACTTTCTCAACTAAAAAATATACTCTCCTACACACACAAAATACTAATCCTCTTATCATAGTATCAATTAACTCTGCTGATCTATTCGTAAGGGAGCCTATATTCCACGAGGCTAATGAATTCCATATTTATGAGCTAACTTCTTTACTTTCTCATATTCATTAAGGTGTGAAAATTCTCTCACATTTGACACCTACATCCGAGTGCCGACATGGCGCGTCACTTCTAAGTGATAACCCTCATACTTTTTTCACTACATCTTGGCTCTGATGTAGCACATTGCTCAGAAGGATAAGCCCCAATGAAATTCAATTTTTGGTTCATGTCATAGCATGTGGCAATGTTTTATTCTATAACCAATATAAGCATATGAACTATGATTATGACTCCCCCAAAATCCAAGAAAGAACAGGAAAGAAGAAGTGACAAGTGATAACACATCACATAACAACATATTTGCTAAGAGGTTCATCCCTTTTCCAATGCTTTTCAGAGTCATCACAATATGAAGGCTCCACAACTCCAATTCAATACTTTCCAATGAGCTAGAATATTGCATTTGTACGACTCACCATTAACAATTTAATATAATCTACAAGTCTCATCTTCTTCCTCATTCCATCCAGTATCATTATGGCACTGCCATGCCTTTCAAAATACAGCAAATCGAGCAACAAAGAATCCAAATTTGCTAATTTATACTCCCAATGAAAATTGTTCTTCTCTTCACCAGTTCTATTTGCCCAATATAAAAGAACAACCAAATATTAAAAACCACACATTTCTACTTAAAAACTAATCAAAATGTTCCAAAATCAGCAAATCAACCACCAGTATTTAACCTAACACAAAACCCTAGCTCTCCACAACAACCCACAATGCAACATCAATCTCGGGAGCCAAAACCACAGAAAGAGGGGCGACGGAGCACTTACATTGCTGCCCTTCCAAGCTTCGTAAACCCTAGGCTCTCCCGCCGACGAGGCGGCGGAACCGGACCCGGACCCGTTGGGTGGTGGAGCCACGTACATTCCTCGACCCAGATCCGAATCCTCTAAGATCCCGAAACGGAAATCGAGTCTGTGACGGTTCCAAACAATCAGAATCGCCGCCACCCGAATCCGATAAGGGCTGCCGTTGTCGGAGCTCCGATAAGATTGCGACCACCGCCGCCCGGAATTTTCTCCTTTGGTCTTTTTTCTTTACAGCGAAGAGGGAAAGGCGAGCAGTGTGAAGGGGTGAGCGTAGGCACGTGGACTGTCAAGTGTCCGAGTTTGGCAACTTGAACCAGAGAATAATACCAAATCAGAACAAATTCAAAACGAATTCAAGCCAATATTCCACTGAACCTAAACAAACTTTTATAGAGACATGTCTCTTGAGTAAATGAGAGAAAAATATAAAAAGATATAATGCATGAGTACGTGTACTGTCATTATTTATCTTTCGAATTTTTTATCAATGCATATTTCAAAATACATATATAGTGAAATATGTGTAAATCTAAATTTCAGAATTTAATGAAATTGAAAGTTTGCAGCCAAACTTTCATATATATATATATATATATATATGTGTGTATATATATATAGAGGATTATTGTATATTAGCCGAGAGCTCATGTAAATTGAGTAAGCAGCTTAAAACTAATGATCTCATTATTTTTTTTAAAAATTACTATCACAATCTCTATTTTCATAACTTTTTTAGAATAAAATTTTATTATATTTGAAGTTTATTTTTCTTTTTATCAAATGAATACAACATATTATATTCATAAAAAAAACTTTTAATTTTGTGTCTACTTAATAGAAAACCAAATTAAAAATAAAACCTAAGAAATAGGGTATATGACTGAACCCTAGGGGATCGACACGATAACCAAATAAAAAATTAGATGAAAATAAATTGCAGTTTAGTTAACTTAAGTGAAACAACGGTTCATTTTTATTATATATATATATATATATATATATATATATATATATATATATATATATATATATATATATATAATGAAAATGAGCCACAATATCATGTAAGTTAACTGAGTTGCGGTCCATTTCCATTATCTATAACAATTTTTTTTTTTTTTTTTAAATCTTTTGGATTATGATTTTGACCCCTTAGGTTTCACTCATTTCCAATTTATTGGGTTTTAATTTAATATTCCATCAAATAGATATAAAATTAATAATTTTCGATAAATATAATATTTTATAGTCACTTGATGAAAGAGAAAATAAATTTCAAAACCCATAAAATTTGATTCTAAATAATGTAAGAAGATATAAATCATGATCCCCAAAAAAATTGAAAAAACAATCATTAGATCCTTAATTTTTTACTATTAATTCACATAACTTATCTAAACTTGCTACTCATATACAATAATCATATATGTGTGTGCGCGCGTGCGTGCGTGCGTGTATTACTTTATATAAATCGTCAGCTCAAGTAAGTTAGGTGAGTCTTTCTTTGACTTTGTTCATTTATAAATTATACAGTAATAATAATAATTTATGTGTTTGATGGATATGTGCCTAGACTTAAAACTGTTAAACATGCGCTTAGTTGTTTAAAACAGGAGGAAAGACGAGGGCCTAGAGATGAGAAAGAAAGGGATGGAGAGGAGAGCATCTTGTAATTTATTTATTTATTTGAGTGAGAAATTAATTATATAGATTTGCATATTGCTTACCTTAGTCCTGAGAAAATATATAGCATTATTATTTTATTTTTTTTAAGTTCCCTCGATATCTTTGGTGGATCAGGGGTTGCCTATTTTACAAATGCTAAACTCAAATCCTGAACGTGGACACATTAAAGTAATTCTAAATCTAATGCTGTGATAGCAAAATGGTTGGGATCAGCTTTGCCTTTAAGTAAATTAATTACCTTATACAGGAGATAGACGAGTACTAAGAGCATTCTTATCGGAATCATCGCATCACTGATTTTTGGTGATATAGTGATTCAATCCCAAAATGTCATATTTAATAGCACCACCAAAGGTGCGCTGCACCATTAAAATTTAGTGCAACACTTAAAAGATTCTTCTCCTAATTACCATTCATCTGATAAGATAGTGTACAAGATGATGAGATACAATAATTAAATATGAGAGATATAATACTTTAATAAGAAAATAATCAGAACAGAACGGTATAATAATTTAAAGTATCGATGATTCTACTAGAGATAATAGGCAAAAGTAATATCAAATGATGAAATCTTATTTATTGGTAATATACGTTAATGCTGATAAAAATGCTCTAATTTAGCGAGTTCTTTATTTCCTATGGATTTTATCTCTTTTATTTTATTTTTTATTTTTTTGGGGAATATTGCTGCCAAATGAAGTACCAAAATTAGACCCATTAAAAAGTAGCCAAATATAGAAATAAGAAGTCAACTACAATACATTGCAATCAAATAGCCAAAGACACCAAGATAAGCAGAAAGATCACAATGTAAAAAATTTGCAGAAGAAGAAATATACATGACCCACAACCATCACCTATAGGCAGCATATAACCAAAAAAAATTCAATTGTATGCAATGTTGCAGCTTATTGAAAACAAATTATAATCTTAAATAACAGTAGGTGCCTACACGGAAGCCGTACGGTTAAAATTCAAAATTTCCGAGTGTCATGTACCAAAGAGTGCACACATCACCCTGGACCTCACCAAAATAAGGCAGGAAGCTGCAAGAGAAACTGCCTACAAGCAGATTTGTGCAGTTCTACTGCATAGACTGGAAACGTTTCATGATGATCATGCTCATGTCTACGTATCGCTGGGCACAGTTGGTGAGGCAACTGGTCTCGCTGGAGCTGAATTTGCTCCCGGGGGTGCCAGTGATGCATTTGTCCCAGCACAGATTCGTCAGTTTACCCACCATCTCACTGACCATAGCTTTCTGCTTCTCTTGCTGAATTCACAAAGAAATTAAAACAATGTCAAAATTTTGTTTTGCTGCAGAGGTGAAACTAAAACTAACAAATTCCCCATAGAACGATAGGTAGCTCAAGTATCTCAGAATGTCAGATGTTTATTAGGTAGGTAAGAGATAATTAGTTCTTCCCATGCAAGAGAATTTCCATCAGGATACCAAGTGACTATTCGGTTGCTTGAAAGTGATATACTGATATTGTAAGCTGCAAGTAATACAAGTTGCAGTAATAAAACTTGTTGCAACTTGTATTGCTATATTTGGTTTGGAAATTACAATTAATAACTAAAGTCGCCAAAATTTTCAAATATTAATTTTTTTTATTTTCAAGAGGTCTAAAAATGCCTCATTTATCAATAATATAATCGTTGTTTGCAAAGGGGAGAGGGTAAGTGTTTTCGCACTTTACCCGCAACTACAAATACTACAAGTGCATTAGTGGTTGCAATTGTTGCAATTACAATTGCAACTTCTGCAATTGAAGCCGCAACCAAACAGCAAAAAGTGTCACTCATAATAAAAGTAGTTACAATGCAACCAGTTTACACACTTGCAGCCACAACCCAACACCCCCAAAATACAATATTGACTGAGGTAGTGATTTACAAGAAGCATCACGCTCTCACAAGTAACTACAACATGCTACAGCCACTTTGGATCTTACGAAAGATATATAGAGATTATGAATCTGATATGAACCAATGCTTGAGAGAAAAAGGGGATACAAAGAACTCACCATCATGGGAGCAGAATCCTCACTAGGAAAGGGATACGCACCGAGTTTGGCCTTAAAAAAATGGCCTCAATAATAACAAAAAAGCCTATCATCCCAGTTTTTCGGATGACTACAGTAACACTACTTCTACAAAACCTTTTCACCATTCTAGAGATGGGAATAAAGGTTGACTGCTATTAGTCCTATTACCTGCAGTTGTGTCTGGGTTATTGAAGATACTAACTTGTAATTGCTGATTTAAGAGGAAAAATAATCACAAAACAGGAGTACCGTGGAGCAAAGGAGGTTAAGAGAAGAATTCTGCTGAATGCAGTGAATGACTAGGCTCTGAAGGAGCAATGAGATCTATATATTACAGTTAAGGATGGGTCTCACGGAAAGAAAATAAATTGAGTAGATTTGTGATTTACAAATGGGATTTATTTTCTTTACAGAAACACTAGTGGTCAAATCTTGTCTTAGTCTCTTCTGGAGATACCTTGTCCCGTGAAAAGTCTTCCAATTCTAACCATTAACAAGCATCCAATTGTGGCACAAGCCACACAACACCAACTCACCCTCAACCCAATCCAACATCCAATCCCCTCAACACCCGTACAGAGAATACTAGATGAAAGACAAAAAGATCCAGGAATACAAAGACACAAAAGAAGCGGAAGATGGAGAGGATAAATTCAATAAATGAGACGGAGACAAGAAAACTAGTCGCTCTTTGCAAGAGAGCTATATCAGAACCCACCTTAACATCTTCCTACAGACAACATTCATTCAGTAATAATCAACAGAATATCAAACTACTATGACCGCAAGGTGTTTCATTTTGGTAAACCCCTACACCTGACACCCTGGCAAACCCCTAAACCTGACACCCTGGCCTGTAAGCCAGACTGCTTTGGATTTCTCGCAATGACTAGAACGAGATTGTTAAAAACCTCAGTAAATATGTTACAAAAGGTAGAAAAACAAGCACGAGCTTTTACAACCTTAAACATACTAAAACAAATTCAGAATTTCAGATATTCCTTTCCCCACAGCCAGAACAAGATCTCACCAAAGTTTAACTAAATGATGCTGGCCAAAGCTCAGAGCACACCATAGGTATTGCAACTGTATTCAGTCTGAAATATAATACTACCTGTATAGAGGCTTAGGTTTCATTTCAAAGTCATATCAACTAGCTTACACGTATTTATCCATCCAGACTTACTCCATAAACACCATTTGTATTTAACTAGTGGATCTTGAAAGCCGAATAAATTGGACAGCATAGTAGATTATTAGGGGGGAAATACATAACTGGAGGGTCTTAAACATCAAACATCAAATTTGCTTCACTGAATAGACAGTCAGGCAAACGACATGGAGGCAAATGACACAACTTTAAGCTAGTTTTGACCATTTGAATAAAATGACTAGGGATTTCTAGCCAATTTCAGTCGAGGTATTACTTTCATTGAAACCCAGTTAGACAAATATGTAAATATGCAAACACAATCCAATACATCAAATGATTACAATTTATCTCCCTTGCTCGATCCTAGATTTCATCTTTATTTCCTTGCTATGTTGATTTGATCAAAATTATCCAATATGTTTAAGTTGTGAGGAACTTATACACCTTAACAATTTATATCTTTCAATATTAAAAAAGGGTGTCTGGAGCAAACTTACACTACAATAAAAGATAAAAGTGATTGAAAAACAGGAATTGTAAGCAGTACACATAAGTTACTCAGTGTTCCTTTTAGTATCAGATATCTCAACGATAGACACAAACTATAAGAGCATATTTGTAACCATTCGTCATTTTTTCACTATGTTTTTACAATCAGATACACACACGCATGTTAATGTCTTGCCTCTCCACCAATTTCACAAAACTTCTTCAAAGTAATGAATGTACAAAAGTGCAAAGCTTAATTCCTTAAAAATTTGATCATAAGAGAAAGAAATTGTTAAAGCGCTTAAATCTTTCCCCAAGAGAAACAATTCAGCTAACTCACTTTGTGGCAAACCCCTGTTAACTAGTAAACTTGTCACAAAACTTCGAACTATCACAATTTTTTACTTGTGGTCTGAAAAGCAAGAGAGAAAAAGAACAATTACATATCACAGAGATTGAAGGTCTGGGTCTGAGATTTTATTCAGTAAAAAATGTGTAAATTTTGCCTGATAATCTTAGTAAAAGCTATACAACAGTTTACAAAATTCATCATCGAACCGAAATTTCTAGACTATATACCAACATCTAGAAGAAATAGATAAAATCTAAGAAACTTAACTGTACTTTGACAAATATAATAATTATCTGTAATTTTTCATTACAATTCATAAGAAGAATTTGGGGAAGACAAATAATTTCATAATTTCAAGATTATATACTGACAATTAGGAGAAATGAATAAAGAAATTTAATCTTTATTTTTTACGAAGATAATAATTTATTAATTTATCAGTAATTTGTCGTCAGAATTCATTTTGGAGGGAAAAGAAACAATCTGAAACTTTAAAGACCAACAGTCTATCATACTAATGCCAGATTTGTAGTAAAATTTTATGTGTCACAAGGTTTTTGATGAGCTTAACAATTGGTGGGCAGAGAGAGAGGCAGGGATGGGGTGTTGGCAATTATTGTTGATTGTTCCCATGTTTTGGTTGAAATTTACCCCTAAGGCAAAAAGGCTGGACAACTGTTTCAGTGTGGGTGTTCCTTTTTTCTTTTTACTCAACTAAAATCAGCTAGATATGGAGCACAATTCTAGCAAAGAAGGCTTAAAACATAATATCTAAATATTATGAGTATATGCCAACCAACTAATCTTCCACAGTGGTGACTGGATTCCTACAGGGAAGGTTGGGTGAAAGGGCATAAAGGGAAGCAACCAAATTACTTCTAAGAAAGGAATGCAAGCACTCACACAAGCACCTCTCAAATCATACAAGCAACTCATTTATCAAAATACTCAGTATATTATTTTTTTAATGTTAAGAAGATTGAATCAAAGCACTGGACACATCAGTTTTAGGTACCTCTTAAGTTCCCCTAGATTAAACAACTTCAAAAGTAAAACTCAAGCACTGCTACCAAACATAATATGCAATGATTTAATGTTCCACAACTTAAAGCAGATATAATAATGTCATGCAGATATAAAAACTGTTCTTGTTAATCTGTTGTTGGAAAATTTCTATCATAAAGACCTTATAAGGGCTTTTAGTTTATCGTGAATAATGGATTAATTATATACATAATCAGTGGGAGCCAGTTCTCACAAACTGGTGATAGTCAACTAGAACGAGGCAAAATTTTGATCTAGAGAACACTCAGAGTTGTTATCAGTCAATACTTCATCCTCTTTACACCTTGTTTACAGGAAAGAATGTACAGGATCTTTTGGAAGGGGGAGTTGAAGGTGGGCAGCAGGGGGGTCAATCAAGAAGGAAAAAACTAAAAATAGATATTCTCATGTGCTTTTTTAACTCCAATTGCTTGGCCAAGTATATTAGTTAAGATTGAGTTAACAAAGATAATTCATAACGTAGTCTGACAAAAAAAAATTGACCATCAAGCTTCTAAAAACATAAATATAATACAGAAAACACCATTCACACATCCAATAGATGGCCTTCCTCAAAGCTAAAATATACAAAATGTATGTTATCCTGTTTGCAGGACATCTTACCAAGCACACAAATGTCCATACCGAATGGTGCGCGGACCATTATATAATAGATATCCCGAGAATAAAGCAGTTTAGGATCCAAACTGCTAATGAACCTATGAAACAGATCATAATAGCCAGTAAGGCTTAAAATAACGATAATGGTAACGGAACGTTTCGCTTCCATTAGGTTACATCACATATAGCGTAACACATAATGTAGATTATGCAATTTCCAATTTATTTAACATAAATAAATAAATAAATTATATATACATTTTTTTATAAATTAAAAATAAATTTAAACATTCAAAAAAATATAAAATCATATTATAATAATTAGAAACTATTCTATACTTCCAGCAAGTTTCATAATAATTTTATCATTTTACCTTTATAAATAATATTAACTGTGCAACGTAATTACAGTCATTACACAAAAAAGATTTTAAATTTATTTATTTCAGTTTTAGTCATCAACAATGTTGTAATTTATATTTTAAAATGCTCAATTCATATTTTCTAATACTCATTTCAGTTCAGCTGAGAGCTTAATATAATCAACAATAATTAACAAAATTCAACAAGCGGAGAGGAATTATAGCAAGCAATCGCAAATTAATAAACTATTAATTCTACAAGTAATCAAATAAGAAAACAACAAGTGATGAAATAAAAAATTACAACAATCAGCTAACAATCAATAGCAAATAATCTGCAGCAATCCGAAAATTACTCAAAAATAAAACTGTAAATAATGTAACAAAACGTAATATAAGTGTAAAAAAATAACGTAAAAGACGCACTATTATGATACAATGAGTTATTTTCTACTGTTAGATAATATTGAGTTTGTGCTAGGTATCATAATGCAATATAACGAGTTCCATAACGCATTATTTTCAATATTGGCCCCAGTACTACCATAAAAATCAAACATACAGTTTCTATGTTAAATGCAACTGATGCTAATGACAGAAAAGATATTCTCTTCTAGGAAATGCATACATGCTGGTCCTCATATACGACACCCAAACCAACTCAAATTCCTCGCAAAATTTTCCTGAGATACTCGAATCCTATTATGTCCAATGAATAAACTTTCATGCTCCACATGTTACTAAAAGTTCCCTGTATGTTTATTGTGGTAAGTACGATCTTGAAATTTTCTAAAATACATGGAACTTCAGAATCATATATCTTTGAGCTATCAAGCAATCAAACACCTTAAAGGGGTATCCCATTTCATCCATCAAACTTGAATCCCACTAAAGCATTCCATCCATGCTTCTCCATCAACTCAATTTAATGGCGCTAATGTATTGATTAAATTTCTTCAAAACCACAACTCCTAACTGGCACTCTAGAAAACCTACACGTTTCTGTGAAGTTGCATACCACAGCTCTATTCCGATCAATAAAATCTACAACCGCCTATATCCCCAAATATTGTACTCTAGATTATGCAATATAACATTGAGAATGACTAGATTGTTGCATCAAGTTCATCCATATATCTCGCATATTATCATGTGACAACATTAATATTCATCTCCATCAATTCACATAACAGAATCAAGTACGAGAAGATTTTTGCAAGGAATTTGATGCCCTTGTATTTGCACCATCAGCCAATCCAAATTCCAACTAATGCTGCAATAACAGTACTACAATCCAACAAAGTCCAAACAAATTCCAATTGTGAACCCATCCAGAGCTAATCAGTACCCTTGTTACGGTAAGCAAGCCTTTCACCTGGAAGGTTGATTAAATAACCCTAAACTCTATCAATTAACAGTCTCCTCAAACTGAAATTGAACAAAATATTATATGGAGTGCCAGAATGATGGAAGAAAATAATGTTCTTCACAGCACCGAGGTTCCCTCAATCACTTTTGGTGAAAAGTTCTCGCAATGGAACACCAAAAAAGGAACCTTTTTTATGTATCCCTCGTCATTTGCAATCAAAACTCACCAACCCCAAATCCAGCAATGTCAAATTCCGAGCAATCCAATCAGAAACCCCCCTTTATTCTCTCTACATCTACCAATTATTCCAACTTGCTATTCCTTCTTCTCTTCGATCTATCCCTACTCTAAATTGCAAATTTAGACAAGAGAAATTATCGAATAATGCAATCTAGAGCGAGACTCGAAGAGAAAGAAAGGGTTCAGCTCTCAAAATAGAGTTTTGAATGAGGAAGAGAATTAGGGATTTCACCTCGAGGAATCGCTGTAGGTCTGCGGAATTGTCCATCTGAAGGCTGCTCCTCGAAAACCCCAAGCGAAGAGACAGACGACGAGCTGCAAACAAAACCGTAACAAAACCCTAAAAAATCTTTTGCCACGAGAGGTTTATATCGAGGGTGGCTTCCGGTCGGGAGTTTCAATAGTAGCACACCATTTTTCTTTGTGAGCCACCTAGGAACCCAATTAGGATCGAAGCCGGTCTAGTGAGCTGTGAGCCACCTAGGAACCCAATTGGGATCGAAGCCTGTCTAGTGAGCTCACTAGGAAATGTGGTGTGCTCCTTTAGAAACTCCCCTTCCGGTCGGGTCGGTTCGCTTTCTAAAGGCTCTAGCACGTGGGCCGAACCGGCGAATCTGGTTCTGAATTATGAACTGGTTAAATTCGGTGTAGGTTTATTTGATAGAAGGGTGTGTAACATGTGTTTGCTGGGAATTTCTAAGTGAGCACACCACCGGTTTTACTCGGCCCAATCCTTTTCTAATATGATTCTAATACTTTTCTAATATGATTCTAATAGGAGTAAATAAAACTTGGTCGGGTATTAATATCTGATCTAATAAATCTTGATCAGTTATTAATATCGATCAGTAATTAATTAGGTTGGATATTAATACCTAATTAGTGAATTGTGAAACATCAGCTTAGTCTAAAAAAAAAGTGATAGTAAGCTTTTAATTTTTTTTTATATAATTTTAAAGGGGTGCATTTTGAGTAAAGTAGTGAGTGAATAAAAAGTGATAGTAAGCTTTTAATTTTTTTTTTATATAATTTTAAAGGGGTGCATTTTGAGTAAAGTAGTGAGTGAATAGAATTTCTCCGATTTTTTAATTTTGCTTGACATGAATCTTGGTGGAAAAAGAGTTTGAAAGTAAAAGTATTAATATTTTATTTTCTTATATCTCACCATCCTTTTTATTTTTCTAAAATATAATTTTTTTTACTTCTTTTTTATTTCTTCTTTCTCCGAAAAAATAATTAATAAATGTTAGTCCAGTCAATTAAAATCAACTGCTTCGTCTTCTTCATTTGAAAATGTATTTGCATATAAAAACTGATTAATTCAGCCAATAATATCCCATACTTTCAAAAAGTTAATTTCAATAAGAATGAGAGGAATTAATTTATATAATCAACCAAAGTCCAGCCCAAATCCTCTCCACCCCTCCCCCCCACCCCCTCCTCTCTCTCTCTTTCTCTATATATATATATATATGTGTTGGGGAGAACGTCGGATTTAATGGGAAGAATGATGGACCTAAACACACACACACACAAATATATATATATATATATATATATATATATATATATATATATATATATATATGTTGGAGAGAACGTCGGATCCAACGGGAAGCATAATGGGCTTAAACACAAATATATACAAATATATATATATATATATATATATATATATATATATATATATATATATATATATATATATATATATATATATATATATATATATATGGGATTACTGTAGGTGAGCCGCCAGCTCAAGAAAAGTTACGTGAGCTAGCGGCAAAATTATAATGATCCAATTATTTTTCTTCAATTTTTTTTTACAATTACAATCTCTACCTTCTTAACTTTTTTCGGATTAAATTTTATAAGTTTTAGAGTTCATTTACCTTTTCATCAAGTACATACAAAATGTTTTATTCATTGAAAATCGTTAATTTTGTATTAATTTGATGGAGGTTCAAATCAAAACTAAAACCCAAGAAATTGGGTATGAGTGAACCCTAGGGGGTCGAGATCATAATCCAAAAGAAATTTTTTAAAAAAGATTATTGTAGATAGTGGAAATGAACTGCAGCTCAGGTAATTTGCGTGAGCTGTCAGCTCATTTCCATCTCTCTCTCTCTCTCTCTCTCTCTCTCTCTCTCTCTCTATATATATATATATATATATATATATATATATATATATATATATTGGGGAGAACGTCAGGTCTAACGAGGAGTATGATGGGTCTAAACACAAATCTGAGAATAACTTAACTTTGGCAACCATCCAATCTCCCCCTTCATTGTGAGTATACCAACTTCATTGGAGACAGACACGCATGGGAAACCAAACCCAAAGTTAACCCGACCAACTTAATTTTGGCAACCATCTACGTCAAATCCCCTTAAGCCATAACCTAGCCCATTAATCCGACGACAACTTGGTTCGAGCCTATGGGTCTAAACACAAAACTGAGAACCAGTTTGACCCAAAAGTTTAAACCATTAGGTCAAGGCCCCAATTTTGTATTTAAATCTATAAACTTTCTTTGTCCTATCCGATGTGGGACTATACTCACATATGAATTAACTTAACAATATATATATATATGTCTGTGTTTGTGTGCGCGCTCGCACACACGCACACGTAAGTTAACAGCAAAAATACAATAATATAATAATTTTTTCTAGAATTAGGATATCTATTTCTTTAACTTTAACAAAATTTAGTTTCATGAAATTTAAAGTTTATTTACATTTTCATCAAATAGATACAAAATATTTATTCATAGAAAACCGTTAAATTTTATGTTAACTTGATGGATGACCAAATCAAAACTAAATCCAAAAAATTTGGTATAAGTGAACTCTAGGGGGGCGAGATCATAATCTAAAAGAATTTTTAAAAAAAAATTTATTAGAGATAGTGAAATTAAACTAAAGCTCAGATAATTTGCATGGGCTGTCAGCTCATTTCTATTTTTCTCATATACACACAAACACACACTCTAATTGGGAACCTCAAAGCAACGAAGGCACCTTCCCTCACGACTCTCAAAGAAACCTCCTTAAGAATCCGGCTTTTGCTCACAAGACATAAAGTAAGAAAATCTATTTTTCTTTCTTAACTCCACATGTGTGTCTATATATATATATATATATATATATGAGAAAACGGGAGGAGAGCTGATAGCTCAGGAATTTATCTGAGTTGTTGCCACGTGGCAGCATCTTATTGGCTAGACTCATAAAAATTAAGTTGCTTGGTTTTTATATATAATTAAATTAAAACTAAAATACAATATAACCCAGGGCTTATATGCAAAAAGTTCTCTCCCTATTCCCAGTCTCTCAAGTCTTTCAAATTCTTCGGTACCGCCATCAAAACATCGCGATCCATCTTGGCTAAGTCCAATTCTGGAATGTCGGGCGAAATTGATTCTTCTCCAAACACCACTACCAAGGGACTAGGGACTGCAGCTTCAAGATGGATAGAGCACTCCAATCTCTAGATCTCTCGTCTCTCATGCGTCCTTCATCTCTTCCCTTTTGTTCTCAATGTTCATCACAGAGAGCGCGTTTTTCTCTCTCTAACCCCAATTTAATCGCTGCTTCGTCCATAGTTCATGTTGCATTGCAATGTTGCTTATAAGTTCTGTTAGAGTACTTATAAAAGGTGTGGAGCCAATCTCAAGCCCAAAAAAAAATTATGAAATTGTTCACGTGGGCGTTTATACAAGAAATTGGCAAGATACAAGCAAGTTTACCCATTCTATGTCATTTTGACTGTGCTAGTCACAAGCAATTGGGGCATGGTGTTTGAGGGTTGGGCTTTGTTGATTGTCGACGATGAAGCTACAACAAGAAAACCAATTGCTCCCCATCTCTGGACGATGCAGTGTTTAAATTGGGGGTTAGAGAAAGAAAGAGATGAAGGCTACAGAAGTGAAAAGCTATCCAGAAATTGAGGTGCTTTATCCATCTTGAAGCTCTAGCCCTTGAGGAGTGTGTTTGGAGAAGAATCAATTTCGCTCGGCATTTAAAAACTAAACTCAGAGAAGATGGACCGTGAGGTTTCATTAGGTGGTCCCGAAGAATCGGAGAGACTGAGAGGTCGCGAAGAAGTTTTTGAGGGGAGAACTTTTTGCATATAAGCCCTGGGTTATGTTATATTTCAGTTTTAATTGAATTATATATAAAAACCAAGCTACTTAATTTTTATGAGTCCAGCCAATAAGATGTTGCCACATGGCAGCAGCTTAGATAAATCCCTGAGCTGTCAGCTCTCTTCCAGTTGTCTCATATATATATATATATATATATATATATATGAGGAAACGGGAAATACACTGGCGGTGAAGGGAGTTCCTTCACCGCCGCTTGGCGGCCCAATAAAATTATTACACGTGGCGCCACTTAAAGTAACAAATTAAAGAACTCTCTTAAATACCCCTTGAGTGGCGCCACGTGTAATAATTTTATTGGACCACCTAAGCGGCGGTGAAGGGAGTCCCTTCACCGCCGGTGTATTTCCCGTTTACTATATATATATATATATATATACACACACACACATATGTATATACACACTCACACACACACATAGAGAGTATTGTATAATGACCATAATTGTTTTCCAAACTTTGATTAGGATCATTATATCTACCTCTTTTGATTTTTTTTTTAGGGTCAAATTTCATAGATTTTAAAGTTTATTTGCCCTTTTATCAAGTGAATACAAAAATAATTAATTCTGTATCTACTTGATGGAAGACAAATTCAAAACTAAAACCCAAAAAATGGGGTATGAGTGTCGGCGAAAAATTCTGGAAAACTAAGCAGAACCACGAATTCAGAGACAGAAGCCCGCAACTCATCGGATCCGCGAATCTAAGAGACTAAGGTTTGCAACCCAGACGACTAAACAAGTTCGCGAATCTAAAGTTGAGATTCGTGACACTACCCATAGCTTCGGGTAGGGGTTTAATACAAAGTCACCCGACCCAAACAAGAGAGTTGCCACCTCAGATCGTGGGGCTAACTGCCAAACAAATGCAGCGGCATTACTTCGATCGTGGGAGCAATTGCATAACGAATATGACGGCACTTCTCTAGTAGTGGGAGCTAACGGTCGAGCAAATATGGCGGGACGTTACTCTAGAACCCCTATAAAAGGCGGAGAGCGAAAGAGACACACACACGGAGACAGAGGAAGACAAACAGATATCTTCTCCTAAGAGTGATCCCTTGTGATCAAGAGCCGAGAGCTTTTCTTTTTCCTCTAGCCAACTAAGAGAGATTGTACGGAGTGTCAATGGAGAGCAGGATCATCCTCCATAGCTACCTAGGAACCCAGCCTTAAACAAAGAGGAAAAGCAATCTTCCTCATTTTTTGTAAAGGGGAAATCGTTAGATTGTAATCTTTTATTGAAAAGACTTCGATATAAAGAGCGTGCAATTTTTTAATGGCGAACAGAAAATAGGCGACTTCGCTGGGGATCGAAACCATCACCTTTGGTGATCTGGTGGTAGCTCAATCCGACAACATTCCGGTTGGCAGTATGGTCGACTCACTCACCATTCACGTCGACCAGGGAATGTACGAAGAATTTCTATCTTCAGACTCTAAGAGCCCTACTTTCCTAAGGGAATACCGTAAAGTCTCCAAAGGGTCAATCTCCAAAGAGGCTTCAATGGTAATAACTCAGTCAAGGAAGCAGGCGGACCAAGTTAGTCCAAAACCCTCTTCCTCAACGTCGGACTCTACCAATTTCGACTAAGGCTCTTGATCTCTCAAGCCAAGTGGACCAAAATCCCCGCTTCGACAAAAGGGAACGACCACTATCCGCTCCGCGAGACTGTGGTGCGGAGGAGGTTCCCCTCACTCGTACAACGAGAAGGAACCTAAGAAGAAGCAAAATTCGTGCCCTTCACAGGATCGCGCAACAAAAAGAAACCGCTAACTCATCCCGGCAGAAACCTACCACACAAATATAAAAGCCAAAGGACGAGGTTGGTCAAGACGCAGAAGGATTTACTCACGTTTCCTACAGGAAGCGGAGTAGGTCCATCAAAGTTGTCCATGATCACAAACGCGGAGCATACATTCGCGTCCCTCATGTTCCAGGGAGAAAGTCTGATCACGTGATTGAAGAAACTCACGAACCTCAAATTTGCGGAAAGTGCATGCCTATCCGCAAGGCTGAGACTGTCGTTCCCCAAGCTATCTCACACAAATGACACTGTCACAAAAGACTCCAGTGCAAGAGATCTTAGAGAACTTCTAAACAGAAAAAGGGAAGAATCCTATGTAGCTCACTGCCACTGTGAATGACTGATCAATGCAGTACTGTCTCACTGTCATTGTTCAGCCCATACCAGATCCTCGGTGTTTCATCGATTATCGGTTCCATCAACATCTTCATCCCAACTGGCGAAAAGGAGGCGACACGAGCTTGAGTTTTCTGAAGCAGAATATCCAGCAGTGTCATCTAACATGACAAGCATCAGAGAAAAGAAGAAGAAAAAGAAGACAAAGAAAGTCTCCGAAGGAGAAACTTCTGACCCGGAGTTCTCTTCGAGTTCAAAGAATCTATTCAATGAAGAGCGAAGAGTTTTCCGAAACACTCGACTCAAAAGAGGTAAAAAACTTTTTAATGTTGTCATCTACCTTGCATTTTAGCTCTGGAGAACACTGTCTCCTTCTAACATGACACTTAAACAGTTCAATTGGTGTTCACAATCATATAGGTTCTAAAAAAGGTTTAAAAACCTCAGAATATATATCAGTATCAGCCTATGATTATGATACAGGAGGAATCAGCAATATAGGACATGTATCAGAAGTAAGTATTGGAAATTCAGGTACCGACATTATAAGGTTTATATCAAATTGGGTAATGTAAAATCCAATACAATATTCATAATATGCATCAAGATGATATTTAAAACCTTGGCTCTAACTTTGGGATCAGTCACATATTCAATTAACAGTTTGGAATATAGCACTATAGTTATCAGATGGCCTTCAAGTATAGAAGTATTTACAACATCTGTTTGAAAGTACATTAGATGATCTGCTCTACCGAACAAAATAATAATAATACAAATGGAAAAGATCGAATGGTAACATGACAGATGCTGCACGCAAAACCTAAGACATGCCTTGTTCATATGATTTTATGATCAGCTACAGGGCAAACTAATCAAGAATACTTTCCTAGAAAAAAAAAAGGAATAGGTTTTCGATTTTCCGACTGATTCAGTTGGGCAGCAATCACACCTTAAACCAAACACAAACATACTTTATAAATATGAGCAAAATTCCAATATTTAAACACCAGAAGGTTCTATTATGCTATGTCATTGGGACAAATACTTGACCATGTGCAGAATTGTAAGAAGCCCATGACATTCACCTGCAATGAGCATTTGAAGCTCACCTGGATGAATCTAACGCTTCATAAGCTCTGGATATGAGGGAGAAAGAACCCAGTTG
The DNA here is from genome assembly GCA_036321105.1 of Dracaena cambodiana. Lineage (NCBI taxonomy): Eukaryota > Viridiplantae > Streptophyta > Magnoliopsida > Asparagales > Asparagaceae > Dracaena > Dracaena cambodiana. The sequence goes on from JAYEPQ010000004.1 coordinate 5,836,536, forward strand.
ACCATCTGCTATTATTTGAAGAGACAGCATATTATAATAACTAGTGTTGAGAATCAAGTGTAAACAATCATGAACTTTTCCAATTAAATAATCAAATATTTGCATCTAACGAGAATTAAATGTTGTCAATTGATCCCTTAATTACAACAGCTCAATTCATCTTTCATAATAAAAAAATAAAAAGTATGTAGCTAAGAGAGCAAATGCTTACTCCGTTATATCAAAACAGAGTTTAGCTTCATCCCATGGACCATTTATCTCAAATTTGTACTCCTGTATTCTTATGAGCCAGTATGGGCAAACAACAGAAACGAAAATTAAAAGACCAAACAAGAGAACAAAGAGCACTTTATGCATCGTGTATATGGCACTCAAGGTCAGAGCCATCACCAGGAATGAGAAGCACAGATGCAATCGAAAAGAATACTTCTTAATACAGAAAGCAACTAGCGGTGCAAAAAGAAAAATCTCCAAAGAGAAGAGCATTACCACAAAGAGATGAAGCCTAGATGGCAAGCGTGAGGCCACAAGAACTGAGGACACAATTGAAGCATTCAAAGAGATGTTACTGACCAGACTTGGGTTGTTATGAGACCCTGGTGGTCTAATAGTGCAACCAGAATAGTCATGCAAGAAGAGGTGGACAATAAGAAGTGACACAGATAGAGCCCATATAGAATCCGAACTGATGGACCTGGTGAGAGTATAATAAATATACAACCCGCTGATGAAGAAGGATACTTTGAGCAGGTAATGAGAAAGAAGCTGAACAGAGACCTGGCTTGTAGTTAGCAGGATTACAGAGAAGCCTAAGAATAGAAGGATGCCATCCAGCGATAGGAGAGTAGTTTCATCCATGGCAGAACACAGTGTTTGGGTCCAGACTATGACCACAAGAGCCACTATGCAGAGATACTGAGATATAGATATGGAATCTAGCATCACTTTGAGCAAATCTCTCTTTACAACATTAGCATTCATCACCATGGCTTCAAGGAAGGAGTCATCAGTATAGTTGTCATCATACCCTGGCTGCATTCCTCCATAAGCTACCTTCTTCCATTTCTGTCTGTGTTCTCTACTCTGAGCTTCTGCTTCCATGACAATACTGCTGTCTTATCTATGAATGCCTCTAAATTTGGTGCAACCCAATACTAGCTATCAACCATGCAACTTTGAGGTCTCATGAAGCCAGAGTTGATTCTTACCTAGGGAAAGACGAAAATACAATCTGTTAAAAAATTGCAGCATACAACAAGCCAGAATGTATTATTTATCAGCATAACTGAAAAATACCAAGATTTGTTTGGAAGACAAATGGTTGAATAATAATTTCTGCGATGTGGATTTTCGAACATTTATATCCTGTATATAGCAATTTTACTATTCATTCTTGTCATTTCCGCATATCCCAATATAAACCAGAAAAATAATTTATTTCTCATTTTGTATTTGATTGAATGCTAATTTCAAACACATAATTTTATTAGCAGTATAAGCAGATACTGTTGAAAGTTGGGATTCTGAATAAACATTCGTCATATCTAATAATTATCATTTATATATGCCATATAAATGCTTTAAAATACACTCTATTCCTCAGCCATAAGCCTTTATTTAAGCTTTCTACGTACATCTATATTTGGCCTTAGTACGAAAAACCAGTGTTCCAAATAGCAGAAAGCATAGCATAGCGGCTAGGTACCGCTATGTGCTAAACTGATCAGCTGGCACCAAATCAGGTTAGATTAATTAAATAAATATCACATGTTTATAATTTGTGTATATTACTAAAATATGCCCTCAAAAGTAAAGTATAGAGAAATACACAAATTTATTAAAATTATAAAATATTACTCATGTAAGCTCAATACAGATAGATTCTTGTGCTCATAGTCAGGATCCAAAACACTGTGTTCTGCCATAGTCTGGACCCATCCTGAATATCTCTATTGTTTGCCATATTCCTGAATACCTCTAGCAAACTTATCCATCACTATGCAGGTAAGAATTGACTCAATAAAATAGATCCTTGATGCAATCCAATTGTAATTGAGAAATTACTTGTTAGGCCACCACAAATTCAGACATTTAAACCAAGCATTTAAATATCATCCTGATATTGATACATATTACACATATTGTATTGGATTTCTCAGTATCCAATATGATATAAACCTTATAATGCCGATACATACAATGCCAAATATTTTTTGCTGATACAACATTCCTTATATTGCTGAGCCCTGATACCAAAATCATAGGCTTATACTGATACCTATTCTGAGGTATTTAAACCATGGTTAGAACCTCTTTGATTGTGAACACCAATTGAACTGTTCTAGTGTCTTGTTAAAAGGAGATGGTGTTCTCCAGAGCTAAAATGCAAGCTCCATTTGATGCCATCTACAAGGATGCCACCTTTGCTCAACCTTTGTTACATAAAGTACACTTGAGTAAAGAGAATACACAAAGAAACAGGCCTAAAATTTTGGCACCAGGATAGTCCAGCAAAATAATTAACACAAGTACAATCATCAAAGTTACAAAAAAGTAAGAACACGAGATGTTATCAGTTGTGCCACACTGAATTTATGGGATGTCTTTGTTGTGAGTGCTAAAACTAAAATAAGGGGACCAAGTAATCAATATAATGAATTATCTGAGCCCAATTATGCTTTTTTTTAGCAAATGTGATGGGTCTATCTCCCCGTGTTCCATTAAATAGCTTTTAACAAAAAGTGCTAATACATAATATATAGTTTAAGAAGGCCCTCAACGCAAGGCCATATTATATGTCTCTACTTAAAATTATATACTATATTATTACAAGATTGCCTCCCTCGATCTCCTCAATGGTCTCCTACCCTTCCTGCTCCTTGCTCCCTATCCGCATATGTCTTCATCCTCTTCTGCAACCAAGCTAATTAGATCAGGTCTTTTTCTCGGATCTCTTCTTTGTTGCCTAGTGTTCGAAGTTTAGTCCTGAGATCCTTGGTCTTGCCATGTCCATAAGTCAATAGAGTTATTAATAGGAGAAAAATGTGCAAGATATAGATGTATATTTTGATGAGAAAATGCGATTATTCCTTTCGAGCCACACATGCTATATTAATGCTGCTATTATTATCCCTAGCCCTCATTTTTGCATTGTTCCCATCTCTTATTTAATTCCTCGCTCTCGCTTCCCCATTCATATGATCTATATCTTTCTATTATCAATGTCCATAATCTTTTGGTGTGAGCATAGTCTATAAAGATATGACTTATGTTTTCGCTCTCCCTTTGACACAATAAACACATCCCAGGCCCATCCATCGCCGTCTTTGTAGATTATCCCATGTCAAAATTGAATTATTTTGTATTAGCGATAGGAATCCTGAATTTTATTTGGTATCTTTAATTCCCAAATTGTCATTGCCATCTTGTCTCTAACTTCTCTATAAGTTATGATTTTATAACATGAATTCACTGCATATTTTCCAATACTGTTCCATAACCAGATTGGATTATCTGGTCTATTTTATTCAGGTACTATCTCCCCCAAACTTCTTAATAGCATTCTTTTATGTTCTTGCATTCTATAGTCCCCATTATTTATGCTCCCAATCCTATATGCTCCTCTTCTAAAATGATCCTTCACCGAGCTTTCTTTTCAATTGGATAATTCAAATAACTTCGGTGCCACAAATTTTAATTATCTACTTGTCCTTCCAAAACCTTATGCTCTTCCCATTCCCCAGCCTATATAAGTTACTCACTGTAAAGATCTCTTTTATTTCCTAAATCTCTCTCCAAAATTGCGAGATATTCACCTTCTTTCTTCTTCCATCTCATAGCATCGCTGTCAGCTCCCGTATTTTCCTTCAAGAATCCTAGCTATTTCCTTGTCTAGTGAATGCACTATCTTCCACCACCATTTCAAAAGAAGCGTTGTGTTCATATGTTTTATCTATATAATCCCTAGCCCCCCTTGTTCTTTGCTATAGCACACCTTACACCACTTAACCAAATTACAAACTCTTCGTTCCTATCTGGCTCCACACCACAGAAAATCTCTACGGAGCTTATCTATTTTCTTTCATACCCAAGCGCTCTATACACTGATAACTAGTATAATAGAGTTGTCGATAACACTAATTAATCCGCACTATCCAGCCTCCTAAAAACAAAAAATGACTTTGCCACCCTTCCATTTTTTTTTGTATTTTCTCTATAATACCAATCCAATCCTCCTTTAGGAGCATCCTGTCTCTCAATGGCACCCCTAAGTATTTGATAGGAAACTAAGTCCTTGGACATCCAAATATTTTTTTCAATTATCACATTCTCAATATCCCTTTCTCCCATAAAAACAATCTGGCTTTTCTTATAATAGATTTTCAAGCCCGACCATAACTCGAATGTATGTAGGATCCACTTCCAAACTATGGCCTCCTTGATATTTATTTGCCCAAATAAAATCGTGTCGTCTGCATATTGCAAATTGGTAATAAACAACTTTTTGCTGGCGAGTAAACCTCCAATTAACTTGGCGTCCCTTGCTCTTTGAATTAACTTATTTAGGCCATCAACCACCAAAGTGAACATTAGAGGTGATAACGGATCTCCTTGTCTTAGTCATCTTCTGCATTTAATTTCCTTTCCGATATCTCCATCATATATGTCATTAGTCAGCCAAATTTAGCCAGTTTTCTATCTATGCCTTCCACATAGGCACTTCAAGTACCTCCATCAAATATTTCCAGTTGTCACTCCCTGATTAAACTCTGAAATTATTTTCATACAATCCTCTCTAACTGTACTCCAAAATCTTGTGTAGAAAACAAAGGAAAGCCATCACGTCCCGGTGCTTTTTCCTGAGCCAGCCCTTTTATCGCTTCTCTCACATCTTTCTCACTTATCTCTCCTTCTAGCTCCAATGTTGTTCTCGACTCCTCCCAGAAATCCTCCTTTAATTTAATTTCATGCTTCCCTCGACTACCTAGTATAGTTTTAAAATAATTGTCTATATGATCTTGTATAATCTTTTGCTCCGTTACTTCCACCAAATCTATTTTTATTGACTTTATCTGGTTATGTCTCTTCCTATTATTAGCAATTTTATGGAAGTACGTTGTATTCTGATCTCCTTTTATCCATTTTACTCTCGCTCTCTATCTCCACATTATCTCCTCTCTATTTAATATTTCATTCAGCTCCTTCCTCCTATTCCTTAATAGATCCCTCTCCTCCAAACTTAGTAGTTCCAACTCCTCTTTTATTTCTAGCACAACTATTTGTTTATTTCTCTCCTTCTTGATCTTTAGAGATCCAAATGACTCCCTTCCCACCTCTTCAATGTTTTCCTCAACCTATTTATCTTCTTGGAGAAGTTTGTCGGTGGCATCGATTGCACCTGTAGGATCTGCCCAACTTTTTTTAATAACCTCTTCCAGATCTCTCGCCTCTAGCCACATCTTCTCAAATTTGAATAATCTTTCAAATATATTCTCATAACATCCCAAATTTAATTTCAGAGAGACATGATTAGAGATCATTTTGTAGCAAGTCCCTATCGATGCCGAAGGGAACCTGGTATCCCACTCTGGTGATACCAATATTCTATTCAGTTTCGCTAAACTAGGATTCTCTCTAAGACTGGACCATGTATATTTTCTCTCAGTAATTTGTAACTCCAATAATTAGAAGTATGGTAGGAGTGGAGAAACCTAATTAAATTAATAATGAAGTACATTTTTTGGTATCAGGAATTTAGGGAGTGGGATCAAAAGAAGAGTAGTGAGGGAGGTATGTGTGGCTCATCATCCCGATATCCTATGTCTTAGTGAAACAAAAATAGAAGAACCTAATCAATTGACATTAAGACGAATAGGATCAAGAAAGATAAATATGTGGATTGTTAAGAACGGAACTGGAGCATCGGGAGGGATAATAATGCTATATAATACAGAAATATATGAATTAATGGAAACATGGGAGGGAGAATATTCATTAATTTTGTGTCTTAAATAGAAAAAAGAGTGGGAATGTATAATCACTACAGTATATGGACCAAATAATAGAAATCTTAAACTAGATTTTTGGAGAGAATTAGGAGACATACAGGAAAAGTGGAATCGACTATGGATAGTGGAGGACGACTTCCACGTTGTTAGATTTCGGGATGAAAGGAAAGGAGATGGGAATCAAGAAGATCGAGAAAAATCTAATGAGATGATCGATAAACGTCAGCTATTGGAGTAAAATCAAGAAGATCGAGAAAAATCTAATGAGATGATCGATAAACGTCAGCTATTGGAGTTACAAATTACTGAGAGAAAATATACATGGTCCAGTCTTAGAGAGAATCCTAGTTTAGCGAAACTGAATAGAATATTGGTATCACCAGAGTGGGATACCAGGTTCCCTTCGGCATCGATAGGGACTTGCTACAAAATGATCTCTAATCATGTCTCTCTAAAATTAAATTTGGGATGTTATGAGAATATATTTGAAAGATTATTCAAATTTGAGAAGATGTGGCTAAAGGCGAGAGATCTGGAAGAGGTTATTAAAAAAAGTTGGGCAGATCCTACAGGTGCAATCGATGCCACCGACAAACTTCTCCAAGAAGATAAATAGACTGAGGAAAACATTGAAGAGGTGGGAAGGGAGTCATTTGGATCTCTAAAGATCAAGAAGGAGAGAAATAAACAAATAGTTGTGCTAGAAATAAAAGAGGAGTTGGAACTACTAAGTTTGGAGGAGAGGGATCTATTAAGGAATAGGAGGAAGGAGCTGAATGAAATATTAAACAGAGAGGAGATAATGTGGAGATAGAGAGCGAGAGTAAAATGGATAAAAGGAGATCAGAATACAACGTACTTCCATAAAATTGCTAATAATAGGAAGAGACATAACCAGATAAAGTCAATAAAAGTAGATTTCGTGGAAGTAACGGAGCAAAAGATTATACAAGATCATATAGACAATCATTTTAAAACTATACTAGATAGTCGAGGGAAGCATGAAATTAAATTAAAGGAGGATTTATGGGAGGAGTCGAGTACAACATTGGAGCTAGAAGGAGAGATAAGTGAGAAAGAAGTGAGAGAAGCGATAAAAGGGCTAGCTCAGGAAAAAGCACCGGGACGTGATGGCTTTCCTTTGTTTTTCTACACAAGATTTTGGAGTACAGTTAGAGAGGATTGTATGAAAATAATTTCAGAGTTTAATCAGGGAGTGACAACTGGAAATATTTGATGGAGGTAATTGAAGTGCCTATGTGGAAGGCATAGATAGAAAACTGGCTAAATTTGGCTGACTAATGACATATATGATGGAGATATCGGAAAGGAAATTAAATGCAGAAGATGACTAAGACAAGGAGATCCGTTATCACCTCTAATGTTCACTTTGGTGGTTGATGGCCTAAATAAGTTAATTCAAAGAGCAAGGGACGCCAAGTTAATTGGAGGTTTACTCGCCAGCAAAAAGTTGTTTATTACCAATTTGCAATATGCAGACGACACGATTTTATTTGGACAAATAAATATCAAGGAGGCGATAGTCTGGAAGTGGATCCTACATATATTCGAGTTATGGTCGGGCTTGAAAATCTATTATAAGAAAAGCCAGATTGTTTTTATGGGAGAAAGGGATATTGAGAATGTGATAATTGAAAAAAATATTTGGATGTCCGAGAACTTAGTTTCCTATCAAATACTTAGGGGTGCCATTGAGAGACAGGATGCTCCTAAAGGAGGATTGGATTGGTATTATAGAGAAAATACAAAAAAAAAGGAAGGGTGGCAAAATCATTTTTTGTTTTTAGGAGGCTGGATAGTCTGATTAATTCAGTGTTATCGACAAGTCTATTATACCAGTTATCAGTGTATAGAGCGCTTGGGTATGAAAGAAAATAGATAAGCTCCGTAGAGATTTTCTGTTGTGTGGAGCCAGATAGTAACGAAGAGTTTGTAATTTGGTTAAGTGGTGTAAGGTATGCTATAGTAAAGAACAAGGGGGGTTAGGGATTATATAAATAAAACATATGAACACAACGCTTCTTTTGAAATGGTGGTGGAAGATAGTGCATTCACTAGACAAGGAAATATCTAGGATTCTTGAAGGAAAATACGGGAGCAGACAGCAATGCTGTGAGATGGAACAAGAAAGAAGGTGAATATCTCGCAATTTTGGAGAGAGATTCAGGAAATAAAAGAGATCTTTACAGTGAGTAACTTATATAGGCTGGGGAATGGGAAGAGCATAAGGTTTTGGAAGGACAAGTAGATAATTAAAATTTGTGGCACCGAAGTTATTTGAATTATCCAATCGAAAAGAAAGCTCGGTGAAGGATCATTTTAGAAGAGGGGCATATAGGATTGGGAGCATAAATAATGGGGACTATAGAATGCAAGATCACTGACCATAGCTTTCTGCTTCTCTTGCTGAACTCATAAAGAAATTAAAACAATGTCAAAATTTTGTTTTGTTGCAGAGGTGAAACTAAAACTAACAAATTCTCCATAGAACGATAGGTAGTTCAAGCATCTCAGAATGTCAGATGTTTATTAGGTAGGTGAGAGATAATTAGTTCTTCCCATGCAAGAGAATTTCCATCAGGATACCAAGTGATATAAAGGGGCTATTCGGTTGCTTGAAAGTGATACACTGATATTGCAAGCTGCAAGTAATAGAAGTTGCAGCAATAAAACTTGTTGCAACTTGTATTGCTATATTTGGTTTGGGAATTACAATTAATAACTAAAGTCGCTAAAATGTTCAAATATTAATTTTTTTTTATTTTCAAGGGGTCTGAAAATACCTCATTTATCAATAATATAATCGTTGTTTGCAAAGGGGAGAGGGTAAGTGTTTTCGCACTTTTCCTGCAACTACAATACTACAAGTGCATTAGTGGTTGCAAATACAATTGCAACTTTTGCAATTGAAACCGCAACCAAACAGCAAAAAGTGTCGCTCATAATAAAAGTAGTTAAAATGCAACCAGTTTACACACAGCCACAACCAAACACCCCCAAAATACAATATTGACTGAGGTAGTGATTTATAAGAAGCATCACGCTCTCACAAGTAACTACAACATGCTATCCCCACTTTGGATCTTACGAAAGATATATAGAGATTATGAATCTGATATGAACCAATGCTTGAGAGAAAAAGGAGATACAAAGAACTCACCATCATGGGAGCAGAATCTTCACTAGGAAAGGGATACGCACCGAGTTTGGCCTTAAAAAAAAGGCCACAATAATAACAAAAAAGCCTATCATCCCAGTTTTTCGGATGACTACAGTAACACTACTTCTACAAAACCTTTTCGCCATTCTAGAGATGGGAATAAAGGTCGACTGCTATTAGTCCTATTACCGGCAGTTGTGTCGGTTATTGAAGATACTAACTTGTAACTGCTGATTTAAGCAGAAAAATAATCACAAAACAGGAGTACCGTGGAGCAAAGGAGGTTAAGAGAAGAATTCTGCTGAATGCAGTGAATGACTAGGCTCTGAACGAGCAATGAGATCCATATATTACAGTTAAGGATGGGTCTCACGGAAAGAAAAGATATATTGAGTAGATTTGTGATTTACAAATGGGATTTATTTTCTTTACAGAAACACTAGTGGTCAAATCTTGTCTTAGTCTCTTCTGGAGATACCTTGTCCTGTGAAAAGTCTTCCAATTCTAACCATCAACAAGCATCCGATTGTGGCACAAGCCACACAACACCAACTCACCCTCAACCCAATCCAACATCCAATCCCCTCAACACCCGTACAGAGAATACTAGATGAAAGACAAAAAGATCCAGGAATACAAAGACACAAAAGAAGCGGAAGATGGAGAGGATAATGTCAATAAATGAGGCGAAGACAAGAAAACTAGTCGCTCTTTGCAAGAGAGCTATATCAGAACCCACCTTAACATCTTCCTACAGACAACATTCATTCAGTAATAATCAACAGAATATCAAACTACTATGACCGCAAGGTGTTTCATTTTGGTAAACCCCTACACCTGACACCCTGGCCTGTAAGCCAGACTGCCTTGGATTTCTCGCTATGACTAGAATGAGATCGTTAAAAACCTCAGTAAATATGTTACAAAAGGTTGAAAAACAAGCACGAGCTTTTATAACCTTAAACATACTAAAACAAATTCAGAATTTCAGATATTCCTTTCCCCACAGCCAGAACAAGATCTCACCAAAGTTTAACTAAATGGTGCTGGCCAAAGCTCAGAGCACACCATAGGTATTGCAACTGTATTCAGTCTGAAATATAATACTACCTGTATAGAGGCTTAGGTTTCATTTTAAAGTCATATCAATTAGCTTACATGTATTTATCCATCCAGACTTACTCAATAAACACCATTTGTATTTAACTAGCGGATCTTGAAAGCCGAATAAATTGGACAGCATAGTAGATTATTAGGGGGGAAATACATAACTGGAGGGTCTTAAACATCAAATTTGCTTCACAGAATAGACAGTCAGGCAAACGACATGGAGGCAAATGACACAACTTTAAGCTAGTTTTGACCATTTGAATAAAATGACTAGGGATTTCTAGCCAATTTCAGTCGAGGTATTACTTTCATTGAAACCCAGATAGACAAATATGTAAATATGCAAACACAATCCAATACATCAAATGATTACAATTTATCTCCCTTGCTCGATCCTAGATTTCATCTTTATTTCCTTACTATGTTGACTTGATCAAAATTATCCAATATGTTTAAGTTGTGAGGAACTTATACACCTTAACAATTTATATCTTTCAATATTAAAAATGGGTGTTTGGAGCAAACTTACACTACAATGAAAGATAAAAGTGACTGAAAAACAGGAATTGTAAGCAGTACACATAAGTTACTCAGTGTTCCTTTTACTATCAGATATCTCAACGATAGACACAAACTATAAGAGCATATTTGTAACCATTCGTCATTTTTTCACTATGTTTTTACAATCAGATACACACACGCATGTTAATGTCTTGCCTCTCCACCAATTTCACAAAACTTCTTCAAAGTAATGAATGTACAAAAGTGCAAAGCTTAATTCCTTAAAAATTAGATCATAAGAGAAAGAAATTGTTAAAGCGCTTAAATCTTTCCCCAAGAGAAACAATTCAGCTAACTCACTTTGTGGCAAACCCCTGTTAACTAGTAAACTTGTCACAAAACTTCGAACTATCACAATTTTTTACTTGTGGTCTGAAAAGCAAGAGAGAAAAAGAACAATTACATATCACAGAGATTGAAGGTCTGGGTCTGAGATTTTATTCAGTAAAAAATGTGTAAATTTTGCCTGATAATCTTAGTAAAAGCTATACAACAGTTTACAAAATTCATCATCGAACCGAAATTTCTAGACTATATACCAACATCTAGAAGAAATAGATAAAATCTAAGAAACTTAACTGTACTTTGACAAATATAATAATTATCTGTAATTTTTCATTACAATTCATAAGAAGAATTTGGGGAAGACAAATAATTTCATAATTTCAAGATTATATACTGACAATTAGGAGAAATGAATAAAGAAATTTAATCTTTATTTTTTACGAAGATAATAATTTATTAATTTATCAGTAATTTGTCGTCAGAATTCATTTTGGAGGGAAAAGAAACAATCTGAAACTTTAAAGACCAACAGTCTATCATACTAATGCCAGATTTGTAGTAAAATTTTATGTGTCACAAGGTTTTTGATGAGCTTAACAATTGGTGGGCAGAGAGAGAGGCAGGGATGGGGTGTTGGCAATTATTGTTGATTGTTCCCATGTTTTGGTTGAAATTTACCCCTAAGGCAAAAAGGCTGGACAACTGTTTCAGTGTGGGTGTTCCTTTTTTCTTTTTACTCAACTAAAATCAGCTAGATATGGAGCACAATTCTAGCAAAGAAGGCTTAAAACATAATATCTAAATATTATGAGTATATGCCAACCAACTAATCTTCCACAGTGGTGACTGGATTCCTACAGGGAAGGTTGGGTGAAAGGGCATAAAGGGAAGCAACCAAATTACTTCTAAGAAAGGAATGCAAGCACTCACACAAGCACCTCTCAAATCATACAAGCAACTCATTTATCAAAATACTCAGTATATTATTTTTTTAATGTTAAGAAGATTGAATCAAAGCACTGGACACATCAGTTTTAGGTACCTCTTAAGTTCCCCTAGATTAAACAACTTCAAAAGTAAAACTCAAGCACTGCTACCAAACATAATATGCAATGATTTAATGTTCCACAACTTAAAGCAGATATAATAATGTCATGCAGATATAAAAACTGTTCTTGTTAATCTGTTGTTGGAAAATTTCTATCATAAAGACCTTATAAGGGCTTTTAGTTTATCGTGAATAATGGATTAATTATATACATAATTAGTGGGAGCCAGTTCTCACTAACTGGTGATAGTCAACTAGAACGAGGCAAAATTTTGATCTAGAGAACATTCAAGTTGTTATCAGTCAATACTTCATCCTTTTTACACCTTGTTTACAAGAAAGAATGTACAGGATCTTTTGGAAGGGGGAGTTGAAGGTGGGCAGCAGGGGGATCAATCAAGAAGGAAAAAACTAAAAATAGATATTTTCATGTGCTTTTTTAACTCCAATTGCTTGGCCAAATATATTAGTTAAGATTGAGTTAACAAAGTAATGTAGTCTGACAAAAAAAAATTGACCATCAAGCTTCTAAAAACATAAATATTGTCACACCCCGCTCCCGATATACGGTATACGAGCACGTGTAACAAGTACCGACAACATATTCAGTTTGAATATGCTAAAACCTCAATAAATTTGCCACAATAATACTTGGTAATTACGATAGAAAAAATGAACAAAAGTTTGACTTTTCATTTATTGGAACAAAATTTAGATACAATTGAAACAAAATATAATAAAATTAAACAAAAGGAAGCAGGAAATCTCTAATCCGTTATTGAGCTTCAATCTGATCTTTAAAGTACACCAAATCCTACGTCAGTTTTGACGTGTCCATCGGTAAATCTGGACATGCACACTCAGGTCGTCAGATTGCGACCAAAATAAAATACGCAGAAAGAATATGAAATATAACGGTTACGTCTAAACATAATAATACAAGTTTTAGAAAATATGTAATGAGATGTCTGTAATAATAATGTCAACTGATTTAGCTTATTTTAATGTCATTTTAGTGAAATCAACTTTATAACAGAAATATTTTTGTCTAAAATGTCATGTAATTAGAAAAGCTAACTGATGGGATACAACTGTTTCGATTGTTTCCTGTACAGACCCAGGAAATGGTCACAGAATTGTCCGGTGCTGAGTCGGACCTGCCGTCAAACAAACAGGAATTATAATCAGGTATGATCTAGCAAATCATCACGCACCCATGGTGTGTGAAATATTTAGTTGTACAACTTAACAAGTTTACAGCCGAAACAGATCCAGGAAATGGTCACAGGATTGTCCGGTGCTAAGTCGGACCTGCCGTCAGGCAAACAGGAATTATAATCAAGTATGATCCAGCAAATCATCACGCACCCATGGTGTGCGAAATATTCAGTTGTACAACTTAACAAGTTTACAGCCAAAACAGAGTATATTTCTATCATTCAGTTTCTCCCCAACCCAATATCATTTAGGTATAGTACAGTATATTGATTATATCAGGTACAATATTTCAATTGGATTTTTCTTAATTTGTTAACAAAATGATTTATAGAATCGGTTCAGTTTATGCTTTATTCAATAAATCACAATTAGCTATATTTAAGAGTCATTGATTTGAGACATCATAGAGATATCGGCCAGGCAATTATATGGATGCTGAGAGGTTTTTCGTGTGTTGCACGTTTCTTAATTAAATAACCAGTATACAAGATAACTTTTCTAGACACCGACACAGAATGATATCACAAACAATATTTTTCCGTGAATATAACTTTTATGTGATTTATCAAATTTGTATATATGATTATTCTAAAATCTAACTATACTATGTAATTTAAATTTAATCACAATTGACAATAGATTTTCGATGACAAAAACATAATAAATAATTAATAAATTCCTACAAAATAACAAATCAATTTACACAAAATAAATAACATGATTGAAACAACAGATATATAAAATAGCATGATTAGTGAGTTCAAAAATGAACTCACCCGGATTTTGTTTCCCTATGTCGCTCAATGAAGTAATCTACACATTAAAATTATTCTAAGAATATTAAAAACAGATTAATATGAATTTAGATGATTTTTAGAAATTTTTCTAATATTTATAACATACTCAAAATTAATTTTAGTTTTAACAGGTCTGAATTTTAAAAATGAGTCTGAATCCATCTTATTGGGTTTATAAGATGATGGATGTTTTTTTAAGGTTATAAGGATTATTGAGTAGTAGAGGAGTTAACCTCTGATTCATTAAAATAATTTAACTCTAGAAGAAAAAGAAAAATAATATCTAACCTCTTGTCAAAAAGTGAGAACCTAAAATGTGGAAAGAGAGAGAAGGAGATGCCCTTCTCCGGTGAAGTGGTGGCAGCTCTGGCGGTGGCTCATGCGGTGGTTTTGAAGGTGGCTCGGGCGAGATGAGAGAAAAAGAGATTAGAATGATAGAGAATGATTTTTAGAATGAGTGGAATGTGTTTTGATTTAGGGGTTTATATAGGATTGGATTTAAGAGTTACAGAATGTGAAGAGTTTGAGGAGTTATAGAATTTAGAGAGTTAAGATAATTAAATTGGAGGTTTAATGTAGATAATTTATAGAGAAGATGAAAGGATGAGAGTTAGAAAAATGAATGAGTAATAAGTTGAGAATATGAAAAGTTTGAGAGTTATAAAAGATGAAAGGTTTAAACATGAAGAGTTATATTTATCATTTTGTTTATTTATTTAATCTTTTATTGCTATAAAAAAATGGAGGGTTGTTACAAATATAATACAGAAAACACCATTCACACATCCAATAGATGGCCTTCCTCAAAGCCAAAATATACAAAATGTATGTTATCCTATTTGCAGGACATCTTACCAAGCACACAAATGTCCATACCGAATGGTGCACGGACCATTATATAATAGATATCCCGAGGATAAAGCAGTTAGGATCCAAACTGCTAATGAACCTATGAAACAGATCATAATAGCCAGTAAGGCTTAAAATAACGATAATGGGAACAGAACGTTTCGCTTCCATTGGGTTACATCACATATAGCGTAACACATAATGTAGGTTATGCAATTTCCAATTTATTTAACATAAATAAATAAATAAATTATATATACATTTTTTTATAAATTAAAAATAAATTTAAACATTCAAAAAAATATAAAATCATATTATAATAATTAGAAACTATTCTATATTTCCAGCAAGTTTCATAATAATTTTATCATTTTACCTTTATAAATAATATTAAGTGTGCAACATAATTACAGTCATTACACAAAAAAGATTTTAAATTTATTTATTTCAGTTTTAGTCATTACCAATGTTGTAATTTATATTTTATAATGCTCAATTCATATTTTCTAATACTCATTTCAGTTCAGCTGAGAGCTTAATATAATCAACAATAATTAACAAAATTCAACAATCGGAGAGTAATGATAGCAAGCAATCACAAATTAATAAACTATTAATTCTACAAGTAATCAAACAAGAAAACAACAAGTAATGAAATAAAAAATTACAACAATCAGCTAACAATCAATAATGCAACAATCCGAAAATTACTCAAAAATATAACCGTAAATAATGTAACAAAACGTAATATAACGTAAAATAACAAAAAATAGTGTAAAAAAATAACGTAAAAGACGTACTATTACGATGCAATGAGTTATTTCCCTTAATTTTCATTAGACATAAATAAATAAATAAATATAAAAATAAATATGACATTTCACTTTCTATAACCTCCTAAACTTTTCATCTTCTCCAACCTCCAAACTCTTCTTCTCTATTATTTCAATAATGAAACTCCCATCTTTAATTCTCAAAATTAAACTTCCTAATTAAATTAAAACCTTTCATATTCTCAACTCATTACTCATTCATTTCTCTAACTCCCATCCTTTCATCTTCTCCATAAATTATCTACATTAAACCTCCAATTTAACACTTTTAACTCTCTAAATTCTATAACTCCTCAAACCTTTTAGATTCTATAACTCTCTAAACCCTTCACATTCTGTAACTCCTAAATCCAATCCTATATAAACCCCTAACTCAAAACACATTCCACTCATTCTAAAAATCATCCTCTAACATTCTCATCTCACTGGAGCCACCTTCAAAACCACTGTAGGAGCCGCCGCTGGAGCCGCCACCACTTCACCGGAGAAGAGCATCTCCTTCCATCTCTTTCCACATTTTTGGTTCTCAACTTTTGACAAGAGGTTAGATATTATCTTTCTTTTTCTTTTGGTTAAAATATAAATCATAGATTAGCTCATTTACTATTCAATAATCCTAATAACCTAAAAATAGCATCCATCTTCTTATAAGTCCAATAAAATGGAGCCAAACCTATTTCCTAATTTCAGACCCGCTTAATACTAAAATCAATTTTGAGTATGTTATAAATATTAGAAAAATCCCTAAAAATCATCTAAATTTATATTAATCTGTTTTTAATATTCTTAGAATATTTTTAATGTGTAGATTACTCCATTGAGCGATATCGGGACACAAAATCCAGGTGAGTTCTTTTTGGACTCACTAAACACTAAAATACCTGTCACGCCCCGCTCCCAATATACGGTATACGAGTACGTGTAACAGGTACCGGCAACATATTCAGTTTGAATATGCTAAAGCCTCAATAAATTTGCCACAATAATACTCAGTAATTACGATAGAAAAATTCAATAAAAATTTGACTTTTCATTTATTGAAATGAAATTTAGATACAGTTGAAACAAAATACAATAAAACTAAATAAAAAAGACCGTTATTGAGCTTCAATCAGATCTTTAAAGTGCACCAAATTCTGCGTCAGTTATGGCGTGTCCATCGGTAAATCTGGGCATGCACACCCAGGTCGTCAGATTGCGACCAAAATAAAAACGCAGAAAGAATATGAAATATAACTGTTATATCCAAACATAATAATTACACAAATTTTAGAAAATATGGAATGAGATGTCTGGAGTAATGATGTCAATTAATTTAGGTCATCTTAATGTCATTTTAATGAAGTCAACTTTATAACAGAGGTATTTTTGTCTAGGATGTCATGTAATTGGAAAAGCTAATTGATGGGATACCACTGTTTCGATTGTTTCCTGTACAGACCCAGGAAATGGTCACAGGATTGTCCGGTGCTGAGTCGGACCTGCCGTCAGGCAAACAGGAATTATAATCAGGTATGATCCAGCAAATCATCACGCACCCATGGTGTGCGAAATATTCAGTTGTACAACTTAACAAGTTTACAGCCGAAACAGAGTATATTTCCATCATTTAGTTTCTCCCCCAACCCAGTGTCATTTAAATATAGTACATGCATGTCTAAATTCTGGTTTTCATAACTTGTATATTGAATTTCGGGTACAATATTTCAATTAGATTTTGTTAATTTATTAACAACATAATTTATAGAATCTGTTTTATATTTTATTCAATAAATCACAATTGATTATATCAAGGATTTACTGATTTGAGCTATCATACAGATATCGGCCAGGCCAGTGAATGAATGCTGGGAGGTTTTCCGTGCGTTGCACGTTCCTTAATTAGAGAACCAGCATACAAAACTTTTCTAGACACCGATATAGAATGGTATCACAAACAATATGTTTCCACGATTATAGCCTTTTTCATGATTTATTAAAAACCTAGCTACATGCTGTAATTTAACAAGTAATCATTTAATTTCTAACATCATAAAGAAATAACAGATATGTCAACGATTGCACTTGTAATAACACATTTAGGTTCTTCAAATTAAATTCTAACAATATAAAGAAATAGTATTTGTAATCACAAATTTAGATGATATAATTGAAGTAATATTTCTATAAGAAAAATTAGCATGTTTAGTGAGTCCAAAAAGAACTCACCTGGATTTTGTGTCCCGATATCGCTCAATGGAGTAATCTACACATTAAAAATATTCTAAGAATATTAAAAACAGATTAATATAAATTTAGATGATTTTTAGGGATTTTTCTAATATTTATAACATACTCAAAATTGATTTTAGTATTAAGCGGGTCTGAAATTAGGAAATAGGTTTGGCTCCATTTTATTGGACTTATAAGAAGATGGATGCTATTTTTAGGTTATTAGGATTATTGAATAGTAAATGAGCTAATCTATGATTTATATTTTAACCAAAAGAAAAAGAAAGATAATATCTAACCTCTTGTCAAAAGTTGAGAACCAAAAATGTGGAAAGAGATGGAAGGAGATGCTCTTCTCCGGTGAAGTGGTGGCGGCTCCAGCGGCGGCTCCTACAGTGGTTTTGAAGGTGGCTCCAGTGAGATGAGAATGTTAGAGGATGATTTTTAGAATGAGTGGAATGTGTTTTGAGTTAGGGGTTTATATAGGATTGGATTTAGGAGTTACAGAATGTGAAGGGTTTAGAGAGTTATAGAATCTAAAAGGTTTGAGGAGTTATAGAATTTAGAGAGTTAAAAGTGTTAAATTGGAGGTTTAATGTAGATAATTTATGGAGAAGATGAAAGGATGGGAGTTAGAGAAATGAATGAGTAATGAGTTGAGAATATGAAAGGTTTTAATTTAATTAGGAAGTTTAATTTTGAGAATTAAAGATGGGAGTTTCATTATTGAAATAATAGAGAAGAAGAGTTTGGAGGTTGGAGAAGATGAAAAGTTTAGGAGGTTATAGAAAGTGAAATGTCATATTTATTTTTATATTTATTTATTTATTTATGTCTAATGAAAATTAAGGGTTATTACATTTCAGTTCAGCTGAGAGCTTAATATAATCAACAATAATTAACAAAATTCAACAATCGGAGAGTAATGATAGCAAGCAATCACAAATTAATAAACTATTAATTCTACAAGTAATCAAACAAGAAAACAACAAGTAATGAAATAAAAAATTACAACAATCAGCTAACAATCAATAATGCAACAATCCGAAAATTACTCAAAAATATAACCGTAAATAATGTAACAAAACGTAATATAACGTAAAATAACAAAAAATAGTGTAAAAAAATAACGTAAAAGACGTACTATTACGATGCAATGAGTTATTTTCTACTGTTAGATAATATTGAGTTTGTGCTAGGTATCATAACGCAATATAACGAGTTCCATAACGCATTATTTTCAATATTGGCCCCAGTACTACCATAAAAATCAAACATACAGTTTCTATGTTAAATGCAACTGATGCTAATGACAAAAAAGATATTCTCTTCTAGGAAATGCATACCTGCTGGTCCTCATATAAGACACCCAAACCAACTCAAATTCATCGCAAAATTTTCCTGAGATACTCTAATCCTATTATGTCCAATGAATAAACTTTCATGCTCCACGTGTTACTAAAAGTTCCCTGTATGTTTATTGTGGTAAGTACGATCTTGAAATTTTCTAAAATACATGGAACTTCAGAATCATATATCTTTGAGCTATCAAGCAATCAAACACCTTAAAGGGGTATCCCATTTCATCCATCAAACTTGAATCCCACTAAAGCATTCCATCCATGCTTCTCCATCAACTCAATTTAATGGCGCTAATGTATTGATTAAATTTCTTCAAAACCACAACTCCTAACTGGCACTCTAGAAAACCTACACGTTTCTGTGAAGTTGCATACCACAGCTCTATTCCGATCAATAAAATCTACAACCGCCTATATCCCCAAATATTGTACTCTAGATTATGCAATATAACATTGAGAATGACTAGATTGTTGCATCAAGTTCATCCATATATCTCGCATATTATCAGGTGACAACATTAATATTCATCTCCATCAATTCACATAACAGAATCAAGTACGAGAAGATTTTTGCAAGGAATTTGATGCCCTTGTATTTGCACCATCAGCCAATCCAAATTCCAACTAACGCTGCAATAACAGTACTACAATCCAACAAAGTCCAAACAAATTCCAATTGTGAACCCATCCAGAGCTAATCAGTACCCTTGTTACGGTAAGCAAGCCTTTCACCTGGAAGGTTGATTAAGTAACCCTAAACTCTATCAATTAACAGTCTCCTCAAACTGAAATTGAACAAAATATTATATGGAGTGCCAAAATGATGGAAGAAAATAATGTTCTTCACAGCACCGAGGTTCCCTCAATCACTTTTGGTGAAAAGTTCTCGCAATGGAACACCAAAAAAGGAACCTTTTTTATGTATCCCTCGTCATTTGCAATCAAAACTCACCAACCCCAAATCCAGCAATGTCAAATTCCGAGCAATCCAATCAGAAACCCCCCTTTATTCTCTCTACATCTACCAATTATTCCAACTTGCTATTCCTTCTTCTCTTCGATCTATCCCTACTCTAAATTGCAAATTTAGACAAGAGAATTTATCGAATAATGCAATCTAGAGCGAGACTCGAAGAGAAAGAAAGGGTTCAGCTCACAAAATAGAGTTTTGAATGAGGAAGAGAATTAGGGATTTCACCTCGAGGAATCGCTGTAGGTCTGCGGAATTGTCCATCTGAAGGCTGCTCCTCGAAAACCCCAAGCGAAGAGACAGACAACGAGCTGCAAACAAAACCGTAACAAAACCCTAAAAAATCTTTTGCCACGAGAGGTTTATAGCGAGGGTGGCTTCCGGTCGGGAGTTTCAATTGTAGCACACCATTTTTCTTTGTGAGCCACCTAGGAACCCAATTAGGATCGAAGCCTGTCTAGTGAGCTCACTAGGACATGTGGTGTGCTCCTTTGTAAACTCCCCTTCCGGTCGGGACGGTTCGCTTTCTAAAGGCTCTAGCACGTGGGCCGAACCGGCGAATCTGGTTCTGAATTATGAACTGGTTAAATTCGGTATGGGTTTATTTGATAGAAGGGTGTGTAACATGTGTTTGCTGGGAATTTCTAAATGAGCACACCACCGGTTTTACTCAGCCCAATCCTTTTCTAATATGATTCTAATCCTTTTCTAATATGATTCTAATAGGAGTAAATAAAACTTGGTCGGGTATTCATATCTGATCTAATGAATCTTGATCAGTTATTAATATCGATCAGTAATTAATTAGGTTGGATATTAATACCTAATTAGTGAATTGTGAAACATCAGCTTAGTCTAAAAAAAAAAAGTGATGGTAAGCT